>CM056594.1:55412975-55535570 GCA_029721355.1 Tegillarca granosa | reverse complement strand
CTTGTCCGGAGCATAACTTTGGTGTAGTATGTTCAAATGACTCCAAACTTGGTGTACATGTTTCTGGCAATGACTGGAAGTGCAGTGCACAAGAAACCACAACTCTATCTTGTTCCGTTTTTGAATTATTTCCCTTTGATTGATTTTTACAAGAAATGTGAGCAATGAGTGCTGTGGATTTGAAGGAAAAACTGTCCTTCATTTGGAAAAAATGTCCTTCATTTGGATTTGTTTTCAAAAGTTTTGCATAGTGTGCTTTGCTGACAATATTGCTCATATTTTGTCCCATTACTCTTGTTGAATTATTCCCATTTTATTGACTTTTATAGAGGAATTTCTTGTCTGGAGCATAACTTTGTCAACTACAGTCAGGACTCGATTTTGAGAGGTCCAAGGGAAATCCAAAATACCTCTCAAAGTCGAGTATTTCTCAAAACTGGGTCCTACTAAAGTTACATAAATGAATTACTAAACAGACTGATTTTAATGCATTTTATTGTTTTCCTTTATTAAATATTGTTCTTTCTAAATTGTTGGGTAATAAAATAAAACAAAACAATTTGTACATGTAGGTATTTTTACAGGTACAAAATAACAGAAATTATTTGAAATTATTTACAAATGTACATAGATTTGGTACAAAAATATGCGACATTCATGATGGCATTGTGCCTGACATCTAGTTGAGTGCATCTTTCTCTTTACACCCCTCATTTCAGTCGCCATTTCTTCATAAGAATGATAACACCAATGAAATGTCCTGATCCAGTTATCCTCCTAGGTAGACTGGGTCCCAGAACAAAATTACAACCGTACGCAGGGAATGCGACATATGATATCAGTTTTGTGTTTTGCTGACAAAGTGATTATAGCAGAACTTAATTAACTTATACATTTTATATTGTTAACTTCAGTTTGACATTTATTAATCACTTCTATATTAAAAACACCTTAACACACTTGGATGCCTGAGTAAATGTAAGGCGTGATTTGATACAATGGCTGCTTACAACAATAGGTGAGACAATATCTCTCACTATCGAGTCCCAAATCAGTTGATAATTGGCTTTTTGGGACCTGCAAATTTGTTTGCAAAATCGAATACTTATCAAAATAGAAACTCCAAAAATTGAGACCTTTTTAATATAGAGTTAAGAACAAATATTGTTGGGACCTGAAAAATACCTCTCAAAATTGAGTACCTCTCAAAACTGAATCCCTCGAAATCGGGACCCGACTGCACTATGCAGTGTCAGGCGACACATCTGTTTCAAAGAAACATATCTAGTATCACTTAATTTTTTCTACTACTGTGCATGCTTTGTGTTTTGTCTTTAACATGTAAAGGGATGGTTAAATGTTGGAATAGAGACATTGATAAAAATTATATATTTCCCTTGTATAGTTAAGATGAGTGAAAAGATATATGAAGTTGTTTTGGTTGAAATGGAACTTTGTTTAAAAGCGATTAGAATTTTCACTCATTTAGATTGCTCATATTTGACAGGATGGAGAGAAAGGAAAGAGAAGAAAAGAAGAAAGTTAAAAAGCAAGAGCATGAAGAGGAGAAACAGAAAAGAATAATGGTAGCGAAACTTCAGGGTACTTTGTTCAAACATAAAGAGATTCTTAAGAAGGACATACTTAAGAAACGTTCATTAATGGAGAAAAATCTACAGCAAGATATTCAGGTTAATCTCTAAATTACATCAATCATGCTTGCTGCTGATGCTGAATATTAATTTTGGCATTTTAGAAAAATATATATTTTTGATTATTTGAAAGTGGTAAATGTTCATTTTGATTTGATGTTTGGTGATAGTGAAATAGGTCAGGAATACTTTATGTTTTCATTCTATCCTTTTATGTTTTACATTCTACCCTTTAACAAAAATTTTATGTTGACAAAGTTCTAGTTAAATTCAAAGGTGTAAATTGTCTCTTTCCTTCTGATTTTTTTTTTTTTGAAAAATACTTTAAAACTTATTTTGGAAATTGATTTTACTCAATTTCTTTATAATGAAGAAATAGTTATCAAAAGTGAAGTCATATTTCATATTTTGCATTTATAATTTTCTACTCAACTTTCTTGTAAACATTATTGATAAGCATAATAAATATTTCTCATATTTGTATATTAAAAAGCTGTTTCAAATTAAAACTTAAAAATTGTTTGAAAAGTGTAATTTAAAAGAAGTAAGAGGAAATTGACATACATGAACACTTTTGTCTTTTATACATGTACTTTTCATTTGTTTTATATTGGTTTTTTCTCAAAATTCACATTTTTCACTTAATTGCATGATATTTTAAGAATTTGACTATTCAATCTTTATTTTTTGTTCACTGTACCTCTTTCTTTTTTTGTAGCTCAATTGTTAATGCCATAATGAAGCATGGGTTATTTGTGTGCATGTTTATGTCATAATTTGACTTTGTGTAGTTTGTTCCAGTCAAGCTTTGACTTTAAGTGTTTATTCCATGACTAGTTCTTAAATATATATCTATATTTAAGCTGTCATTGATAGAAATGGTAGTATCAATATTAGGGCTGTCACATTTATATCTATACACACTTCTGTTTCTTGTCAAGCTCATAAACGTTTACAAATTCTTGAATCATTTACAGGATGATGTAATTATGCCCCCTTAAAACAGTCCTTAATTATGGCATCATGGCTGATAAAAAAGTCTGTAGTGTTGGAAGCTAACAGGCAAAAGGTGCAAAAAGTAAAATGCAGTCTATGTTCAATGCTGTTGTTATATAATGGAGTTAATACCAGTACAATGAATAATCATTTGAATCATAAGCATAAATAATTTTAACAATATTTTAATTACAGTATGCTTTTGTCTCAGTCTTGATTTTTGCATTACATATCTATTACTATGTAAAACACATTGAACACAGCAGTCCTTGATTGACATTTGGTTTTTCAATTTCAGTTACACTGGCCCATGTAAACTTTTACAAAATTTTGTAAACATGACAGCCCTAATCAATATATTGGAGATAAAAAAAATTAATATGTTGAAAGACAAAAAAAATTATATTGGGAAATAGAAAATGTTGATAAACGAAATACTTAAAAGAATTTAAATTTATGTTTGATGTAGGAATTGATCATATTTGTAAATAATTTTTGGTATTTCATGAAACATACTGTTTATTAAAACAACAAAATTAAGTCATCTCTGCTACAATGTAAGTAGCAGCCATTTTGTTTGTATTGATACTTAGAAAAAATTCTTAGTTACAGATTTATACTAACGGCTTCTGTAATCCAGGTGAACAATTATGTCTTTTTAGCTCACTTGAACTGAAAGCTCAGATGAGCTATTGCTATCCATCTCCGTCCGTCGTGCGTAAACTTTTTACATTTTAATCTTCTCCTCCAAAACCACCGGGCCAAATTTAATGAAACTTGGTAACCATCATTCCTGGGTGAAGCCCTTTCAGATTTGCACAAATGAAAGAGTTATGTCCCCTTGGGGCCCCATAAGGGGGAAATAGTGAAAAACTTTAAAAATCCTCTCCTCTGAATCTACAAGAGAAATACCTTAGTTATTTCATTTATAACATCCTTAGGTCATCTATTTTCAGATTTGCACAAATGGTAGCCATGGGGCTCAAAATGGGGAAATTGTAAGGCACTGAGAGGGGAAATTGCTAAAAATTATATATTTGTCACTATATCTTGAAAACTATCAACTTCTTATATAGGCATGTATATTAGAATATTGTAGGTTTTGACATGACAATCATTTTGATATATAGTTCAAGGTCATATGTTGAAAGGTCAAGGTCACAGCTGCAAAAGTAGACTTAAATTGCTAATTATCTTGAAAACTATTGCTATTTTGTATAGGCATGTATATTAGAATATTGTAGGTGTTGCAGCAACGATCATTTTGATATACGGTTCAAGGTCAAATGTTGAAAGGTCAAGGTCACAGCTGCAAAAGAAGACTTAAATTGCTAATTATCTTGAAATCTATTAACTTTTTGTATAGGCATGTTTATTAGAATATTGTAGGTATTGACATGATGATCATTTTGATATATGGTTCAAGGTCATATGTTGAAAGGTCAAGGTCACAGCTGCAAAAGAAGACTTAAATTGCTGTAGAGGCATGTATATTCAACTATTGTAGGTATTGACATGACGATCATTTTGATATATGGTTCAAGGTCATATGTTGAAAGTTCAAGGTCACAGCTGCAAAAGAAGACTGAAATTGCTAATTATCTTGAAAACTATTAACTTTTTGTATAGCATGTATATTAGAATATTATAGGTTTTGCAACAACGATCATTTTGATATATTGTTCAAGGTCATATATTGAAAGAATTAAATGAAGGAGTGTTGTCGCCTTGCCAAGAGTCTGTCATTTATTCCATTTATGGAATGACTATCTTGGGGATCTCCCATAGTTGTATCAAGTGGTAAAAGGTAAATAAGATAAGGGATGGTACCAACTAGGTTGGTCCACCTGATACACGCTATAGGGCAGACGTATGCTGTGTTACCTGAACTGTTGAATTATTTCCAACAGTTCACGTAACACAGCATACGTCTGCCCCATAGCGTGTATCAGGTGGACCAACCTAGTTGGTACCATCCCTTGTCATATATTGAAAGGTCAAGGTCACAGCTGCAGAAGAATACTTAAATTGCTAATTATTTTGAAAACTATCAACTTTTTGTATAGGCATGTATATTAGAATATTGTAGGTATTGACATGATGATCATTTTGATATATAATTCAAGGTCATATGTCGAAAGGTCAAGGTCACAGCTGCAAAGAAGACTTAAAATTGCTAATTATCTTGAAAACTATTACTTTTTTGTATAGGCATGTATATTAGAATATTGTAGGTTTTGCAATAACAATCATTTTGATTTATGTTTCAAGGTCATATATTGAATGCTCAAGGTCACAGCTGCAGAAGAATATTAAAAATTGCTTATTATCATGAAAACTATCACCTTTTTGTATAGGCATGTATATTAGACTATTGTAGGTATTGACATGATGATCATTTTGATATATGGTTCAAGGTCATATGTTGAAAGGTCAAGGTCACAGCTGCAAAAGAAGACTTAAAATTGCTAAATATCTTGAAAACTATTACTATTTTGTATAGGCACGTATATTAGAATATTGTAGGTATTGACATGACCGTCATTTTGATATAGGGTTCAAGGATATATGTGCAAAGGTCAAGGTCATATCAACATAGGAATACTAAAAATATTAATTATCTTGAAAGCTATTAATTTCATGCATAGGCATGTATATTAGAATATTGTAGGTATTGACATGACAATCATATATGGTTTGAAGTCATATATGTTCAAAGGTCAAGGACATAGCTGCATAATTATACTGAAATTGATTAATGATTGCACTACAGTTACTTCATGCATATTTTATAAGCTACTTATAAATGAAAAGTGAGTGGATATATTTCTGATTAAGTTTTGTGGAAGTTCTTAACTTGAGAAAACTTTCTGTACTTAATATATTGTCTATTGCACTTTGCAAACAATATTGGACATATCTTCAGGTGAGCGTTAAGGCCCATGGGCCTCTTGTTTGAGTAAACACATGTAGAATCAACATTGTAAAAAACACCATGCATTGTGATGGTGTATTTGATATTTATAAACCTGCTGTCTTGTATAATTTAGCCTGTTTTTCAGATTGAGGTAGCAGAAACTATTAAGAAGCAGCCTAAGATTCAACCTATGATGGTCCTACCTTCATCAGTCACGCCAGCACTGACCACTCAGGTGAAAAATACTACTGTTGTCAATAAAACTCCAGCCCCACAAGTCACAGATGATATGAAACCACCGAAAAAGAAGAAACAAAAAATTATATCTACAGGTGCCAAAGGAATAAATCCAAAGGAGAAATTATATTGTGTATGTCGAACACCCTATGATGATACCAAGTAAGTTTGAGTGACAGAGAGATAGATTATGTCAAATGCCACATGTTATATTTATCTCAAATATAATGAAAACATCATGATCCTACAATAATCACAAATTAAAATGTAAAAGAATTTCTTCAATTTTCTATAAAGATTTACTTTTTAATAACTTCAATTCAGTTAATATAACAATGGCAAAAATGTTAGTTAAACTTGATAAAGAAAATCGCTCTTCTTCACTTTTATCTTAACACCAGAGGCAGAACTTTTACATTTTAATTCAAGATTTTGGTTTGGAGGTTTCAGATGTTTAATGTTTTGATAAGACATTGCAATAAGATTTATTAATTATTATTTATTATTGCAGTATGTGAAACTTAGAATCAACTTTGAAATTTATGTAATTGAAAACTCCAGGTAAAGATAGAAAAAAAAAAAAATTGGGACATTATGTTAAACTTGTCAAATGAGACATGACCCTTGGTGATATAGTGTTATGGAATTTTGACATGCTGGTCATGGTCTCTCACCACAAATCTAAGATTCCCTTTTACCTCAGCAGATCCTACCTACTGTGAAGAAGTTTTTTATCAGTAGTTTTCTTGGGTATGCAGATGTCCTCCACCATACCAGAACTGACTGTCTTTAAATAAGTGGAAGAATCTTGAATTGGACGTAAAATCAACATTATTCCTCACTGCTAAATGAGACAGTATGAAAAATGTGATTATACAATATGTCGGCTATTTATTTTCAATATCTGCAGACTGTTATGTCACTTTTTTGTGATTAAAACCATCACATGATTATACATGTACCTGAGAATTATACATTATCATTGTTTTAGGTTTTATATTGGATGTGACTTGTGTTCAAATTGGTTCCATGGTAGTTGTGTAAATATATCAGAAAGTAAAGCCAAGACGATTGACTCTTATGTTTGTATTGACTGTAAACAACAACAGGAGACAGCAGTTGAAGAGTTGTATTGCTTATGTAGAACACCTTATGATGATACACAGTATGTATTTTCACTTTGTTAAGCACATATTTCAATTTCAGCCTGAATAATTTTTTTTGCCCTGGCTATATATTGTTGTAGCACTTGTTTATTATGATATTTGGTGGTGTTGAATTTATACAACTACACAGTTTTACATCTACATGGTCCATAATTGTAAAGATAGACTAATTGTCTCTGAGAGTATCAGGAATTTGATAATTTGAGGTGTGTGATTTCCAGAAACTTGTTTCATTGTTTTATTTTGACTTCTTTGCAGGTTTCAATATACATATATTGTCCTAACCCTTCAAAGTTCATAAAGTTCCTAGATCAAGAAGACTATTTTTCTTCTAATTAAAAAGTCACATGCATGTATACATGTATGTGTATCTTGTAATTTGATTCAGATTCAGATTCTAGAAAATAACCAGTTTATGCTTAAAAGCTAGGGACATCTATGATAGTTACTAATTGGCATAGTGTGATTTACTGTCTGATCATTCTTCTATAATACAACTGCTAAAATTGAGTATAAATTGATTGTGTGCAATAAAGTTGGATCCCTAAGGTAAAACAGCATTTATTCCTTCTGTATTGTAAATTGTTAAACTAAGTATGCACCAATATAGAGTGGTTATATTTATTTGCATATGTGCCTTTACAATTTCATATTTACCAACTACCTTTAAATTAACATCTACATACATGTAATTGCATGTTGTTGTTTAGGTCTGGTCCATGTCCATCAGATATTTTATTTGTATTATAACATTACAGGTTTTACATTGGTTGTGATAGATGTCAGGACTGGTTCCATGGTCGTTGTGTTGGAGTCAGTCAAGCAGAAGCTGACAGTATGGACACTTATATTTGTCCCAACTGTCAGAGAAAGGAACAAGAAGATCCTATGAGTCAGAAAATATTAACAGATAAAGATTATGAAACTTTAAAAAGATTGAACAAAAGTTTACAGGTAAATGTAGGGATAGTGTGAAAAATAAAAAAATAAAATTCACATATGTAAGAATATTTTGAAATAATTGTCTTCTCTATATGCATTATTTCCCAACATCTACTAGAAACTTAAAATTCTATGTAATTCCATTTGTTTATTAAGATTTTCTATGAAAATGAATAATGCCAGGTAAAGTTAAAGAAGCCACTTTTATATACTAGTACAATGTACATGTATGTACTGATTTATATTCTTAGTACACAAGTATTTTTACTTTAACATTTTTCAGACAAAGAACTCAGTGACATATTTCTATCAAAGGTGGTCAGTGTGATATTTATATATTTGTACATGAAGTTGAAAAAAACATTAAATGCTTAGGATTGATTTATTTTGTATTTGCTGTTTTTAAGTACAATATTCTGTAGACACACGTCTGTACATGTATTATGTGTTTTTAAGTACAATATTCTGTAGACACACATCTGTATTTACTCATGTGTTTGTCTTTTTCTAGTCTTTGTTTGGTTTTATAATTCATTAATTTGTATTTTGTTGTTTCTTTTGCTTTATTTGCTGTTGCTGGTACATGTTTTTCAGTAAATATTTATTTGTTCATTTTTATTTCAGTCTCATAAAATGGCTTGGCCTTTCCTTGATAAAGTTGATCCTGATGAAGTTCCAGATTATTATCAGGTTATCAAAGATCCAATGGGTAAGACATACATTTTGTGCATATAATACTGATTTATTACTTGTAAAATAAAATTTTCTTTGGAACTGTTAATATTTTTTTTAATGTACATGTATATATTGCTAAAAAGTTTCTTGTTTATTAATAAAGGAACAAACATAGTAATTATTATGACCAAAATCAATAATTAATATTCTCAAGAGGATTTACCCCACTGATACATGTAGTTGTATCAGAATGAAGGTACATGTTAATGTTGCCACTTCTAACATACATACATGTATTTATTATAATTGATCATATTGAAATTTAATTTGTCCTAATTGACTTTAATACATTATCATTTCAGATTTGACAACCATAGAGAAGAAGTTGAACAATAGAGTGTATGGTAGACTTTCAGAGTATGTGAGAGATGTCACCAAGATCTTTGATAACTGTCGGCTATATAACCCTACTGATACGCCTTTTTTCAATGTGCTGATATGCTTGAAACATTTTTTGTACAGAGACTGAAAACATTTAAAGAGAGGATATGATAATGATTTCACCTGTAGTTTTTGTAAATTTTGTACAGAAATATGGAATCATCTTTACACCAGTTAGAATTCTCATGGAGTCAGTCAACGCTGCATTTTGTATATATATTTTACATTGATATTAACTTTATAAATCAATCATTAATCATGTCATCCTCGTCATTTAAAGTCATATCAGTCTTATTTATTAAATCATTTTTACAATGTTTTTTGCTATACATGATGGAATTTGCAATTAAATTATTAAGGCCTTGGAAAAGGAGTTTTTAATATATACAATTGTATATTATATATATATTATGTATATAAGAAGAGATCTGAAGGAGATTGTTTGCATTGTAGACATAACCATTTCATGTCATCTTTATAGTCTATTCTTAGAATAAACCATAACAGAACTGTCAGATTGTTGTTTTATTTTTATCTTGTCCAGCCTGATGCTCCGTTTCATGGCAGGAATGGCACATTAAAGAACCCTCCCTGCACATTCCCCTAAGCACACTGCAAAGGTAAAAATTTCTGTCATGTCACCTGTAGCTGGTGATGTCTAGATATGTGAAATATTCTTAACCAAGACTTAAAACCCCATTAAATCAATGAATCAATCAACCAACCTTGTCTGGACAAAGAACAGAATAGTTTATGTTATACCCTTGTCTTATGGGTTATTAAATGAATTTTAATGTGCTTGCCAGAGTATTCTTAAAGCTTGTTATTTTTGTTGAGGGGGAATTGGGGCCATTGTCAAAATCTGTAAACTTAAGTTTTCTTCTCTTAAATCCAATTTAAACTTAATTTGGAATGGAAAGTCCTTAGGTGGTAAAGATTAACGAATTGTATCTAGCATGACCATCCAAAATTCAAGATAGCCATAATTACAAAAAAGAGCAAAAACTTTTATTACTTTGAATAGCAAAAACCATTACGTTATTTAACATACAAATGTTGTCAAAATTTTAAATTAAGAAAAAATGCACTTATATTAATAGGTTATGGGTTATTATATTGGTTAGTCTAAAACAAGAATTTACCTTTGATGGATTTGCAGATACACATGTATCTTTCAGTGACGCATTTTGTGAGTACTTTTCCTACATCTTGAACCAGCAAAAAGCATTTCATCAATATTGACAGACAGATTTAATCTTTATATTGTGTTGAACTAAGATATTAAGGAGAAAACCACTAAAAGAGAAAACTCTTTTGTATTCTATAGTAGTGATACTAATTGTGAAATGCTAGCAATCACAAGGTCATTCGATATTTAATAAAGTATATAAAACATAATTTGATATGCTATTTAGCAGTTATGGTTTCTTTGACATATAACTTCCATGAAAAACGAAATGGATTTTGGATCTACCATGGAAAAAAGAAAGCTGGTAAAGTTATCACTTGGTATTGTAACTTGATGTTACTGTGATCCTCCTGTTAAATGGATGCATTTTAAATTTCAAACATACTAGATTAAAATCTGAATTGACCATTGGCATGCATTATTACACTATAAAGCAAATTTGTATGGTTAACATTAATCTGCCACAAACTGGAAAATGCTTCAGAACAAGACTGCCTGAATAAAAGTAAAAGAATTTTGACTGGTGTGTAAAACCCCATTACTCCACTCTGGACCAGAATTCTGTGATGAAAATGAAAAATCTCCACTCTCGACCAGAATTCTGTGATGTAAATGATAAACAATGGACAATGAAATACATACACTACACAATTATTAAATCATCTATTAATTTGATTTGTTAAGTAGAAAAAGTAACAAAAGTGCTAGAAAAAGAAAATTCTGGTCTTTTTTTAAAATGAGCCTTGGTGGCTGAGTGGTCTAAAGCATGGCTCACAGATCACAGGGCCTTCTGCCACCTACCTGTAGGTTCAAATCCCACTTGGGCAGATCCTAGTGTGAGAAAGTTTTTCAATTAGCTTGCTGAAGATTGTTGGTTTTCTCTTGGCACTTGGGTTTCTCAACCATCCCAGAAACTTTTTATATTCATCTCCAAATGAGCTTTTACAGATTCAAACTTTGAGTCAATATTTTTGTTAGATTTTTCAGATATTCATGAGTACATGTTTTGCTAAATTTTGCTACAAACTGATTTATTAAAATTAAGTTCTCAACTTACATTTTCAATGTATGAATACCTTTGTTGTGTGTTATTGTAAATTTTTGGCATCAGACAAAATTCTCTCTCACCTCTTTATAACATTTAATATACTTTTCTATTTAATTCAGGCATTCAGATTGATTTATGAATCCTAAAGTACCTGGAATATCAAAGCCCTAATATCTACTAGTCTTGTACACAAGCTTTGTTCTACCTGCATTTTTTTGTACAGCGATACATGTATGTGTGTAGTTTGTAAACTATTCAGTTCATTTTTAGTTTCTTGTCTTTCTGTATACCGGTAATACTTTTAGTAATGACAATACAACTCCCCAATGTCACTATTAATGTACCAAGTATAACTACTAGTAAATGATTATTCTTTCCAATAGGAACCAGCATATTGACAACATCAGAATCCTACAAAAGAAATGATAACTTCTCGTTAGAAATTACATACAGCATCATGAAAATGTTGTGGAGGCATAAAATTTGGTTGGCTTGGTGTTTGATCTAACCAGCTGAAATTGACTTTTGTGTTCTTATCAGCAAAATATTAATCACACACATGCTCTATGATTTAATGTGTGTGTAAAACCTTTAACAAATGTTTTATGTTTACATGTGGACAGATGATATCAAATATAAATACACTGTATACATTTTCCATCAATGGATTTAATAATAACACAGCTCTTCCAACACTTAGTCTCATCATTGAGGTAAGGTAATAATTTCAAAACTTAATATGAAACTTATTTATAGTTTTGGAGAAGGGGCAGGAGAGGACAGGAGTAATTGGTGACCTAAGATATTACACTGCTATGACTAGCAATTAAGTGGTTTGAGCCCGGCCAGGCTACATGACATATTCCTAAACAACTCATTTAGTTCGAAATTGCTCGACTCCACCATGCTGCTTAACAAATTGGTATCAAGAAAAATTCTGTGTAACTTAATGAGCTTTACACTATTTAAGCTAGAATGAGTACAGTCTCCTAACAAACTTGAATCACTCTAATATTCTAAGTGTACATGTCACTAGTGTATCATCGCTTCATTCTGTCAAGCAAACTTCACACTTCATTAACCTGTTGTACTGTGAGTATTTTTGTAGGACAAGAGGAAACTAATTCATTGTGACACTTACAGATTTATAATCAATTGATTTCCATATACAGAGTTTACTTTTACTTCTGTCACATGGTGCTGTTATTTCTTCTGTATTTAATATACTATCTGTAATGAAAAGAATTGATAAGGGTTTATTAGATATACAAAATCAGTATTTAGTTATTTGAAACTTATCAATCCCAAACCCTTTATTTAGATAAATACCAAAATATCATATCTCCATTACACTTCCTCAAGCCTTCAAATCATACAAGCTGTGTGTGTATGTGCATGTGCATGCATGCCTGTGTGGGTACTTACTACTGTTATCTGAGCAGTTTATATATACATCCGGGTCTGGTACAGTAACTTGTTGGTAATACTGGCTAGGATCTGACGATGGTCTGTGATAGCGTATGTGTACTGGTAGTGTCACATTTGTAACCCAGTATCCAGAAATTAATTCTAATGGTTGGGTAAATATACTAATATTAAATGCTGCTGATAGATATTCTGGTTTCTCAATGTCTACCTCTGGACTAATAAACTGAAATTATGATCATATAAAAGTGTTACTCCTAATGTACAATGCATTCTCCAAACCTAAGTGTGAATAAAAACCTGAATTAGACCCATTACATTACATATAAATATTGTACCTCATGGCTAATAAAGTCATAATAGGGGTCTAAGTAGTTAAGTGGTGGAAAGTTTGTGAATATGGATCACAGGGCCTCTTAGTACCACTTAGATTAGAATTCCACTCGGGCTAATCCTAGTTTTAGAAAGTTTGTCAGTTTGCAAGCCAAAGGTGGGTGGTTTTCTCTTGGCATTCTGGTTTCTAACACCATCCCTGAACTGACCATTTTGATATATATAAATAAATATTGATTGGTGGGTAAAATATCATTAATCCAATCCAAGCAAATAACAATACTTAGTCCCAAAGGTGTTTTGTTTAGATAGATTCAACATGATCTGCTATTTGTCTCTCCTTCTCCAATCACAATTGCAGCATTTTTTAAAAAGAAGTAATGCAGTTCATTAAAAATAAATAACTTCTAAGTTCAATACAAATAAAATTGAGAACTTTCAACTTCTAATACTTGAATTAGATCAGTGGTTTTGCTCAACAAATGGGAATGAAAAATATTACATTCATAATTAAGATTTATTATTGATGACTACAAGCAAGAATTTGTTAAATTTCTAGGATTCAGTTCAATTTTTCAGATTAAGATAAGCTTTTCTAAGTTAATCTTACAAGTACAAACTGTCCGAGTCAATGTTATATACCTCTGGTCCACCAAACTGTAAATACTGAGTAAGCTGGAATGGATCTACATATACTGAGGATGGTAAAGTTTCTATCAGTAGACATCTGCATTTACTGAGATCCACGGCGTTGTCAAAGATACCAATAGGAATTGTCACCTTTGTTACTAAATCTCTGAAAAATGAAGATTATAAAAAAAGAACTTCATTGGTTAATTATCATTCCATCTGACTATCTGTATATGGTGTGATGGATAATAAAAGCTTCATGGCTTTAGTAAATTTAAAGTAAAGGAAATCTAGGATAACACAATAATTAAATAACACATTTCAGTCCATAACATCATTATTTCCTGATTAATGTCAACCAAGGAGAGAAAGGCTGTAGCTCTCTTCTTGTTGGCTCCTTACAAGTTTAATGGACTAAGCTGCTTGTGTTTTAATAACATTGCTGAAGAGTGTACTAGACTAAGAAGGTCAAGTATGCACTAATACAAAACAGATAATATGCAAAATAACACACATAAATATTTTAGTTAACACGATCAATATGTTAACTACTGCCAGTAGTACTGGTGTAGCTGAGTTGATAGACAATGGCTAAGGGACCAAAAGCAATAAACATCTACAACAACAACAACAACATACCTATGGAAACCATTATTCTGTACACTTCTTTGTATTGTTATAGACTGACTTCTCACACTGTGAAATAAATATAACATCAAAACACACCGTAGTATAGATGTTACTTCAGCAGTCATACTTCTTGTACTGTATCATAAAACAAATTACTTCATACTGGTATCCTGATTGTATGTAGTAAATCTGCAAGTACAGTCAAAGACATTGATTTTCATTTAGGTTTTCATGTGCATGTAAAAAGACATTTAGTTGTTAATTGGGAAATCGGTTGATATTATTTAGGGTATTTTTATATGAAACTTCTCTATGTTCCCTTAAAAGAATAATTCATACATTAGGCTACATGACTAGGTCAATATTGCTTTATACTCTAAATAACAGAACTGTCCAGTTTCATTGTTCTATTATCCAGGCCCCAGTTTCATAATCATTCACTCAACTGAGTGTACACTCAACTCAAATTCGGGAATATTTCAATGTCAATTTCTAAGACAATTAATACACAGTTAAAATTGAATATCTACTAGTAATGTTATATTTAAATTGTTTAGTGAAGTTTTGTAAAACAAAACGAAACATTCGCTCATAAAATTTTTAAAATATTGATGAGAGAAAAATGAGAACAATTGAGTTGAGCGTACACTCAGCTGAGTGAATGATTGTGAAATTGGGACCTGGTTTTTGAACTAACGGTAAACTGACAAGATCAAAAACTTTATCTCTCAAAAACTTTACCAAATAATATTATGATAATTATTTTTATGGCAGTTTAAAGCAAAAAAGTAATCAATACACACAAACATAAACCTAAACACTTACACAGCCACAGGCTTTATAAGCAGATCCTTTCAAAAGTAAACAAGTTAAAAGTGATCAATACATCATCCGAAATTGTTTGTCAGATTTAGAAATTTAACCAGGGATCATTCATTATAACAGTTTATGTAAATCCGGGTTAGTTTTTATACGAAAATTTTATTTAAACAACAATGTAGAATGTATTTATTTTCTATAAATTATAGATACAAATTGTAAATAATATCTTCATTATCATTACACTATACTTTAACCAGCGGTCAGTGTTTTGTTTGTTTTGTAACTGGTTGTTTTCTATAAATAAACCGTTTTCTATTTTACTCGTGTTGTAAAAGTTGATTTTGTTACTTCCTGGTTAGACATACCGTGATGATTTCCTAGTAAACATTGCTTGTAACTACACAGATTTTACAAGAATGGGGAATCTGTTCTCGAAGAAAGAACACAAAAAGGAATCAAGAGTAACAGAACAAGACAAAGCTATTTTGGTTTGTGTCTTTTTAATTTATACCCTATGATCAATAACTCCACAGAGACCTTAGTGACAACTGCAGATGGGACAACTCCCTTTGGTGCTTGTACCAATCGCAATGCTTGCTACTTTCCGTATATTTGTTAGTGCCATACTGGCCACCATACAGTAATTGAAAAAAAATTGCAGGATTGTTTCAGGGATCGAACCTGGGGGCTTCTGCACTGTAGACCAGTGTTGTACCTCTGAATTACTCAGACCACCACAGTATTACATGTACTCGGGTTGACTTAATAGGGTCTAGCTCACCAAGAAAGAAGTTGCAGAGGTTGTTGCCCTGTCCATTCAATCATACTGGGCAAGTTACAGTCACGTGAACTGCAACAGTAAGGATTCATTTCAAATATTAGTTTGTTTGTTTGTTTGTTTTTTTTTTTTTTTTTTTTTAAATATTTCAAATGCCCTACTTTGGGGCAGAGGAGTCTTGCATCCCCTGAATATGATCTAATTAGAGCTATTACACTGCAATCATATAAATGATGCCACAATTGCCATTTGTGTTCATGTGTTTATTTGATAGACTGTTAACTGCATTTAAATTCTACTTACTTGCCCCTTCACATATTGAGTGTTACTGTCCAGGATAGTCACTATATCATAAGAAAAACTAACACATTAATCAAAATATTTAGTCCTCAATTTCCATTTAAGATTGATTACCATTTGATGATTCTGGTGTTGACATGAAAGTCTTACTGAAACTACCTACACTAAACTCAATAAAGCAAGCAATGATTATGGATATCTTGTTCTGAAAATTGTTTGATACATGGAATTTTGTTAGCTGAAACTGCATAAATAAGAAACTCACATTCAAATAAAAATTTGATATCTGTTATTATGCATGTGTGTGCATGCATTATAACACATATTTTCAACTTCTTCTTGAAAGCTAATAAACAGATTTCAACCATCCTTGGTCAGAAAATATATAGACAATGCAATGATGACATGGAATTTTTTTATTTTTAAATGCAATTAAGTCATGGCCTAGTTTTTATTTTTGTGCTTTTTGACCATTTATAAATACTGAATTCCATTTTTTGTTTTCCTGGGCATTTAATATCTTAATCTTTACCCTATTGGTATTGAAGAACTAGTTCTGCATATTTTGCATTACTTTCTTCCCACTAAAATGAATTAAAAAACAATTGTTTTACGCAATTTACAAAATAACTTTTCAATAGACTGACTTAAAATTTGGTACATTATTATATAATATATAATATTTATATATGTATATAAGAGTTATAAATATATGTGTTCTGACTCTTTGGGGTTAAAAAGGGCATTTTTTGAGAATTGAATTTGAAGTTTTTAGACAGAGACAATAAAGATAATGCTTTAATTAGAATTAAAATGACATTTATAATTTGAAGCAATACAAGTTCTGAGAAATTTCATCTACCAAATGACTGTACACAAACAAAAGTTAGCCAGACAAGACATATAGATTTATGGAACTCTTGTTTTATGCATATACATGTATAAATGCATATACATGTTAAATGAATTCCTGAAAATTATTATTTTGTAATAAAGATGTATTTCACACTATTTAACATGTCAACTTAGCATATTACTTCATTCAGTCATGCATGATGAGATAATATTTATGCTTGAATTGTATTTCATTTCTTAATCAGACCTTTAAATAATTAAATTACATCTGGTCTAACTACATCAACTTTGATTTATTTTTCTAGAGTGAAATCTTAATTTAATGGTTTTTTGCTGTTAGAATGTCTGATAAAGAATAAATGTAAATGTTACTTTAAATTAAAAATGCACTTAATCATTACTACAGTTATGTTGATCTTAGTGTTGATAGACAAACTTAAAGCAGCTTTTATTTTTCACACATCAGAGAGTTTGTAGTAGGTTTTCTGTAAAATTTTATTAAATGAAGGAGATATATTGCAGACCTGACTTGTTCAAAAGTACATAAAATGTAATGTATCTTTCTCCCAAAGATCAGTACATGTACATTCTCATACAAGTGCATTCCAACTCTATGTGTATTGGGGGATTACCCAAGATTTTATAGTGCTTACCAGTACCTGATCATATATTTATATATACTTGTGTGTGTGTGTGTGTGTGTGTGTGTGTGTGTGTGTGTGTGTGTGTGTGTGTGTGTGTGTAGTGCTTCAGATTATTTTGAAAAACCAGGGGGCCAAAGCCCAAAGGGGCCCATTCTGTGCAGAAATGAGGGGCCCTTTTTGAAAGTTAGGGGCACACAACTTTTTTGTTACCAAAAGATACAGTTTAATTAAGAGGCCATCTTAGATGAATAGACTTAAAATTACAGCATTGCCATGCATGGGTAAATATCCCAGTATTCATGCGACTATGATCAATCACGCCTTTTAAGTTTCAGTTAGATCCACATTTCGATTAATTTTGATTCAACGAAGAATTAAAAACATAAATTATATTTTTTGTTAATACAAAAAGCAATTGGACTAATAATAATAATGATAATAATAATAATAAACATTGCCTAACATTACATTCCCTAGCAGACAGCTTGAAGATGTCTGAAGCTGAGTGACCATGTGACAGCTCTAACAAATGTTTCGATAAATAAACAATGGCTTTAGTGGGTGTTTTAATTCTTTTTTCTATGTCTTGACTTAAATATTGTTCAATATTTACCACTTTCTTCCTCAGCTCAGGTCTTTTTTTGGCAAAAACAAGATGATGCTTCTTCGCTTCCTTTTTGACAACCGACAATCTGAAGCACTGTATATATATATATATATATATATATATTAAATTACATCACAATCCTTATGTAGTCACTGGATTCTATCTTTTTTTAGTCGAGCCTGGCATTGCCGTAAGGCTATACTTAGGTGTTACTTTTCCGGTGTCATTGTAGGCAGCAATGGCTTGTCAAAATGTGTAAGTTTATGTTATAGTAATTTTTTTTACTCAATCAAAAAATAACCAGGCAAGACATTTAAATCTGTAGAATTCTTGTTGTTGTTAGATGCAAAGTACAATAAGAATATTACTAAACATGCCTAGATTTATTTTTTGTTTATTTTCATTGCACCTTGATTTACAGTGTAAACACTATAAAAAAATCAGCTTTAACAGGTTCTTCTGTGTCTTTATTTGAGCATACATATACAGTCTAACAGAACAAATTTGTCAAACTGATATCATGATCCTTTTTTGAATACTAGTATATAAGTAATATAACACATGGCTAATTCTTAGTACACTGTATATGACATATATGAAGCATTAAGGCTCTGCAAATGGTAACCATGACATAATAATGACAGGGCAGATTTGAAAAATACAATATCAAGTTTTTCTTGTTGAAATTTGATATTATCTTTCTGTCAATGGAAAGATGATGTTTATTTTTTTTGTTTTTAGCAACTAAAACAACAAAGAGATAAATTAAAGCAGTATCAAAAGAAGATCAATGAACGTATAGGAAAAGACAGAGAAGTGGCTAAAGCTTTACTTAAAGATGGCAAAAAGGAGTAAGTAACTATAGAAGTACTTAAAGATAATAAAAAACAGAGAAGTGGCTAAAGCTTTACTTAAAGACAGCAAAAAGGAGTAAGTAACTATAGAAGTACTTAAAGATAATAAAAAACAGAGAAGTGGCTAAAGCTTTACTTAAAGACAGCAAAACGGAGTAAGTAACTATAGAAGTACTTAAAGATAATAAAAAACAGAGAAGTGGCTAAAGCTTTACTTAAAGACAGCAAAAAGGAGTTAGTAACTATAGAAGTACTTAAAGATAATAAAAAGACAGAGAAGTGGCTAAAGCTTTACTTAAAGATGGCAAAAAGGAGTAACTAACTATAGAATTACTTAAAGATAATAAAAAGACAGAAAAGTGGCTAAAGCTTTACTTAAAGATGGCAAAAAGGAGAAACTAACTATAGAATTACTTAAAGATAATAAAAAAACAGAGAAGTGGCTAAAGCTTTACTTAAAGATGGCAAAAAGGAGTAAGTAACTACAGAATTACTTAAAAATAATAAAAAGACAGAAAAGTGGCTAAAGCTTTACTTAAAGATGGCAAAAAGGAGTAAGTAACTATAGAATTACTGAAAGATAATAAAAAGACAGAAAAGTGGCTAAAGGTTTACTTAAAGATGGCAAAAAGGAGTAAGTAACTATAGAATTACTTAAAGATAATAAAAAGACAGAGAAGTGGCTAAAGCTTTACTTAAAGACAGCAAAAAGGAGTTAGTAACTATAGAAGTACTTAAAGATAATAAAAAGACAGAGAAGTGGCTAAAGCTTTACTTAAAGACAGCAAAAAGGAGTTAGTAACTATAGAATTACTTAAAGATAATAAAAAGACATAAAAGTGGCTAAAGCTTTACTTAAAGATGGCAAAAAGGAGTAAGTAACTATAGAAGGACTTAAAGATAATAAAAAACAGAGAAGTGGCTAAAGCTTTACTTAAAGACAGCAAAAAGGAGTTAGTAACTATAGAATTACTTAAAGATAATAAAAAGACATAAAAGTGGCTAAAGCTTACTTAAAGATGGCAAAAAGGAGTAAGTAACTATAGAAGGACTTAAAGATAATAAAAAACAGAGAAGTGGCTAAAGCTTTACTTAAAGACAGCAAAAAGGAGTAAGTAACTATAGAAGTACTTAAAGATAATAAAAAGACAGAGAAGTGGCTAAAGCTTTACTTAAAGATGGCAAAAAGGAGTAAGTAACTACAGAATTACTTAAAAATAATAAAAAGACAGAGAAGTGGCTAAAGCTTTACTTAAAGACAGCAAAAGGAGTAAGTAACTATAGAGTTACTTAAAGATAATAAAAAGACAGAGAAGTGGCTAAAGCTTTACTTAAAGATGGCAAAAAGGAGTAAGCAACTATAGAAGTACTTAAAGATAATAAAAAACAGAGAAGTGGATAAAGCTTTACTTAAAGACAGCAAAAAGGAGTAAGTAACTATAGAAGTTCTTAAAGATAATAAAAAGACAGAGAAGTGGCTAAAGCTTTACTTAAAGATGGCAAAAAGGAGTAAGTAACTACAGAATTACTTAAAAATAATAAAAAGACAGAGAAGTGGCTAAAGCTTTACTTAAAGACAGCAAAAAGGAGTAAGTAACTATAGAGTTACTTAAAGATAATAAAAAGACAGAGAAGTGGCTAAAGCTTTACTTAAAGATGGCAAAAAGGAGTAAGTAACTACAGAATTACTTAAAAATAATAAAAAGACAGAGAAGTGGCTAAAGCTTTACTTAAAGACAGCAAAAAGGAGTAAGTAACTATAGAGTTACTTAAAGATAATAAAAAGACAGAGAAGTGGCTAAAGCTTTACTTAAAGATGGCAAAAAGGAGTAAGTAACTATAGAAGTACTTAAAGATAATAAAAAACAGAGAAGTGGATAAAGCTTTACTTAAAGACAGCAAAAAGGAGTAAGTAACTATAGAAGTACTTAAAGATAATAAAAAACAGAGAAGTGGCTAAAGCTTTACTTAAAGACAGCAAAAAGGAGTAAGTAACTATAGAAGTACTTAAAGATAATAAAAAGACAGAGAAGTGGCTAAAGCTTTACTTAAAGACAGCAAAAAGGAGTAAGTAACTATAGAAGTTCTTAAAGATAATAAAAAGACAGAAAAGTGGCTAAAGCTTTACTTAAAGATGGCAAAAAGGAGTAAGTAACTATAGAAGTACTTAAAGATAATAAAAAACAGAGAAGTGGCTAAAGCTTTACTTAAAGATGGCAAAAAGGAGTAAGTAACTATAGAAGTACTTAAAGATAATAAAAAACAGAGAAGTGGCTAAAGCTTTACTTAAAGACAGCAAAAAGGAGTAAGTAACTATAGAAGTACTTAAAGTTAATAAAAAGACAGAGAAGTGGCTAAAGCTTTACTTAAAGATGGCAAAAAGGAGTAACTTACTATAGAAGTACTTAAAGATAATAAAAAGACAGAAAAGTGGCTAAAGCTTTACTTAAAGATGGCAAAAAGGAGTAAGTAACTATAGAATTACTTAAAGATAATAAAAAGACAGAGAAGTGGCTAAAGGTTTACTTAAAGATGGCAAAAAGGAGTAAGTAACTATAGAAGTACTTAAAGATAATAAAAAGACAGAAAAGTGGCTAAAGCTTTACTTAAAGATGGCAAAAAGGAGTAAGTAACTATAGAAGTACTTAAAGATAATAAAAAACAGAGAAGTGGCTAAAGTTTTACTTAAAGACAGCAAAAAGGAGTAAGTAACTATAGAAGTACTTAAAGATAATAAAAAACAGAGAAGTGGCTTAAACTTTACTTAAAGACGGCAAAAAGGAGTTAGTAACTATAGAAGTACTTAAAGATAATAAAAAGACAGAGAAGTGGCTAAAGCTTTACTTAAAGACAGCAAAAAGGAGTTAGTAACTATAGAAGTACTTAAAGATAATAAAAAGACAGAAAAGTGGCTTAAGCTTTACTTAAAGATGGCAAAATGGAGTAAGTAACTATAAAATTACTTAAAGATAATAAAAAGACAGAGAAGTGGCTAAAGCTTTACTTAAAGACAGCAAAAAGGAGTTAGTAACTATAGAAGTACTTAAAGATAATAAAAAGACAGAGAAGTGGCTAAAGCTTTACTTAAAGATGGCAAAAAGGAGTAAGTAACTATAGAAGTTCTTAAAGATAATAAAAAGGAGAGAAGTGGCTAAAGCTTTACTTAAAGACAGCAAAAAGGAGTTAGTAACTATAGAAGAACTTAAAGATAATAAAAAGGAGACTGTTGCCAAATACATGTTTAAATAAATGATGGCAAAAAAGGTAAGTAGTCCTGGCATTAAATTAATATTGCAAAATGAAAAAAATAAGTAGTCGTTGATAGTTAAGATGGTAAAAAAGGAACGATTAGTTTAATTGTAATGTAAAGATGGAAAAAAGGAGCGAGTAGTGTAATTGTAATGTTAAGATGGAAAAATAGGAGCGAGTAGTTTAATTCTTATGTAAAGATGGAAAAAAAGGAGCGAGTAGTTTAATTCTTTTGTAAAGATGGAAAAAAAGGAGCGAGTAGTTTAATTCTAATGTAAAGATGGAAAAAAGAACTACCTATATTTGGTAACATCTTAGGTAAAACAACATAGACTTGGATATAAAATAAATAAAACAATAGGTGCAGTTGCTTTAGACTATTTTGATTAAATTTATAGGAGAGGTAATCTAAATCACTAACTTTTCTATTATTGCCTGTTGATGGCAGGTTTTTATTTGTTAAAACTTAAATGTGTATTTATGGGCTCTGGGGATTTTCACCTAAAATTCATGAATTTGCAGTTTCTATGATAAAGTTAATCTGTTTAATTAAAGGTTATGTTAAATAAACCTCAGAACACTTCTTCTTTTTACATAATCAAGAGTACCATTTGTTTACCTTTGTCAAATTGCATGGCACATTTTCATATTCAGGTAAAAAATGAAAGATTTAAGATAATACAAAGAGACCATAATAATAATAATATTGTTACCTATAAAAACATGTCAAATTTAAGCTTGATCAATATTGAATTTTTGGCTCTGATTATTTTCAGAAAAGCAAAGTTGTTACTTAGGAAGAAAAAGTTTCAGGAGACACTTCTAGAGAAGACAGATGGACAACTAGAAAATATAGAAAGAATGGTAATGTATTTATATAATATACTGTAAATAGAAAAAAATATAATGACATGTACAGTTGAATTTATGTTTAGTTGTAAATCCATCATTACATGATGTTTTTAACAATGATTTGTATTGGTATAGAATAAAAGTTTTAGAATGACATAATGATTTTGTCATAATTAGTAATGACAGCCAAATCGTGACAATTAATTGGTACTTTATGTGTGTATTGATGCCATTTTAATTTACATTAACTAATACTGGTAAATATGGTACATTGTACTACATGTATTTCTTTGTGTTAATGTTGTTGATAAATCTTATTGGTACCAGGTATATGTTGATTGTAAGAGATTCTTGTTTTAAATTGGCTTAGCCTTCTTGTTGGTAAAATTACTAGGTTTTTATTTCCTTTTAAGGTCAATGATTTAGAATTTGCCCAGATAGAGAGCCAGGTTGTGCAAGGACTCAAAACTGGAAATGAGTCACTTAAAAAATTACATAGGGTAAGTAATAAGTTTACAAACATATATACGGTAACCCAAACTTTTCTATTCAGTTTTATACATTAGGGATGAAGCAGTGAGTATTACCGTAATACACCTGTATGAGTTTTTCCTTGTTATATTAAACAATACATTTATCTTTGAAAAAGAAAAATAATACAGTACTTTTAAACTCCTATTTTGATGCATTCATTTTGTTAAGAGACAACTCTTCATCTTTCCCTGGTAGCACAATACTTTTCTATTTTAGTGCGTGATGTTCTCTTCAAAAATTCATTGTGAAAAACTGCTTTCTTACAAAAAAGGATTAAACATTGAACTTGAGAAGCAACAAATACTATTTCAGTGCTATTTTGGTATCATTTGAAATCATATTAAAAAGCAGCTTAAATTGTGATATACAAGTATAGATATTGTATTATAAGGTAGGCTAAGTTTACTATAAATATAGTTGCCCTGGTCTACCTGAATCATTAAAGCTGCATTAAGTTTTTCAATTTTCTAAAAAAAAATTGGTTTTCTAACAATGTATTTTTTTAAAAATAGATAACTTCTAATCATGATCCCTGAGATTCATTTTCTAAAATTTCATTCCTATTAGCTGTAAATAAACGGAATCCTCTAATGGGTTGGTCAGTATTTAACAGTGATTATTATTTGCTTGAAGCATGAGCACTGATTTACGGTTTTTCCAATGAACCGAAGGTGAAACCTGACAAATTCTATCAATTGTCTGTCATTAATATCCAGATGTATTTGCAGTGGTGTTATGTATTCTTACGAAGTCAAAAATGACAAATTTAATGAAATTCTGTGTTTACCGCTTTGTAAGTTGTGTTAAAATGACCCAGTTATTTGGTTTTTTATGACATAACCATGTTCTAAAATTTGATCCCACAGGCTACATCTTGCTGGAAAATTATTGTTATTTCTGTATTTATTTGAGCTTTTATCATTGAACCAAATGTAACATTGTTCATTAGGAACATCATTTATTAGATCAGGACCGTTTTAATTTTTTCCTAGAAAACATTAATGCAGCTTTGAATGGTTAATTCAATAATTATTCTGCAGAATTCCACTTATTTGTTGTAAATATCAGAAATAATTGTTGATACCTCCATTAAGTTCTGTCTTACTATGTATAAATATAATTTTTACTATATAATGGATAACTAGATGAGGTTATTTATATCAGTTTTATATTTGATATTTTTAGTTGATGTCACTAGAGGATGTAGAAAAAATAATGGATGAAACAAGAGAATCTATAGACTACCAGAGAGTAAGTATTTTGTGCAAGGTTTTTACGTTAATTTTTAATTAGCAATGAAGAAGGTTATGAACAAGCCAAGTCAAACATCAAAGCCTTAAACCTTTTTTAAATACAGTACGCATAATTCAATTTGACCTGCAGTCTGTGTGTCTTACAGAAATCACCGAGTAGATTTAAGTATTGTAGGTTAATTGAATATTAACCAATTTCAAAAAATCTTTCTTTCTGACAGTGATGCAAAGAAATATCTGAACTGGCTTTTGTAGCTGTGAAATTCGGCTATCTGCATGTTCTTAGAGAACATATACTCTACATGATTGGTTTTTAGTGCTGTTTTTCATTCCATTTATGAATTAGTTCAGTTCTTTAATTGCCAAGGGCCACCATTTATATTTACATTGTCTAATTTATATTTGTTTATTATTTATTTTTAATTAATTTTATCAGCATAGACAAATGGTTTAGAAGGTTTAGAATTATGTTTGATAAGCAACATTTATTTATTATTGAAACTTATGACATTTGTAATTATTAGGGATGGCAAAATCAGTTTAAAGTGAAAATCAATTTATTGACTTAAAGTTTGGGTGATTAATTGATTAATCAGAAAAAAAATGAGACAACTGGGAACATTTATTTTATATTATTTAGAAATAATTTTGAAATCTTATTTAAATACACATGACAATGTTTAACACAAAAACTCTAGGTCTAATGTGCAATGAAAAGTAGTATTATAAGAGGAGATGAGTTAAATATGATCTGCTACTTGGTAGGTAAAACTTTCCAAAAACTTGATCTACTTACATCATCATTAATATCATAATAAAATGTGATAACTATATAACATAGTAAAATAATCTTGTTTTAATTTTACAGGAAATAGATGAATTATTATCAGGTGCCTTAACACAACAAGATGAAGATGATGTACTGGCTGAATTAGATTCCATTACACAGGTAACATGTACTGAGAGAGAGAGAAAGAGAAAGAGAGAAAGATAGAGAGAAGGAGAGGACGAAAGTGATGTACTGGCTGAATTAGATTCCATTACACAGGTAACATGTACTGAGAGAGAGGACGAAGGTGGTGTACTGGCTGAATTAGATTCCATTACACAGGTAATATGTACTGAGAGAGAGAGAGAGAGAGAGAGAGAGAGAGAGAGAGGAGAGAGAGAGCGAGAGAGAGAGGACGAAGGTGATGTACTGGCTGACTAAGATTCCATTACACGGGTAACTTGTACTGAGAGAGAGAGAGAGAGAGAGAGAGAGAGAGAGAGAGAGAGAGAGAGAGAGAGAGAGAGGACGAAGGTGATGTACTGGCTAAATTAGATTCCATTACACAGGTAACATGCACTGAGAGAGAGAGAGAGAGAGAGAGAGAGAGAGAGAGGACAAAGGTGATGTACTGGCTGAATTAGATTCCATTACACAGGTAACATGTACTGAGAGAGAGAGAGAGAGATACTGTGAGATACTGTGTAAGTTTTATAACAAATTTTTTGGTATTCTGTAAAATCAGTATTCCTATAATGTTTTGGTTTTGAATATCTACACAGAAACATCAGACTTGTTTTGGATACTGAGTGCATCAAAGTTTAAACATGTACCAGTGAATAGTTCCATCTAGGAACTGGTTTCCATAAAATCAGGCGATAATGACATTTTAATTCTATTCATAGCAAAATCTACCTGAAGTACCAAGAGATGAATTACCTGAACTACCAGAGGAAAAACAAAGAGGTTTGTAGAAACTTTCTGACTCGAGTATTAAACAGTGATTTATCATTTTGATTCTTAAATTATGTGATTTTTCTCTAATTTATAATTCTTTCAGTTAATCATCCTTAGTATGAATTCATCAGTGCCATATAATTTTTCACAACAACATGAAGTAGAGTTATGATACGTAATTGTGTGGATTTTAATTTTTGAATTTTCCTTTTCACATTTGATGTAAGAAGACATGGTGTCACAAGTACATTGAGTTGAATTGATTAATGATGTTTTACATTCCAGCCAAGATTCTGTCACTTATATCATGGTAGTCAGTTCTGGAATGGTGGAAGAACCCAGAGTGCCCAGAGAAAACTGCTGACCTTCAACAAGCGAATTGACAAACTTTCTAACGCTAGGAATAAATACATTGTTATATAAAAAGAAATTTAGTAATGTTTCACATGTTCACATTAGCTTAATAGTATAAAAGAAACAAAAAAAAAAAAAAGATTGAATCAGTTTAGAGAAAAGGAGAATTATCTTTCATTTGAGGCATATTTACATTAAAAACCAATTACTTGTATTCTGTGTACATATAGCCATGTTAACATGTTGGCAATGCAGTCAAAATAAACCAAATCCTTCTTCTACAAGGATATTATTAGATTAACTTGATTATAGAATACTCTAACATAGTCAGTTCAAATATTTGATTAACACAATAATTTTTTTACAGAAAAAGCTGCCAAGAAAGCAAAAAGAGAACAAGAACCTGAAGCCATGTTGGCGTCATGACAACAGAAAAACAGACAGCGAATTAAAATTATTTTTACAGTGAACATTTATTTATATATACATCATTATGAATAAAATTACAAGACTGGATCACTGTATTATTATTGGACATTATTAATAATGATATGGAGATGAAAAAATACTGACAGATACTTCTATTTTCTATCACACAGCACTTGATGAGGTCTAACCGGTATTTGGTGTTAGGTTTATTTATTTATCTATTCTTAATCATTTATGAATAGAAGTATTTTCTGTGTATTATTGATCAAGATTTTTGCATTTGTTGATCAACTGCTAAAATAAAACAATTCAGTTTTGAAATAGGAAGTTATTTTGATATCCACTGTTACACCATCTTGAAACTTTAAAAATGTTTATACATGTACAAGTAAAATTGCTCATAATACAGACATTGTGGAAGTGTATATCTATGAATATTTTATTTTAAAAAATTACATTTTCTAGATTAGTCTTCATTATACATTGTATAGTTTGTTGTTTTTTCCTTATTTTATAAACTACTATTTTTTTATTTGTTATTTTTTCCTTATTTTATAAACTACTATTTTTTTATTTGTTATTTTTTCCTTATTTTATAAACTACTATTTTTTATTTCTATACTTTGTATAAAATTAGATTTTTAAGCAGTTTGTTACTTACATTGTATCCAGTACAATCATTTGTTTAAAAGCTTTTGTCAGTATATTTGAAAAGCATGACAGACAGGGTACACAGATTAAAATTAAGTAGACATCACCTTCAATAGCTACTTCGAAATCGTATTTGGAAAATTGGAATTTTTAAACACTGAAACATGTGACTTATTAATTTGATGCTGAATTGCTTTTCCTAAAAGTAAACTTTCACAAACAAAATAGATTCATATTCAAGAGAAAACTGTCTCTGTTATATGTATTTTTATTTGATTGAAGAATTTAAGCCAGCACAGTTCCGTCATCTTATAATACCTGCACATTTTAGCATGTTTATGTTGGGTTATGTAGTCTTGAGGTTTACAAGGTTGTACTATTCTAGAAGAGGATTTTATTCATCTAGAGAGAACTTTCTATCCTGAAGTCTATAAGTTTGTCTAAGTGTAGGAAGTGATTTAAATTATCCAGACAGAACTTTCTATTTGAAGCATTGATGTCAGATTAGTATGTTTAGACATTATTCTGCTTTTTCAACTGTAACACAACAAATATATTTGACTTTCCACATGGTAGTTGGGATTTAGTCGACACACCTGAGTGTATGTATAAACATTTAGTAAGAACTTCAGTCAGTAGCCTTATATTATTGCACAAAAGTGATTAGCCGTAAAAGTGACCATACAATGTAGAAATTGTTTAAACAAAAACACTGACTAGCACAGTGCTTATATCAAAATACCAGGACACATCACTAACCTGTTGTTTGGACTAATTAGGGATGATTGAAGTATGTAATGTCAAGAAAAGAATGTTTACATAACATAAAGTTAGAAAGATACTATCTTATTTTAATAGATATGTGTATTTATTCAAACCATGAGAGTGTTAACAGTTAGTGTTGACCTTAGGAAATTAATCATGAAAAGACTAAAGCAATTAATCCAAAAGATATGATAAAGATGGCTGCAGATCCTAATAAAGTATCATGGGTCCATTCTGACTATATCAGTTTAATTTTCGGCATAATGATGCTTTAAATCCTTTTCTTTAAAATGCATTACAATGATAAGGTTTACAATTATTAATGAAGAAATGGACTTTCAAAAAACAGCCTGGAAAAGACTATAGTGGTAACATATCAGACAGGCAATGCTCGGATGAAACTAGAATACAGAAATGATGTTTAAATGTCAGAAATTCATACAAAATTAAAGAGTACTACTGTGTAGTCCTGAAACTGATTTTTTGTACACACAGAATCATGTCATAGTGCTTACATTGAGTTATTTTTAGTTTATATTTGTCTGTTTATTGGAAATAAACTAAAGATACAAATTTTCCTAGTTGATGTGTTTGAATATATATAAAATCCACAGTGCTATGATCATGGTGATTGGTGCACTATTACATAGTTATTAAGTGCATAATAAAAATGAAAAAAAGTAAGATACTAGTATGTTTTTTGTGATTGATACTCAGTGTTGTTGCTATGTTTAGAAAACTATGGGTATGTTGCATGTACTATGTTTAAAAATAGAACAGATATAAATGTATTAGGATCTTTACAACTTTTGGACAATAAAAGTCATCAAAGTTCTCACATCTGTCTGTGTCAGTGATGCCATTACAATTCTAAATTTTGTCATCATATAATATAGTATTAAAGCCCAAATCAATGTTTAGGTCAAAGGTGGTTTTTGTTTTTGCTCTGTAATTTTGATGATATAATCTGTAATGTTAATAATGTGCTATCACAGATGATGCTTGTATTTGCCTAGTGGTGTTGATGATTTGCTATCGCAAATGTCACTTGCATGTGCTTTGTGATGTTTATGATTTGCTATCACAGATGCTACTTGCATTTGATCAGATGACACTTGTTTATGTTCTGACATGTTGGGGATTTGCTGTCACAGATGCTGCTTGCTTTGCCATGTAATGTTAGTGATTTGCTGTCACAGATGCCCCTTGAATTTGAATTTCTTTGTGATATTGATGATTTGCTAACACAGGTGCTTCTTGCATTGGCTGTGTGATGTTGGTGACTTGCTATATGACAGATGTTGCTTGTTTGTGCTCAGATGACACTTGTTTGTGCTGTGTAATGCTCAAATGCTGCTTGCTTTGCTCTGTGATGTTAATGACTTGCTATGACAGATGCTGCTTGTTTGTGCTCTGTAATACATATTGGTGTTTTGCTATCACAGATGACACTGTTTGTGTTCTTTGATGTTAATGACTTGCTATCACAGGTGCTACTTGCATTTCATCTGTGATGTTAATGACTCGCTATCACAGATGATGCTTGCATTTGGTCTGTGATTTTGGTGATTTGCTGTCACATATGTCACTTTAATTTTTTTGTGATGTTAATGACTTGCTATCAGCCATCCTTCTTGCATTTGCTCAAATGACACTTGTTTGTGCTCTACAATGTTGTTGATTTGCTATCACAGATGCTGCTAACATTTGCTGCTCTGTGATGTTAGTGATTTGCTGTCACAGATGCTGCTTGCTTTTGCTCTGTGATGTTAGTGATTTGCTGGTACAGATTCTGCTACCATTTGCTCAGATGACACTTGTTTGTGCTCTGCAATGTTGTTGATTTGCTATCACAGATGCTGCTAACATTTGCTGCTCTGTGATGTTAGTGATTTGCTGTCACAGATGCTGCTTGCTTTTGCTCTGTGATGTTAGTGATTTGCTGGTACAGATTCTGCTAGCATTTGCTCAGATGACACTTGTTTGTTATCAGTAATTTTGATGAATTGCTACCACAGATGATGCTTGTATTTGCTCAGATAAAACTTGTTTGTGCTCTGTGATATTGGTGTTTTGCTATCACATATGATGCTTGCATTTGCTCAGATGACACATGTCTGTGCTCTGTGATGTTGAAGACATGCTTTCACAGATGCTGCTTGTTTGTGCTCTAATTTTTAGGTCACCTGAGCTGAAAGCTCAGATGAGCTATTGCTATCCATCTTTGTCCGTGGTGTGTCATGTGTTGTGCGTCGTGTGTCCTGGGTCGTTCCGTCGTGCATAAACTTTTTACATTTTAATCCTCTCCTCGAAAACCACTGGGCCAACTTTAATGAAACTTGGTAACCATCATGCCTGGTTGAAGTTCTTTCAGATTTGCACAAATGAAGGAGTTATGTCCCCATAAGGGGGAAAATAGGGAAAAACTTTAAAAATCTTCTCCTCTGAATGTACAAGAGATATACCTAAGTTATCTCAATTTACCGGATAACATCCTTAGGTCATCTAGTTTCAGATTTGTACAAATGGTAGCCATGTGGCTCAAAATGGGGAAATGGTAAGGCACTAAGTGGGGAAATTGCTAAAAAATGTCACTATATCTGGAAAACTATTAACTTTTTGTGTAGGCATGTATATTAGAATATTGTAGGTATTGACAGGACAATCATTTTGATATATAATTCAAGGTCATATGTTTTAAGATCAAGGTCACAGCTGCAAAAGAACACTTAAATTGCTAATTATCTTGAAAACTATTAACTTTTTGTATAAGCATGTATATTAGAATATTGTAGGTATTGACATGACAATCATTTTGATATATAATTCATGGTCATATGTTTAAAGCTCAAGGTCACAGCTGCAAAATACTTAAATCGCTAATTATCTTGAAAACTATTAACTATTTGTATAGGCATTCATATTAGAATATTGTAGGTATTGACATGATGATCATTTTGATATATGGTTCAAGGTCATATGTTCAAAGGTCAAGGTCACACCTGCAAAAGGAGACTTAAATTGCTAATTATCTTGAAAACTATTAACTTTTTGTATGTGGCATTTATATTAGAATATTGTAGGTATTCAGATATTAACTGAAATTTGTTAATGATTTGGAAATTATTCGTTGCACTACAGTTACTTCATGCATATTATATAAGCTACTTATAAATGAAATGTGACTGGATATATTTCTGATTATGTTTTGTGGCAGTTCTTAACTTGAGAAAACTTGTAAATATTCTGTATTTAATATATTGTCTATTGCACTTTGCAAACAATTTTGGACATATCCTCAGGTGAGCATTAGGGCCATGGGCCTCTTGTTATTATTTACTATCAGATTTCATTTGTAAGTTTTCAATGATTGGATTTTGTACAAAAGCAATAACTTAATGTATCGGGACAGCTGAATATTTACCATTTTTTAAGTTTATAAGGAATAAGATAATTAATTATTAAACTTCTGGCTCTGTACTTCTATTATTGTTTGACTCAGGATTTATTCATTCTTAAATGACAATGCTATAAATGAAAAAGAATTTATATACACATAAATGACTAAATTAATGTTACATGACAAGAACCAGGAAGATAGTGATTTTTTTTATTTAAGAGTTGAAATCACATAAATCAGCTTCATCAGTGATTTTTCACAGATGTGTATTATAATATACAGATATATCATGTTTATTAGGTGTATTTAGGAAAAATATTTGTCAAGAGAATAAAATTTCCCGAGCTGTAAGCCCAATAAACATGATATATCTGAGTGTATAATTACACCACATATTGATGCAACAAAAGCAAAATAATGAAATAATGAACTTTTTTAACATTTAAGTCAGGTTTTTAAAATAACTGCTTTGTCTGAACACAGTTTTTTTTCAACAACTGAATGTCAGAGTTACTATAACTATTCCAATTAAAATACAATTAAAATAGATTAAATTTGCCAAAGCTTTATGCAAATATACCTTTCAGATAGGGAAATTCAGACAAATACACTGGCATTACTAAAAACAGCAGAAATTTGCAGAAAAGGGAAGAATTGTGAAAAATATAGATATTGACCAATAAGAATAAAGCATTTATATATAAGATGTAATTACATCCTTAATTTATTTTACCTTTTAAATGACTATTGTGGTACTTAGTAATTCTTATATGTTTTTTTTTTTTTTTTTCAAACTAATCTCTAAGTACTTTTACAAGTTAGCTTTTACTTCTAAAGGGTATTGAAGATTTCAAATGAAGTTTACATTCAATATCAGCTTGCCATATCAAGATATGTATTTCATTTAAAACTGCATACATGTGAACTTTCTTTTTTGATGGTAAATGCCCACTATCTAATTTATGTCAAATATGTAACTGGAAAACATAGTTGATAGCTTATGTAAATAAATAAATAAATAAATAAATAAATAAATAAATAAATTAGTGATTCATGCCTCTGTCATGGTAAACTCACCTCAGATTTGTTCAAATGGTTCAATCAAACACTTTCAAACTATACAGTCGGACTCTCTTTGAAAAAAATTTCTTTTCTTTATATTTACTTACTTAGTTTATTTTACAAAGCTTTATTGAAAAACAGATATATGTGAAAAAATATGCTTTGTGTTGGATAATATAAATGTTGTAAAGCATTATTAAACTAATGTATCCAAAAAGCACCATATATTAATATGGTTGTATAACACCTTTTAAATCTATATTTTAACAATTCAAAAAGTGCTATAAAATGTTACACCATATAACTTATTAAAAAATTATTTAACGGTTTTAAAATTATTATTCGTCTTTTTGAAAAAAAAATCAATCAATCAATCAATCAATGGGATTAGCCAATCAATTGGGTCAATCAATCAATTTATGAATCAATCAGTCAATCAGGATCAATCAATCAATAAGTTGGATTAATCAATCAATCACATCGCCTTTGATAGATGCAAACGTTCTCTTTTGCTCACGATAATAACGGTGCTCTAATAGTTAGTGGAAAAAAATAAGAAAGAAGAAGTTGAACTTTTCATAAAGAAGGTAAATAGTAATATCAACATTGAAAAATGGAATCCGAAAGTGGTTAGTGCGATCTTTTTAGAAATGACGAAATATTTATCTGTTTATTCATTAATCATTTGATTATTTTACACAATAACCCCATGATTATTTTTTTTATTTCAATCATGTAATTAGATCAATAAGAAATTGTAAAGCAGAATAAACAACAGTAGATCCATAAGTCTTGCCTAATCAGCTGCTCGGTGACAACGCAAAAAATAATAGCATACGACACATGCGACTTAGAAAAGTGGAATATTTAAATGTGAACGGCAATAGTTTATAAAGGATATTGCAAGATAAATATTTTTAAGAAGATAATTGTGCACAACCGTAAAGATAACCTTTCATTTTTAATAAATGATTTGTACAGTTTTTGGTTTATCTTGGTTATAACCACAATTTCCACTTTTACTAAGAACGTATTTTCATACAACAATAGATATTATTCTGTAGATTCTAGCCTGTGTCATTTGCAGACAATTATATCATAACCATCCAGCTAAGCTAGTGCTTCCCACTTCCACGATTATTGGTCAGGTCCCTAAAATTACTGAATCACCAGGATCAGCACTTTCTTTACGTTATTTTGGTAATATTTGTGATAAGTATGATGTAAAAAAGTGTATTAAACAAAGAAGTTATTTTCTGAAATTAATCCATTATTTTTCTGAGTATTAGGTTATTTGATAATTTCTGCTGATCAGGTCACCAATGTGAGCTTTGCTATATTATCCATGTTAGTTCCCCAACAATGATTTTTGAAATTTCAATTGCAGAATCAAAGTTAAAACTGATTAGCAAATCCTAAAAATGTATCAAATCAAATCAAATCAAATAAATTTTATTAAAAGTCGATACATTACACATAACAATATATTATGCTGGGCAAAAATTTTGCAGCTTGACTTGAAAAAATGAAGATTTAGTAAATTCATGCCAGTCCTGAAATTTCATTGTCTGATTTTTGTTTATACAACTGACAGACAATTTGTTTATTGTGTAGCCATACCTCTTACAAAATACACTGTCCACTCATTACCTGACAGACATTGGTACCCTTGTAAGTCTACTTTAAAGGCAATCTATACCATTTTTAAATGACATTGATACAAACAAATTCAGGTCCATTTCACCCAGGTAATGATATTCAGTCTTTTCCAATGATATTTGACCCAGTCTGTACCACTGTCAGACATGATTCCTGACCCATTGCAACTACACACACAATAATCTCATCTCTAATTCCTGTCAACTATTAGAAATTGGACCCTAAATTAATTTGTGCCACCAGTGGGGTATTCTGCTAACTTGTCATTAGTAATTGAAAGAAATGGACCTTTCTGTAACAACTAATATTTTGTCATATTTTTCTCCATTTTTAGATGCTCCTACTCAAAGTGATTCAAAGACAGATTGTGATAAATTAGTAAATTCAAATATGGATAATAATGTGAATGCTAAAATAGACAGTGAACAATGTGATATTGACAGTAAAGAGACATTGAATCAGACATCGGATCCTGGTGGAATTCTACAGAATGACTGTGACTTACCAGCTTCAATGGGTGAAGGTAAAACTTGTACTGGTAGTTCATAAAGGAACTTTAAAATGCAAACATTTCATTGATATGTTTCTGCTGGTTTCACAAGGATGCAGTGCTCCAAGTGGGCTTTGAAAAATGGTAGCCACATGGCTACTTCAAAAAATTAAACAGCCAATTCAAAATTTGTATTGCCAGGTAAAATTCTTGGTGGCCAAACACTGTTAGTTAATTTCTAGTTTGAAAAATAAAAAAAGAAAACTTAAACATAAGTAGTTAATTGTCATAAAGCCCAAATCAAAAAGCACATTACTGTTTGGTTGTCATTATGTAAAATTTGATTGTGTAATTTATGTTCTTTACAATAGAGATACTGCCATAGCTTCAAACACTTTGTCGACATTGTTAAGAGTCTGACTAATTGTCAGAATTGTTGGGCAAAATTTCTACATTTCTCAATTTTTACAGCCAATCTCATATATTTTATTTTATTTGCCATGATGGCAACTGTCTGAAAATTTGTAGTCGCAAAATGCAATTCTTGTCAAAAATTTTGAGTATTTAACTAGGCTACTTGAAGCACTAGGGCAGACATTTTTGTTTGTACTTTATCTTGTGTGCAGGCAAACCAGCTGTTTTAGATGAAAACATATTTGTTAGTTATGGGTGTTTTATTTTATCTCCTGCCAATTTTATCTGACATTTTGTTTGTTAGTACTCTGATCTTGATTGTAAACAAAGCATGGTAAACTGTTTGTTATGTCATACTTATTGGATTGGTTGCTTTTAATGTTTTTAACATCCCATCAACCATTATATAGCTATTTACAATGATAGTAAGTTTAGTAATCTATAGGGATGAATTTAAAGACAAATTCCTGTTTGTGCAAGTGTTTATTATGGTCTGCCTTGTACTAGCATACACTCAAGTGACTTTGTGTTGGAAGGTTGCAGACAAGCATACCACTCCCCAAGTTACCTTATCCTGATGCAGGATGATCAGTTGATACTCTGTATTTTTAATGCTGAGTGTTAGACAAGGAAGCAGTATCTCCAATTTTACAGTCTTATACAGTAATATGATACCTTTTTGTAGGTGCTCTCATGTCTCCAGACTCACAGTAGTGATGGTCATAGCTTGATGAATAACAACTTAACCACTTCACCATTGTGACCGCAAGGTACCCAGATTTTAATCTATGACTACAGGGCAAATTTTGACAAAACAATTATTATATGATATACATATTATCAAAATCTTAATGACTTGAATTAGTTCAGGGACAAAATAAATACATTTTACATATTCATGTTTAGGTGAAGGTGTACAAGAGAGTTCATTAGATGAAGATGTTGGTGAGAAAATAGACTTTAAAGTGGTGTATAATAAACAAAAATATGATGTTACATTTCCATTAGATCACACAGTAGCCAAGTTAAAGATCCATATACAAACATTAACAGGTAATGTAATTTACAGGTGTTGTTTCAGTGGTTCCCATTAAATGGGAGACTAGGACCTTTACACCATGGTATCTGAAAAAAAAAATTACCCATGGTTTTTAAAAGCAATGAGTCGGTCTTGCTAATTGTCACAAATTTGAAACAAAATTGTTTATTTTACTCAAATTTTTAAAAGATTGTTGAATTATTGACTCAGTTGTGTATCTTTTTAAAAAATGTTGTACAGATTTTTGAAATGTTTTTAGTTCTCTCTTTGATGTACTTTTTTATGGCCTATGAATTATAATATTACATCAGTTTTAAACATTATTTTGGATTCTGAATTGGCATTGTGACCCATTAGAAAGTTAGAAACATAAACAGCTAAGTGTTATTGTACTGAAATAATTGATAATTACTGATTGTGAATTGATCTTAAAAATTTGTGGTTGTTAAATTCAATCAATCACACACATTTTAAGTTTGATATAGTTTTTCTCTAGTCGTTTAAATACTAATCCCTATCTTACAGTGTTATTGATTTCATTCCTTAAATACATTAATTTGACCCTATTTATCTTATTTGCAGGTGTTACACCAGCTATGCAGAAAATAATGTATAAAGGTAATTTTTTTGTGACTTTTTACTAGATTACCAGAATTGCATACAGTTGGTTAAATTATATGTAAACAAGTCTTTAAACAATTAAATAATAATATGTACATGTAAATGTGTACATGAAGTATGTGAGGTAGAAAAAAAAATGTTGCATATAGCATTTTTTACTTTATAATAAACACAGTTTTTAGACAATTAATTCAGTTGTCATATCAAAAAGGGTTGTAATGTTGTTTAATTTCACATCAGCCATTTTTTTGTTATTCATGATGAGAGCAAGTTTACTTAGTCTCTAACTATAGATCTATCTGTATATGTGAGATGTACCTGTGTATAATATGATCTTCTTTACACTAGCAGGCACTCAGGGCGAGTTGAGTTGAGTTGAGTAATGCTGTTTAACGTCCCAGTCAAGAATATTTCACTTATATTGAGATGTCGCTAGCTATAGACGAAAGTGCAGAAATTTTGCCTGTGCGTTGTGCTGATGGCATTATACAGCAGGGTTCTTTATCGTGCCCTGCCATGACACAGGACCTCGTTTATTTTAAGTTCCCATCCGAAAGAACGGTGACTTTCATTTCGTAATGCCAAGTGCTTGGTGAAAGAACAGTCACTACTACTTTCAAGTCTTGGGTCAGACCCCGCCGGGGTTCCAACCCACGACTTTCCACTTACGGAGTGAGCACTCTACCAACTGAGCTACTGCAGTGGCTGCACTCAGGGTGACTTTTTTTGTAAAGAAGGTATCTCACCAAGTCAGTATGCTGCAGAACAAGTAAACCACTTTCCCAGTCACATTATCTCGACAGTTGGTGAACCAGTCATTACTTATGTCCTCTTAATGCTAGGCAAGGAAACATTATCTCAAATTTTACATTCATATGTATGAGATGGCGGAGGTTCAAACCATGACCTCCCACTTCCCTTGATAATGTTCTACCACTGAGCCACCAATGTGGTATATATATATATATATATATATAGAGAGAGAGAGAGAGAGAGAGAGAGAGAGAGAGAGAGAGAGAGAGAGAGAGAGACAAAGAGAGAATTCATCAAGTGTTTACTAGTGAAAGAGGTTATCTCCCTTTTTCATAAGATTTTAAAATTTGTTCACTCTTTTTCCTCTGCAAACAACAGAAATGAACTGGTTATTTTCAGGTCTAGCAAAAGATGAGAGCACATTACGTGATATCAAGGTTACAAAAGGTGCTAAAATCATGGTGGTGGGTTCAACATTAGATGCCGTCCTGTCTGTGGCTCAACCTGATAAAAAAGAAATCCAGGAAGAAGCTAAAGCAGCAGCAAGACCTAAAGAAGCTTTATCTCAACAAAAGGTAGATAATTTATCTAGTGTATCCTAGGCTTTCAAAGTTTAATTGAGGTTTAATAGAGTGGAGTAATTATTTTTAACATGCTTGTAAAGATTCATTTATATCAAGGCGGCCAGTCCTGGGATGGTGGAGGAAAATAGAAAACCACAAACTGTCAGCAAGCGAACTGACAAACGTTTTTACTCTAGGATCTGCATAAGCAGGATTTGACCTAAGAATTTAGAGACATTTTGATCTGTAAGCATTCACTCAGCCACAGAGGTCCTTGAGGTTTAATGGTTTTCAAAGTTATTTTGAGGCTAATGCATTCATATGTATTTGTGTATTAACATATTTGTTAATTGCAGCTGTTTAGCACTATATTGAGTAGATTTTATTCTTTTCAGTGGATCAAAGGAAGATTCTTCGAAGAAAGTTATATTGATAAACTTTGAAACACTCAAAAAATGCCTGCAATTTGTTTAGTTATAGGTACATTTCATACTTTACTCAAGTGAGAAATGCATCTCTGTCTATCAACCAAAATAAGTCAATTTTGATTCAGTTTCATATTTAGGAAAAAAACAAATAATATAACCATTTACATTTTTAAATGGATATATGTTATTGTAGGATCTGATCAGTTTTTTTTTCTAGTTATGATTGCTTGTTTACAGACATCTCAGCCCATGCTGTCATAATACATCAATATTTTTATAAGCATGTATTTTTTTTTTAACCACAGTTCTATTTTAATATTTTCATATACATTTATTTTCAGCAACATAAAAAAGTGTTAGATAAATATGGAAAACCAGATGATATAATTCCAGGAATAAAAAATCACAGAGAAGCATTACCAGGCATGCCTTTATCAGGGATGTATAACAAGGCAGGAGGCAAAGTGCGACTTACATTCAAACTAGAAGCAGATCAGTTATGGATTGGTACAAAAGGTAGGTAACTAATATTACTTTATCTTTCTGAATGCTTGAAGTGCTAAAACAACTTTTTTTTATTGGACCAATTGTTTTTTCTTTTGGACAATTATATGTGTGTTTTTGAGCAGTAGATAGATGGTTTTAGACTTAACTTTTATTTTTGATTAGTGGATTCATTTCATTTGAACCAAGTGAATTTTTTTTTTTGGATCATTATGGTTGTGTTTTTAGTTAGTAGCAAAATAGCATGAAAAATAAAATGCATACAATGTAAAATAGCATGAAAACAATAAAATATATACAATTTAGAGAATAGAAAGAAAATAGAATGAAAACAATAAATTGTAAACAATGTAGGAAATGGCATAAAAACAATAAAATGTATACAATGTAGGAAATAAAATGAAAACAATAAAATGTATACAATGTAGAAAATAGAATGAAAACAATAAAATGTATACAATGTAGAAAATAGAATGAAACAATAAATGTATACAATGTAGAAAATAGAATGAAAAATAAAAAACATGTATATACAATGTAAAAATAGCATGAAAACAATAAAATATATACAATTAAGAAAATAGAATGAAAACAATAACATGTTAACAATGTAGAAAATAGCATGAAAACATTAAAATTTAAACAATGTAGGAAATGGCATGAAAACATTAAAATTAAAACAATGTAGGAAATAGCATGAAAACAATAAAATATATACAATTTAGAAAATAGAATGAAAACAATAAAATGTTAATAATGTAGAAAATATTATGAAAACATTAAAATTTAAACAATGTAGGAAATAGCATGAAAACATTAAAATTAAAACAATGTAGGAAATAGCATGAAAACAATAAAATATATACATTGTAGGAAATAACATGAAACAACAAAATGTACACAATGTAGGAAATAGCATGAAAACAATAAAATTTAAACAATGTAGGAAATAGCATGAAAACATTAAAATCTAAACAATGTAGGAAATAGCATGAAAACAATAAAATATATACATTGTAGGAAATAGCATGAAACAACAAAATGTACACAATGTAGGAAATAGCATGAAAACAATAAAATGTATACAATGTAGGAAATAGCATGAAACAATAAAATGTATACAATGTAGGAAATAGCATGAAAGCAATAAAATGTATACAATGTAGGAAATAGCATGAAAACAATAAAATGTACACAATGTAGGAAATAGCATGAAACAATAAAATGTATACAATGTAGAAAATAGCATGAAAACAATAAAATGTACACAATGTAGGAAATAGCATGAAAACAATAAAATGTAAACAATGTAGAAAATAGCATGAAACAATAGAATGTAAACAATGTAGGAAATAGCATGAAAACAATAAAATGTATACAATGTAGGAAATAGCATGAAACAATAAAATGTATACAATGTAGAAAATAGCATGAAACAATAAAATGTAAACAATGTAGGAAATAGCATGAAAACAATAAAATGTATACAATGTAGGAAATAGCATGAAAACAATAAAATGTACACAATTTAGGAAATATCATGCAAACAATAAAATGTATACAATGTAGGAAAGAGCATGAAAACAATAAATTGTAAACAATGTAGGAAATAGCATGAAAACAATAAAATGTACACAATGTAGGAAATATCATGAAAAAAAATAAAATGTATACAATGTAGGAAATAGCATGAAACAATAAATTGTAAACAATGTAGGAAAAAGCATGAAACAATAAATTGTAAACAATGTAAAAAATAGTATGAAATCAATAAAATGTACACAATGTAGAAAATAGCATGACTGAGAATACTATAGTTTTATTTTTTAATTTAATAAAATTCTCCTTTGTTTTGAGCTTCTGATTTGCTCAGACTTCTCTGTCCTTTTTTCTTAATGTTTTCATGGGAACACACAGAAATATTTATACAGTGCATACCTACACAATTGTATTATTAATTTTTAGTTATAAAAAGTATTTAGTGCATTTATTTGTTATTTTAAAAGTATGAATTGCATAAGAAAAATTATGAAGTGAAAAATAAGATAATTTGATTTTTTTTTTTTTTTTTTTTTTTTTTCTTTTTTTTTTTTTTTTTTTTTTTTTTTTTTTTTTTTTTTTGGTTGGAAAAATGAAAGATTTGGATTTTTTTTACACATGTTAATGATTGGCTGAATTATGCAATGTTTAGGATTCAATATGTCATCTTCTTCATTTTTCCCTTTCAAAAAGAAAATGAATGAGTTTCTATGTATCTTTAGGCATGGTAAAACATTTATGAGTGTTAAATTAATTATGTGTAAAAGCCCTAGGGTTTATGTGAAAAGTATTTGTCTCCTATTATGTCACAAAACAAGGAACAATTGCTATACAATACTATTATAATGCTAAGGTTTTTTTGTAGTTGTTGCCATTTTGTCCCTCAATAGTTTAATTTCTGAAACTTAAGTTGATATTATTCGACAAAAAAAAAAACAGTTGTATCTTAAAACTTTCTGGAAGGATTTTTAGCATTTAGAATCTACTCATTTCACTACATGAGAATTGAAAAACATGCTTTATTTCAAGGTTTCAGAGTTTAACTAAAGTACGTTTCTGGATTTTATTGATATTGTAGCAGTATTAGAATTTAAATTTGGTAATTCTACAATTATTTCAATATACCAGGCGTTTAAATTTATTTAATTAGGAACCTGTTGTGTTGCTGAAATTGATTAACAAATATTTTAAAAAAATTTAATGTGATTTTAACAAATTTTAATATTTTATGCACAAGTATTAGATCCGGATTAATTGACTGTTTAAATGAAATAATCAAATTTAGATGAATCTTTACAGCTTATTAATTCACTCATAGATTGTCATTTTGCCTGATTTACTATTATATTTCAAATGAAATATGGTGATTCCATTTGTTGAAAATTTTAATTGTTCTTTCAGATATCAGATGATTTTTCATTAATATTAAAGAATTTCATACATTTTCTCTTTTAACAGTTTAAATGTTTTTGTTTGTAAATGACACATGCTTTCCTGCTAGAATTAATTAATTGAAAGAAATAATGTCAAGTACTTCAGTTATTCATTTTTGCTCTGAGTTGCCACTTAACTTATATCTCCACATCTTAAAGTCCCAATATACATTTTTCTCTGTTTTTCTATGTTTTCGCTTAGAAGTCTGTATCTTTAATTTACCATACTAGGTATAGTGTTGTAATTATAATAAGTACAAGTACTTAAATACCAGATATTGGACCTCTTTAATTCTTAAAGCCAGAAATAGCTACATGTGTAACAGCACAATTAGACGAATTTTTGAAAATAGGATATCAAACTTCGTATATAATCAGAAATAGCAACAACAGCAGAATTGAAAAAGTAATTCAAAATCTGCAGTCAGATTTTTTAGATTATTTAGTGAGAAATAACATTAACAAAAGAATTAGATCAGAACTTGATTATCTGGGTTCCATGGAATCAGACTTCTTTAGTTCATATTGCTAGTGATTGCTACAACAACAGAATTAGATCAGAACTTGATTATCTGGGTTCCATGGAATCAGACTTCTTTAGTTCATATTGCTAGTGATTGCTACAACAACAGAATTAGATCAGAATTTGATTATCTGGGTTCCATGGAATCAGACTTCTTTAGTTCATATTGCTAGTGATTGCTACAACAACAGAATTAGATCAGAACTTGATTATCTGGATTCCATGCAATCAGACTTCTTTAGTTCATATTGCTAGTGATTGCTACAACAACAGAATTAGATCAGAACTTGATTATCTGGGTTCCATGGAATCAGACTTCTTTAGTTCATATTGCTAGTGATTGCTACAACAACAGAATTAGATCAGAACTTGATTATCTGGGTTCCATTGAATCAGACTTCTTCAGTTCATATTGCTAGTGATTGCTACAACAACAGAATTAGATCAGAACTTGATTATCAGGGTTCCATGGAATCAGAATTCTTTAGTTCATATTGCTAGTGATTGCTACAACAACAGAATTAGATCAGAACTTGATTACCTGGGTTCCATTGAATCAGACTTCTTCAGTTCATATTGCTAGTGATTGCTACAACAACAGAATTAGATCAGAACTTGATTATCTGGGTTCCATGGAATCAGACTTCTTTAGTTCATATTGCTAGTGATTGCTACAACAACAGAATTAGATCAGAACTTGATTATCTGGGTTCCATTGAATCGGACTTCTTCAGTTCATATTGCTAGTGATTGCTACAACAACAGAATTAGATCAGAACTTGATTATCTGGGTTCCATGGAATCAGACTTCTTTAGTTCATATAGCAAGTGATTGCTAGTGATTGCTACAACACCAGAATTAGACCAGAACTTGATTATCTGGGTTCCATGGAATCAGACTTCTTTAGTTCATATTGCTAGTGATTGCTACAACAACAGAATTAGATCAGAACTTGATTACCTGGGTTCCATGGAATCAGACTTCTTTAGTTCATATAGCTAGTGATTGCTACAACAAAAGAATTAGATCAGAACTTGATTATCTGGGTTCCATGGAATCAGACTTTTTTAGTTCATATTGCTAGTGATTGCTACAACAACAGAATTAGATCAGAACTTGATTACCTGGGTTCCATGGAATCAGACTTCTTTAGTTCATATTGCTAGTGATTGCTACAACAACAGAATTAGATCAGAACTTGATTATCTGGGTTCCATGGAATCAGACTTCTTTAGTTCATATTGCTAGTGATTGCTACAACAACAGAATTAGATCAGAAATTGATTATCTGGGTTCCATTGAATCAGACTTCTTTAGTTCATATAGCTAGTGATTGCTACAACAACAGAATTAGATCAGAACTTGATTATCTGGGTTCCATGGAATCAGACTTCTTTAGTTCATATAGCTGGTGATTGCTACAACAACAGAATTAGATCAGAACTTGATTATCTGGGTTCCATGGAATCAGACTTCTTTAGTTCATATAGCTAGTGATTGCTACAACAACAGAATTAGATCAGAACTTGATTATCTGGGTTCCATGGAATCAGACTTCTTTAGTTCATATTGCTAGTGATTGCTACAACAACAGAATTAGATCAGAACTTGATTACCTGGGTTCCATGGAATCAGACTTCTTTAGTTCATATTGCTAGTGATTGCTACAACAAAAGAATTAGATCAGAACTTGATTATCTGGGTTCCATGGAATCAGACTTTTTTAGTTCATATTGCTAGTGATTGCTACAACAACAGAATTAGATCAGAACTTGATTACCTGGGTTCCATGGAATCAGACTTCTTTAGTTCATATTGCTAGTGATTGCTACAACAACAGAATTAGATCAGAACTTGATTATCTGGGTTCCATGGAATCAGACTTCTTTAGTTCATATTGCTAGTGATTGCTACAACAACAGAATTAGATCAGAAATTGATTATCTGGGTTCCATGGAATCAGACTTCTTTAGTTCATATAGCTAGTGATTGCTACAACAACAGAATTAGATCAGAACTTGATTATCTGGGTTCCATGGAATCAGACTTCTTTAGTTCATATAGCTAGTGATTGCTACAACAACAGAATTAGATCAGAACTTGATTATCTGGGTTCCTTGGAATCAGACTTCTTTAGTTCATATAGCTAGTGATTGCTACAACAACAGAATTAGATCAGAACTTGATTATCTGGGTTCCATGGAATCAGACTTCTTTAGATCATATAGCTAGTGATTGCTACAACAACAGAATTAGATCAGAACTTGATTATCTGGGTTCCATGGAATCAGACTTCTTTAGTTCATATTGCTAGTGATTGCTACAACAACAGAATTAGATCAGAACTTGATTATCTGGGTTCCATGGAATCAGACTTCTTTAGTTCATATAGCTAGTGATTGCTACAACAACAGAATTAGATCAGAACTTGATTACCTGGGTTCCATTGAATCAGACTTCTTTAGTTCATATTGCTAGTGATTGCTACAACAACAGAATTAGATCAGAACTTGATTACCTGGGTTCCATGGAATCAGACTTCTTTAGTTCATATTGCTAGTGATTGCTACAACAACAGAATTAGATCAGAACTTGATTATCTGGGTTCCATGGAATCAGACTTCTTTAGTTCATATAGCAAGTGATTGCTAGTGATTGCTACAACAACAGAATTAGACCAGAACTTGATAACCTGGGTTCCATGGAATCAGACTTCTTTAGTTCATATTGCTAGTGATTGCTACAACAACAGAAATAGATCAGAACTTGATTACCTGGGTTCCATGGAATCAGACTTCTTTAGTTCATATAGCTAGTGATTGCTACAACAACAGAATTAGATCAGAACTTGATTACCTGGGTTCCATGGAATCAGACTTCTTTAGTTCATATAGCTAGTGATTGCTACAACAACAGAATTAGATCAGAACTTGATTACCTGGGTTCCATGGAATCAGCCTTCTTTAGTTCATATAGCAAGTGATTGCTAGTGATTGCTACAACAACAGAATTAGACCAGAACTTGATTATCTGGGTTCCATGGAATCAGACTTCTTTAGTTCATATAGCTAGTGATTGCTACAACAACAGAATTAGACCAGAACTTGATTATCTTGGTTCCATTGAATCAGACTTCTTTAGTCGATATAGCTAGTGATTGCTACAACAACAGAATTTGTCAAGTGTCAAGTTCTGAATTTCTCGAGTCAGAAAACAGAATTTGACAGTACATGAGTACCAGTTTCTTAGTTCAGATATATATGCAGCTGAAGCAATTCAGATCATTTGTTCAAATACTGGTATAACTGTGATAATTCAGATTCAGTCATGAAATAATATCACAACAGTTTATGCATTTTATTATTATGACTTTAAGGTAAAGGGCCCTAATTCATCTGAATATTGTCTCATTAGAACCGTTTGATTATTTTATCAGGACATATCAGTAATATTATTTTGTAGGTTAATATTTGTAAATGGTAACCTTTGTTATCTTGACAAAATCTTCAATTCCCATGGTAATTATTTTACATAGGTTTTACTGTATTGTTATGGAGGTAAAAAACAATCACATTACTGTAAATCCATCATTGATTGATACTAACTAGTTATAAAATGATTTGTATTTGTCTTTATGTAAAAAAAAATCTTTATAGAGATATTTAAGGCTAGACTTAAAAATATATCTGTTTGCCCAAACCCGACCCACCTGTCTCAGGTTAGGGTTGGTAGGTAGGGAAATTCTCTTTTTTTTTTTTTCTTTTCAAAGAAAAATAGCATGTAAAAATGGTTTTACCTGTAAATACCTTTAAAATGTAAGACTTAAATTATGGTAATGTCAGGATCTGATTACCTAAACTAATTATAATAAAAGAGATCTATAATTTCCCATTAGACCTTGAAATGTTTCTAATAATAATTCAAGTTGTTCATTGTTTTCCCACTTAAATGTCCATATTCTTTTTTCTATGTCAACATTGGTTAGTGGTGTTCAAGCTTTGGTTTTCAGAGTTGTATTTTATGTTTGTCATTTATTGTGTTTTATGTTTGCCCTTTGTTCTCTGACATGTTTTTTTCTCTCACAATTTTCAGTGTACCTTTGGTAACTTCTTTACATTTTTTGGTAAATCATTAAACAAAGATTTTACTAAATTTCTTATAAATCAAATTTCAAAACTGGGTCAAATTTCAACACTGGGTCAAATTCTTGTACAATGCTTATTGGTTCTTCAAGATCAGGTTCAAAAGAGTGTCCAGACCGGTCAGAGACGGTAACATCTATTTGGTCAGTTTTCATCAGCATAAAATCATCATCGCAAACTTCATCAAACACTTCTCTCCACATTCTTGTATTTTCATAGCGATAAAGTCTATTTGCCACTAGAGGTTTAGATTTTGATCCAATTTTCATTTGGATCGAAAACGAGAGGGTAAACATGTTGTCATATTTTCATCTATATCATTTTGAGGCTTACACAGCAGGAATCGTCCATATGTTAAAGTGCTGTTTTGACAGACAATTTTAAGTAACGAACTCAAGACGGATACGGATACAAAAAATCCGGGAAAAAAAAACATCGTGAATTTTGAACAAAAAAAAGATTTTGAGTCGGCGAAATTTTTGGGTGGGTCGGGTTAGGGCAAACAAACATATTATTATTTATGGCCTAATTGAGAAACTTCTACAGTTACATCAGTAATACTTTCATTGTGATAAACACCTCGGTATACTGGTAATAAGATTGAAGATTTTAAACATTTGAAAAATTTGGAATATAATTGATGGATTTGATGTTTATTGTTTCAATCTTTATTTATCCCTGACTGTACATTAGAGATTTATTGAATAGAGATCAAGTAATATATAACCATAAAAAAAATTCAAACATTAAAATAATATCATTATACATATACATTTACATAAGAAAGTTAAATAAGTAGTTCAAAAACACATATGCACAATTACTTTTATTATGTGTGATGGCCTTTAGTCCATGCTTGAATTAGGCTCTCCATCATTTACCTAACAAGATTGAAGCATCATTTCTACTAGTCAGCATCCACCAGGGTTTGTAGAGGGATGCCAAGAAATTGTAAAATTAGATCATCTGGTGTAGCTAAAATTAAATGCCTGTTGATATTCATGTTAAACTGTTTCATGAAGATATGAATTTAATAATGATAACTGTCAGTTGCTGAAGGATATTTTAATTATCTGTAATTCTAAAAGATAGAGTGCTCCATCAAGTTGATATGAATGAGTTAATCCCAGTAATGCCATCAGTTACATTCTTACAGTTTAAACTGTTTCAGAGGGTATCTAAAATTCAACATTGATCCTCTCTGGCAGAAAAAAAAAAGATTGAAAAAGGAAGAAATAAATCCAATTTGTTTTCCTGAAGGCATCATTTCAATAATTTTTTTTCTAAATTGACATAAGAATTCTAAGTACTTAACAAATGTTATTGACTTAAATATTTAAAAGAAAGGGTTTAGTAGATTTTTGTACTTAGAGTTACAATCAGCAAAATTGTATTTCTTGGGATTTAAATAAAGTTACTGATTCTGAATCTTTTATTCAAGTATCAAATAAAACAGATATTCTTTGTTGTGTTCAGCGTATTAAAATAGTAAATTGTATGGCAACAATACATATAAATACAAAGTTTGTTCCTGTCAGTTTTATAAACATATAATACTTTAAATGTATTACAATATATAATAAAGCTGTCACAATACATATACAACAGAGTCATATCTATTGTGCTGACTTCCAGTAATTATTAGTCCCCTACCGGCAAAAGCTAAGGGGACTTTAGGTTTGCACTCTGTCTGTCTGTCCGTCCGTCTGTCACACCTTAGTTTTCCACACTTTTTTTCAAAATGCTTTTAGATAATGAACTGATTTTTGGTATATGAGTCTACCATGATGAGTTACAGATCAAGTTTACATTTCGTTTCCATCTGCTAATTTTTACCAGATTTATGGCCCTTTGAACTTTGAAAATTCACAGAAATTTTAGTTTTCCGCACTTTTTTTCTACACGCTTGCAGAAATGGAACTAATGTTTGGTATGTGACTCTACCATGATGAGTTACAGATCAAGTTTATGTTTCGTTTCCATCTTCTAATTTTTACGGGAGTTATGGCCCTTTGAACTTTGAAAATTCACTGAAATTTCAGTTTTTCACTCTTTTTTTCTAAATGCTTTTAGATAATGAACTGATTTTTGGTATTTGAGTCTACCATGATGAGTTACAGATCAAGTTTACGTTTCGTTTCCATCTGCTAATTTTTACCAGAGTTATGGCCCTTTGATCTTTTAAAATTTACAGAAATTTTAGTTTTCTGCACTTTTTTCTACACGCTTGCAGAAATGGAACTAATGTTTGGTATGTCACTCTACCATGATGAGTTACAGATCAAGTTTATGTTTCATTTCCATCTGCTAATTTTTATGGGAGTTATGGCCCTTTGAACTTTGAAAATTCACTGAAATTTCAGTTTTCCGCTCTTTTTTCTACACACTTGCAGTAAATGAATTGTTTTTTGGTATGCAGGTCACTATTACACTCCATATCAAGAACCGTTAGACTAGTGCCTCCTGTAATGTATGTGTAATGATATATTATAAAACAAAAACTAAATTGCATTACAATTGACCTAGTAATTATTCTCTTTCCACACACTGTCAAAAATAAGGTTTTGGGAGAATTAACCTATTCATGATTAAACTTAAAATTTTTGAGAACTCCATTGCTGGTTTTTGATTTTACTATGATCCAGTTTTGCTTTACATCTTGAACAACATGTATAATTTATAACTATAAATCTTTGTACCATATAATAAGGTACATTTTACCTAAAACTTTGGGATTAGTGAAATATGCAACCGGTAGGGGACTATGTATTGATATGCAATACTCTCAGAATGCTTGTTTAATTTAAGATACCTGTATATCCTTATAAGACATTTGTAGCAAAAAGTTATGATATCATGAGTTGAGATCCAATTAGAAGCAAAACTTTCTGTATTGAAAACATTTTTGCTCACCTAGTTAAAACCAGCTGAGAGTATGTTTTGTTGAAGTGTGTGCAAAATTTAAATGATAGTAATTTGTTGATGCATACCAGTATTTAAAAAAATATCTGGCATTGCTCTTTGAAATTAAATGCAAATAAAGTTGGACTTGAGTGATACAAATCTTACCGGGCCTCTTGTTGACTCTTGAATTTTGTAACATAAATTATATGTATATGGTCGTAGTATTAATACCAGGTGAGCTCCTTGCCCAATTCAATCTTCCTCTGGTAATTTGTTTATTCTTTATTTTAAGTAAATAATTAGTGATATATCAGTGATTAGGTTATACTTTAATGTTTATTTATATAATATATCACCTGTTTTTCAATACAAAGGATAATAACATTTTTAATTCCCGCAAAAATACTTTCAAATTTTTTCCTCAAGACTTAAATAACATGTGTTTAATTGGTGTTATACATGCTAAATGTTTATCTCAGTAATTTTGTAAGTAAAAGTCTGTCTTGATTTACTGATAAAATCAACAGAGCTTTCTAAATCATTAGACCAAAAAAAAAAAAAAAAAAAAAAAAAAAAAATGAAATGTCTTTGTTTTTTTTAATATTAATACAAATTTCATTACATATTTTTGTTTGTTGAAATAACTTAAATAACCATCAACTTAATGAAAACATATACATCAACTTGTCATTTAAAGAAATTAAATGTTTCTGCCTGAATTTGATTAAACTTAGTACACAGTTTTCATTAGCTCATCACATGCTTTAATTAATTCCAAATGAACAAACTTGGCCTTGACCTTTTTGGAACAAGATGATTAAAATAATCTATCAAAATTATCTTATTGACCTTTTCTAACTGTTCTTTAGTCACTGTCAAATCCAGAAAAAATTGTTAAAAATAAATTATTTAATTTATTATTTTTAAATTACATTAGTAGTCCCATTGGTTGTCTTTCAACACAATTAATACTATGTAAATATGCCAGGTTTATTGTTTTATCACATACCCATTGAATCTTACTATAGTGATACATTACATTTTAAGGCTATGTGATACAATTTTTCGTATCGCACATGTGCGATATAACATTCCGTATCACCATAGTAGCTGGGAACTACTTTTAGGGGAATTTCCTCTTTCAACAACAATAACATTACATTATGAATACGTTAGAACTTTTTCTATGTGACGTCATCATTCAGTTGGGAGAATTTTGTCAAGTTGAGAATCCTGAAATATGTTAACAAATTTTGATAGATCAATGTTTGTTTTTTAAGTTTTAACCAGCTTTTACGATAGTAGTAGTAAAATGTTAACAAATGATGTTTTAAACAAAAAATTTGTTTGTTGTATTTACATTGTAATTACTTTTAGCAGGTCCTTTTTTATGTTTTTCCAGTCAGATATCAGTTTCTTCCAATCAGATTAAAAATCAATATGAAAAAGCTAATTGTTAATTTAGTGGCAGACTAAGTTAGAAAGAAAGCTTTGCATTCAGTTTGGTAGGGTATGAGATAAAAACAAAACCAAACATGATTTTCTGACATAGCTGATCGCACTCGATTATTGTACGGACGCATACATTACACTTGTGCACGGAACGCACTCGTGTAACGTATCTGTACACAAAATAAACTCATGCGATCAGCTACGTCAGAAAACCACATGTGTGTGGTTTTGTGTATTTATGTTGTTTCATCTTTCTGATTTGTAACGAGATCAATGGTTCTGATGTGCTTAGTTAATTATGCTAGTTGCATAAGAGTATTTTAAAACAAGTGAAATGATATCGAGTGTGGAAGGTCCTTGTGTGGTATAGATTCAAAATTGTATCCGACATGTCTGTCAGAAATCCAAGATGGCTGTCGTTACTATAAATAGCAAAAATCGAAAAAAAATGGCTATTATGGGTTTATTTATGTCCCGATTTTGTTGAAATTTGAAACATAGAAAATAGATGTCGGGTGATAAAACATATATAACAGGTTTTTCCGTATGATTTTTCGTTTGTGCAATAATTACGTAATATGCAATTAAGGTTTAATTTTAGCCAAAATCTTTGAGAATCTTCTTCTCTGAAAGTACATGGCCAATTGAAAGGATATTGAGTGTGGAAGGTCCTTTGGTGGTAAAGATTCAAATTGTATCCAAGTGAAGTAGAGGATTCAGGCCTGGAGAGGCTTCCAATTTTCAAAAATTTTTGAAATATTGTTTTGTAACCTTTAATTTCAGAGATAATTTTTAACAATGTATTAAAATACTACAGTAATTAAAATGTTTGACAGTGATCTTGATAAGATAAAGTCATTCGACATCAATCAAAACATCATTTATGATGAAAAAGGTACAAATGTTCATGACACATATTGTCACTGGCGTCAAAATGTACCGATATGTGATGTAAATTTTGTTGCCCATTTTGAAGGGAAAATGTCCTGCTCAACTTGGTTCATTTTGTTATCGGCGACAATATGTACCATTGGGCGACAATATGTACAGTCATTGTAGGTACGTATTGTCTTTGGCGACAATATGTACAGTCATTGTAGGTACATATTGTCGCCCAATGGTACATAGTTTTGTTTTGTTTCTATATTTTTGTTAACTACATTTTCTATTTGTATATCTTCACAGTTTTTATTGTGATTTGCTTTGAATGAACCAGCGGTGATAAAGGACACCAGTGTATGGTTTAAAGAGGTTCCATTGTATAAATAATTTTATGTGTTTTTATGTTTTAGAGAGAACAGATAAAATTCCAATGAATTCCATTAAAGCTGTAGTTAGTGAACCTATAGAAGGAAATGATGAATATCATATAATGGTGAGTTTATATTTGATCTTAATTATTTGTCATTATGACCAGGCTGTTCAAAGCTTATTAAGAATAACCAGTTGCTAAGAAAAATTTAAACCTATGTATCATTCAGTATTAAATGGTTTTTTCTCAATCATTTGTTTATATAATTTATCTTCCATTTATCTGTCATAAAAAGGTTATGTTTATAATTAGAAAATCAATTTGGTTAAGCTGGTAGAGCTTTGAACAGCTGGAACTTGACCCAGATTTGCATTTCATTTTATTTCTTAGCAAAATTGTGTATAGAATTTAAAAGACCTTTTTTTACCCTTGGACGAATTTAGTTTAAGTGTCAAATAATAAAGACCAAATCAATTTGTATCTTTATGACAAAGCTCAGTAAGATTTTAGTTAGCATTAATAATTTATTAATTTATATATTATTTTATATAATTAGATGCTCTCTCTCTCTCTCTCTCTCTCTCTCTCTCTCTCTCTCTCTCTATATATATATATATATATATATATATATATATATCCTAGTATATTCATTAATATAAGACACAAATTAAATGTTGCTGATACTGATTGCCTTAAGCTAAAGTTATCTACATTTAAATGAAAAACCTATATTGTTTATAAGATACAAAAATGTGATACAGAAAAGTAATTATTTGGAGTAAAATGATGGATGAATGCCCAGGGTATATGTTAATTGTGATTGTACAGAGATGCAGACAAGCTTGTCTTTCTTTTAACCTCTTCAAATCCAAATGCCCATTGAAGAAGACTGCAAAAGTCGTAGTTCTCTCGCAATGGAAAAGTTATATATGTAACAAAATAAAGCTTCTGGTGTGAATTTGATAATTTAAGAAAACTGAAGGAAGACCATTAAGTTAGGGAGTATGGGTTAGAAAACTTCTCAAAGATGTGCCTTTACTGAATCTTTGTATCAAGCTTCATAAATTTCCATTCAAAAATAAAGTAGTTAGAGTGCTGACTAAATCTTGAGTGAAATTACCAAAGGAAAATGACTCTGTTATCAAGACGGGGTAAAATAATATTTAATTTTTAGCTCACACCTGAGCACAAAGTGCTCAAGTGAGCTATTGTGATGAGTCATTGTCCATCGTGTGACGTGCGTCATGCGTCATGTGTCGTGCATCAATTTTTGATTGTTTACACTCCCAAGGCCACAATTTGAGTGCAATCTTCATCAAACATTGTCAGAATGATCCTCTTGATAAAAGCTAGCTCAAGTTCGTACATGTGCCATGTTGAGTCAATAAGTAGGTCAATAGGTCAATTATATAGAAACCTTGTTAACACTCCTCAGGCCCTAATTTTTGTCTAATCTTCATCAACCTTAGTCAGAATAATGCTCTTGACGAAAGCTAGCTCAAGTTCGTATATGGGCCATGTTGGGTCAATAAGTAGGTCAATAGGTCAATTATATAGAAACCTTGTTAACACTCCTCAGGCCCCAATTTTTGTCAAATCTTCATCAACCTTAGTCAGAAAAATGCTCTTGATGAAAGCTAGCTCAAGTTGTATATGGGCCATGTTGGGTCAATAAGTAGGTCAATAGGTCAATTATATAGAAACCTTGTTAACACTCCTCAGGCCCCAATTTTTGTCAAATCTTCATCAACCTTAGTCAGAAAAATGCTCTTGATGAAAGCTAGCTCAAGTTTGTATATGGGCCATGTTGGGTCAATAAGTAGGTCAATAGGTCAATTATATAGAAACCTTGTTAACACTCCTCAGGCCCCAATTTTTGTCTAATCTTCATCAACCTTAGTCAGAATAATGCTCTTGACGAAAGCTAGCTCATGTTCGTATATGGGCCATGTTGGGTCAATAAATAGGTCACTAGGTCAAATTGTAGAAAAACCTTGATAACATATATGAGGGGTCAATTTTAGACCAATCTTCATCAAACTGGCTTAAAATGATCCTCCTGACAAAAACTAGCTCAAGTTTTTATATGGGTCATGTTGGATCAATAAGTAGGTAGGTCACTTGCTCGAAATATAGGAAAAATTTCTTTTAAGAATAGAAGCTCCAGTCTGCCAAAATCAAGCTGAGAGTACATCATTTTTAGGTGAGCGTCCAGGGCCTTCTAGCCCTCTTGTTTTTGGAAATATTACCATACCAAATACTAATTGGATATAATATTGCAGAAATAAAGATGTTAAGAGTGTTTTAAAAAAGAAACTTTGTAAAAAAAGAGAGCATGGAATAAGACATGAAATCCCGTAAGATACTGCCATAATTAATCCTTATATAACGTTTTCCATTACTCTGTTTAAAAATAAAATTGTTAAATTGCATATTAGAAAGGATATATTATATGTGAATGGGCCAGATCTGATATCCACTCAAAGAAACATGTTACATGTGTTATTAGGGATGATGGGTTTGTAATGTATCAGTGTCTGGTTAAATACCAGCATGATTTGTTGTATATTAACATGATCAGACAGCTTCTATAACTTTTTATTGGTATTGCTAAACCTTTATTAAATGCAATTGCAACTGCAGTTGTGCATTTTAAGTTTTGATTAGGAATCTTTTAAGACTAACTGCAGCAAATAATAATAAATGTCTCTGTTATACTCAAAGCAATATTAATTTAGAGATAAAATGGCCAAAATTATTCAGTTTTAGTACTTTTCAAATGACATGTTTGTTAAATAGGAACTGTTTTTTTTTTTTGTTTTGTAGCAGATTTATGGATCTTGTATTGTGTTTATGTATAGAATCCAGTAATTTTATTTCTTTTTCTGCATTTTTACCTAAAACAATTTTACCATTAAAGAAAAGTACAACCATTTTAATGATTTGATGGTTCATTAACTTGTTGTTGACCTATATTTCTGACCTATTTTAGAACATGATAGAATATGTGTACAAGTCTCAAAAAGCATTACATTAACTCTTTGCATTTTATTTTAAATTGTTGACCTAGGGATATTGCAAACCTAGCCAAGGTTCTTAAAAAGTTTTAAGACCATCATCACAATATTGTTAAGTATGAAGTTGTATCCAAACTTATACTGGATGTATTTGACGTCCCATAGTTCTGTGTTTTTTTCAATCTCAAATTTGATTTTGCGTGTGGCATATGTAGCTAGTTAGACAGGAGGTGCTTACCCTTTGAGAACACACAGCCTCACATCCTTGATGGAAGTTCACGTTTATAACTAAATTTGCCAGCTTTTAAAGTTTTTACTTTGTTTTGGGGATTGTGATTTGGACATGGACTGGTATGTTTGTGTTTTGGGGATTGTGATTTGGACATGGACTGGTATGTTTGTGTTTGGGATTGTGATTTGGACATGGACTGGTATGTTTGTGTTTTGGGGATTGTGATTTGGACATGGACTGGTATGTTTGTGTTTTGGGGATTGTGAATTGGACATGGACTGGTATGTTTGTGTTTTTGGGATTGTGATTTGGACATGGACTGGTATGTTTGTGTTTTGGGGATTGTGATTTGGACATGGACTGGTATGTTTGTGTTTTTGGGATTGTGATTTGGACATGGACTGGTATGTTTGTGTTTTGGGGATTGTGATTTGGACATGGACTGGTATGTTTGTGTTTTGGGGATTGTGATTTGGACATGGACTGGTATGTTTGTGTTTTTGGGATTGTGATTTGGACATGGACTGGAATGTTTGTGTTTTGGGGATTGTGATTTGGACATGGACTGGTATGTTTGTGTTTTGGGGATTGTGAATTGGACATGGACTGGTATGTTTGTGTTTTATTATACTTGTTTGATGTTATTTTAAGTTCTGTGTTGAATAATGAATCAGTTGTATGGGGGTTAATTATAAAGCAAAATTAAACATTTACATTTTAAATTTTCAAAGCAGTTGCTATGCCTTAATTTAAAAGCAAGTAATATTTTTGTTTTAAATTAATTGGATAGATAGAGACTTTCAGAATTGCTGCATTGTTCAAATCTTTACAGCTGTAACTTTAATCAAATTTTTCCCTCTCGTCAGCATTTTATATTGAAGTCATTTCAGAATTTGGGGAAAAAAACTAAAATTCATTCAATATTTAACAAATTTTACAAAATTACTGGTTAATGAGTTTTTTTCTGTTTGCTTTACCCAGCAGTAGAAGTAACGGCTATATTAGTATCATTTCCAATAACTTCAGTAATCAAATTAATCAAATAATGCTCATTTTGTTATAAATTCAGTGTTACCTGTGACATTAAAAGTAAACTTTACAACAATTGTGTCTTGTGTATATATATATATATATATATATATATATATATATATATATATATATAGTTAAGTAAATCTTTCCATTTAATCTAAATTGTAATACTGTCAAATCTTCAAATAAAGGCCATCTAGTAAATTACTTTTTTCATCAAAATTTAATAAGTTTATTTATTTGAAAAGAAAATTTTATACATAGGAATTAAATGAATTTAAGAATTAATAACCATTTATCTAAACAAACATCAGACAATTATTACTAATAATCCAGAATTGTAACAGATGAATTTTAATGAACTTTTTATATGCATGGTAAACACACTTTCTGGTATGGACAACATGTTTTAAAACATGATTTTTATTTCATGATTTTATCAAATAAGTGCAGGAGAACTGAATTATATAATAATAAGTCTTGACAGGTTGACAACATTGACTGGTGTATTATTGTTCTGTATCAAGTGAAGTGGAATTAGCCAATTACAATGGTTTATTATATTCCTCCTTCTGACTCTAAGACAACATGCTATATGTTATTATCTGTCAATAAATCATGTCAAGTACATATACATTGATGAAAAAAAATCACTGGTACTAATCAATTTGTAAGGATTTTGGTCTAAAAAAATAAACAAACAGAAACAAGTGTTTATTATACCACTGTGTATTATTTTATTATTTTTTAATTTGGGACTAATTTTACCCCAAAAATGTATCAAAATGGACCTTTGTTCAAAAGGCACATCAAACTGATCTCGTCCTTTGTTATTTCTATTAAATTTGGATTATATCCAACAACTCACCTCAGAGTAATGCTCTAGACAAAGGTTGAAGCTGTTAAATTAGAATAGAAAATGCAGCAAAACCAATATTTCTTCATTGGGGGATATAATAATAAATGCACAAGTACATGGTGTTGGCATTGATAGGAAACGATTGTCATTTAATCGAAAAAGTATGTGACTGTATAGCTCTAGCATAAAAAAGTTTGCCTTTATGGGAGATGTTTTTCACAGGTTTGATTTTCTTCACCAAATCGCATTTACATGATCTAAATTAGTGAAAGCATTATTCTTGTTTTGGTATAGAGTTTTCTTTTGAACAGTTGGGGGGGGGGGGGGGGGGGGGGGGAAGGGGGTAAGGGCTGTTGGCACATTGGAAACCAAGCTGTTGAACCAACACTGTAATTTTTTCAAAGTGAAGATGTATATTAACTTTTTAGCTTGCCTCAGCTAAAAGCTTAGAGGAGCTATTGCTATCCATCTCCATCTGTGTTTCATGTGTCGTGTGTCATGCATAAACTTCTTAAATTTTATCTTCTCCTCCATTTTTAATGAAACTTGGTAACCATCATGCTTGGGTGAAGCCCTTTCAGATTTGCAAAATGAAGGATTTATGTCCCCTTGGGACCCCACAAAGGGGGGAAATAGTGAAAAATTTTAAAAATCTTCTCCTCTGAATATATAAAGGATAAACTTAGTTATTTCATTTATAACATTCTTAGGTCACCTAGTTTCAGATTTGCACAAATAGTAGCCATGGAGCTCAAAATGGGGAAATGGTAAGGCACTAAGTGGGGAAATTGCTAAAAATTATATATTTGTCACTATATCTTGAAAACTATTAACTTTTTTATAGGCATATATATTAGAATATTGTAGATATTGACATGACGATCATTTTGATATTTGATGCAAAGTCATATGTTGAAAGGTCAAGGTCACAGCTGCAAAAGGAGACTTCAATTGCTAATTATTTTGAAAACTATCAACTTTTTGTATAGGCATGTATATTAGAATATTGTAGGTATTGACATTACATGACAATCATTTTGATATCAGTTCAAGGTCATACATGTTGAAAGGTCAAGGTCACAGCTGCAAAAGAAGACTTAAATTGCTAATTATCTTAAAAACTATTAACTTTTTGTATAAGCATATGTATCTGAATATTGTAGGTATTGACATGACAGTCTTTTTTAAAAATGGTTCAATGTCATATGTTAAAAGGTCAAGGTCACAGCTACAAAAAAAGACTGAAATTGCTAATTATCTTGAAACTAAACTTTTTGTATAGGCATGTATATTAGAATATTGTAGGTATTGACATGACAATTATTTTGATTTATGGTTCGAGGTCATACATGTTAAAAGGTCAAGGACATAGCTGCATAAGTATACTGAAATTGGTTAATGATTTGGAAATTATTCATTGCACTACAGTTTCTTCATGCATATTATATAAGCTACTTATAAATGAAATGTGACTGTATATATTTCTGATTAAGTTTTGTGGCAGTTCTTAACTTGAGAAAACTTGTAAAGTTTCTGTACTTAATATATTGTAAAGGCTCATTTGCCTCTTGTTTATAAAAATTTTCTAACTTGTTTAAATGAAATTATTTAAAACAGATTGTTGATATTTGTTATACTAAATATTTGTATAATTTGATTTTAGGGAATCCAGCTCGGCCCTACAGAAGCCTCCAGATACTGGATATATTGGGTTCCAGCACAATATGTTGACGCTATCAAGGACACTGTTTTAGGGAAATGGCAATACTTCTGAAACTTCTGAAAATGAATTCCTGTTTGAAATAAAAAACAAAAATCTCAGATGTGATGATGATGATGATGTAATTTTCATGCAACTTGATGTTACATAGTTATATTTCTACAAGAAAATGAGTGCTTGGTTCACTGTATGAATGTTTGAATTTTCTGTTGTTGTTTTATGGCAGTATAAATGGCTTTATGGTTAAAAAACATATTACAATGCTTTTTAATTTTTTTTCCCATGAAAGGCATTCCTAAATATCCAAAGGTGCATGCATGTATTTTAACGATATTTATATTGTTTCTTGTGCTTAACTTTTGGCTTTAAAAGTTTTCTTGAACTTGAAGTTTCTATTTGTTATATTTTATTTCATGAAGTTTTAGGTTAAAAATGACATGTCGAATTTGACCAAGCTAGTGATATTTCATCTGAATACCATTACACCTATTCTAAATTGTACTTTATGTTGAATAGAAGGATCATACATGGTACACATACTTTTATACTGTAACAGTTTGCATCATTCCTTTAGTCAAAAAGTAAAAGGGAGGCTAAGTAACAAGAAACTTATTAAACACAACCATATAAGTATAGAATATGGTACTGTAGAACCTTTGGCATTGCATGAGGTGGTAATGCCATAATAAATTTTTGTTTTACTCATCATTGTTTTATGACATTTAAATGTAACATATTTGTAAATCATCAACAATTTGAATCATAAATCTCAAACAAAATCTGTACCAAATAATAAGGAATCTGAAAGCAGAATAAATAGGGCTTTAAAATCCTCATTAAATTTTGTTAATGCTTTCTTTCAGAATAACAAAATGATTTTTATCTGTGCAACAAGTTATTATTTCACTATAAATGGTATGTCATAATCATTATTTTCCCCACTAATTTACTAGTGATCTTATTAAGTGGGAAAGGATTGTGTTCATGAATATATTCATGTATTGCTCTTTTAAGACAGTCCCAGCATAGCAATAACCTGTCAGTCATTGCCATGCATAACTTTATTAGTTCTATATAAAGATATACATGTAACAAGTAAGAACAGTGAACAAAATACCTAAAGCATTTGTTCTTCGAAGAATAATTTGATAGATCTGTAAAACTTTATTGGTTATTTTTCGCTTGTAAGAAGGAGTTTTATGTGGCTTATGAATTGTTTTGAAAATGCCAATGTGTATTTTTATCAATATCATTAATATTCATAAGAAGGTATTAGCATTGGAGTTTATTGCAGTAAACCTACAACTGAAATTATTAGCCACAATACAAGAAATCATTTTAGATAAATAAGTAATTTGTATGTGTTACGTATTAGATTGTGAAATTTAATGCAACTTTGTGTAAAACTTAATCAGATTGGTCTTAACAGAAACAAGAAATGTCAAGAAATACTAACAAATGAGACTACTGAAAATAAAAAACAAGAAATGGAAAAATTTAAAAGAATGTGATTCAGTCATAGAAACATACTCATTCTGCTTTTTCAAAACCTATTGAATTGTCACCTAAAACGACACAAAAAGTTTGGATTTAAAAACAGAAAATGAATTCTTTTATAAAATCAATGTTTCCTTAGTAATTGGTTGTGTGAATAAATGTCACTAGTAATTGCAAAGTACTTGCCATGTTCAAAAACCATGCAGTGATGTAGCTTGATAGAAAAACAATTTGGGTTTGGCAGATGTTACATTAGGGGAAAGTCGGCTTATTTGGATCATACGTGTAATTTCGATCAACTTGCATTATTTCATTCCCTTTTCTTTACGAGTGCATCGATGGGGTTTTACGAATAATCTCCCTTGAATATTGGAAATCCCCTTATTAAAAATAGATTCGTTCAGATGACAGACAGCACACATGTCGTGTTTTGATTGGTCGATAGCAGATGAATGACAACCATCTTCATATAGGCGGTATTTTTCGAAACTCTAAAATACAACTTCCCCCAGATTATTGAAGTTCAGCATTAAGTAAATATATTCTATGCGTTTGTAAGACTAAATTCTAGTGTTAAATAAATATGTGTAAAAAAAGAACATTTTTATAATTAATTTACTGGCAGATTTTCTTTTTTAAGCAAAAATCAAGTGATCGAAATTAACCGACTTTATTTTTTATTTAAAGGGGTAATTTCGATCATGGAATAATTTAGGAAAAATTGCAATTTTTCACCATTTATACCAGAAAGCGACATTTTGATAACATATAATGAACTAAAAAATGAATAATTGAATAATTTTGAAACTAAACAATAAGTTTCAAATATATGTGTTCATGGGCGTAGCTTATTTTGAGGCAACCCAGGCAATTGTCTGGTAAAAATCAGATCGTTTTTTTAAATTTCTTTTTACAGAAAAACGAAAAATTTAGAAAAGAATGAAAAGATTATTTATAGTGAACAAAAATAACATTATGTTTTGTCCTAAGTCATATAAATTTTCTTAATATTTAAATGGCTTTAGCGAATATCAGGTTCAGGTGTCGCCAGAATGCACCATCAAGTTAACGCCATTTTTCTTCCTTTTTCCGGGGAGCATGCCTCTGGATCCCCTAGATTTGAATCGCCTTTTACCACCTCCCCCTGTTTTCCATTCTTTTTTTTTTCTTTTTTGTCTTCTTTTATTTTTCTCTTGTTTGCCTCGGTTAAGAATTGGTTCCTATCTATGCCCCTGACACACACACACACACACACACACACACACACACACACACACACATATCAGGGGCATTGATAGGATATATATCTGTTAAGAATGAAACGTTCTTGAGATAATTTACACTTCAAAAATTTAGTACACGTAGACTTATTTAATGAGACCAATATACATGTATTCCTATTTTATTTAATATCTAAAAAATCAAAATATTGTATAGGATGAAGTATTTTGTAATTCCAAATGTGTGGGCTGTTGGTATGCACCATTGGGGAGAAAAGGAACTGGAAATAGGGAAGGGCTTTATTCCATATAGAGAGATTGAAAACCAGAAAGACCCAAATGCAATTGCTATTCATGTATATGAAAAATGCAGGAAAAAAGGGTATTTAAAGAGGGACAATGCATTTGTAATATCAAAAATCATGAAGTTAAACACCTATCAGAGCGAGACGTAATTTCGCCCCGCCTTTATCACGTCCACTTACAAAGCTTAGGCAGATATGGACTTCCTCTAGCGCCCCGACAGGCAAAGAAATTATTTAAAGTTGTAAAAAAACATAATTATTACAACCATTAATGAGCTTTATTTATTATTCTAGACTCCTTAAAACTCAAATCTTAAAAAAAAAAATATTTTAAGAATGATAGATATACGTATGTAGCCTATTGCATGTGATCGAAAGTATGAATAAGATAATGATCGATTTTACCCGGAATGTGATCGAAATAACCGACTTCAGATTTTGTGTCTGTGAACATTTTTTTGTGTGTAAATCTTGATTTTCTCATAAGGATAACACCGATTTTAGTAATAAAGAGTGACATTCGATCTGTAATTAAAAAATCAACTGGTTTCACTCCTCGTAATATAGATGGAGTTGTTCCTAAAAACTTTCATGTTTGAAATATGCCGACTTTCCCCTAAGTGAAAAATTATTTGAATAAAGTATGAAGCATTGACATTATTTAATAGATATTATTAATAGTATCATAATAACACCATTCTGAAACCTAGAATCAAAATGGTTGTTTAAAGATGAAATACTTGAGAAGAAGCATATTTGATAGATGCTTGTTAATACTATTAACCCAAGGCTTTTTTATTTTCATGGAGATAAGGCCCTTTGAAGTTTTTAAAAGGAATTTTTTGTCAAGAGTTAATCTTCAACAAATTGTCAGAAGTTTACAAAAATTATGGGACAGTGTCAACAGTGACAGGAGATGTACGTATTAAAAACTTGAGTTAAACTTCCTTTGGAGTGACTCATTAAAGTTTTAGAGTTTTTGTTCCGAGTTAACCTCAAAATCATATTATCAAAAGTTAAAAAAGTAAAAGACATTGTTGAAGCAATGATGTTTTTCTTATAATTTTCTTAGTATCTGAGTTATGGTCCCTTGAAGTTTTTAACAGGAAATTTTTGTCTGCAGTTCAGAAGTCTTCAAAACTTTAAGTAAGGGAAGTAACAACATTGAATACAGATGTGCTAATTATCGATCTGAGTTTTTTGTCTTTAAACCTATTTGGCATTTAAAGTTTTTAATAGGAAATTCTTTTCACATTAAATCGAAAACATTATATGTTAGAAGTAAACATAACTTAATGGACAATATCAAAAGTGATAGTTGAAGCACATACAAAGAAACTTTGCCAATTTTCAATAAAGTAATGGCCCTTACAAGTTTTCAATTGTAGATTTTTATTCAATTAAACATGAAAAAATATTTTTATAGACTAAAAAAATTGTGCATGTCAATAGAGAAAAGAAATGTGTGTAATAATGATCAAATGCATATCACAAATTATCTTTGGCCAGAGAACCTAATTCACTAAATTTGCTAATGTCATTTTGTTTGTTAAGAATTTCAGAAAATACCAGTACTATAAGGTTTTCATAAAATTTATTTATTTTTTATTTTTTCATAATTTGATTGACATTTAGTGAATTCTGATGTTCCTGTGTAGGTGTCTTTAATAATATGAGTTGGACATTAAACAGGTCTCGTTAGACAATAAACTTTGTTTTACAGTCTGATACAACTAAAACTAATTACTTCAGTTTTTTCCTGATTTTTAAAATCTTTGTCATGACTACAATGTTGATAGTGAGTCAGTTAAATATATTTTTTCATGCTGAACATAGATTTATTGGTTGCAAGAATAAGATACTCTTGTCTTGTGTAAAACAAGTTACATGTGTTTTTTTATTCTATAACAGTTGCACATCACTGTTCTAAATTTGCAAGTTACAAGTATGGTAATAAATATAAATGGAGGAAAGTGTTATTTTAGTGTAAAATAATCAATCATCAATGATGTATGAGGCATAGAAAATAGTTTTAAGTCCAAATAAAGTCTTACAAGGTTCTGGAAAATAAATATTGACCTTTTCCACCATACACAGCAGGCTGTAGAAAAATCAGTTTTAACAGAAGAAAATATTTAAAATGGTGACATGATATCTTTTCTAAACTGGTACAGTATTTACAGATGAAGTTTCCGTGCAAAATGAATAGAGCTTGAAAATGTATTTTTCCTGCATTTAATTTGCATTTAATAGATTTTTAAATGTATCCATACTTATTGGCATTCATTGAGGTAGGGATGGTTTTCTGTTTTTTTTGAAGTAAAATATTCTCAAATTGATTTTATTATTAAGTCTTTGATGAACTGGGTTGCTGGTTTTATAACTTTAAAGCATCTAAAATATTCTAGTGAAATTATTTTTGTATTTTTTTTATTATTGAATAATTTTGGTTATTGATATTTTTTTAATGCTGAAAAAAGTTTGGTTTTTTTAGAGAAAGATAATCAATTTTTATTTGATGATGATGAAGCATATAACAAATACCTGCTAAATTTTTTATGTGCCAGATGTGCAGAAAATCATTCCTCATCAGTGACACTAAGACCGAAAAGTTTGATACATAAAAATATAAGCCAAACAGTTGAAAATAATAAATCTAAAGTTAGTTAAAATTATGAATTACCCAAACATTGTTAATTATTAAAATAATATCGTCAGTATTACATATTCAGATATATAATATATCATATACTCAATTTTGTAGCCTCTTTAATCGGGGTATTCTTTTTATTTCTTCAAAAAAAAAAAAAAAAAAAAAAAAATTAACAAAAAAATAATTAAATCGCGTTTCGTTTCACTGAATTTATAAATGCGACAATTCTATATCACATTTTATTTTATAATATCAATCAGTAAGTTATTCAAAGCTGTTTAAGGCCGAAAACACGACAACCATTAAGCTGAATATCATTATGTCATTGCCACCAATTCCCGTTTCTGAACTCTTAATGACTATGTTTACTACTCAGGATGTTATGATTCTTTCGATTTAATATATTTTTCTTTAACTCCTTCATATTCTTCAAAGTTATCATTTACAAGCGAAACAAAATTATTTTTCCCTTAGGTCGTCGTTATAACTAGCGCAATAAAAACACTAGGGGCCGAAAAGTTTGATAGATAAAAAAACATACGCAAAACAGTTGAAGATTAAGTACTATAGTTTTTTGTAACTTTAAATGGATACAAATATCTATAACTAGCAATAGTTTAACACTGTGTGTCCACATAATCATTAAGTATTAAAATTCTAGACATCTCATTATTTAGATATTTTTAATCATTGTAATGTAAGTTTTTGTGCTTGCATCATTTAAGCAACTTCAAAGACATTCAAATGTACCTACACGTGAAATTAAGACATTCAGCTTAGCTTTACAGTTGTATCTGACTTAATATGGAAAGATATACATGAAAATGAACTATACAGTTTTTAAGGACTATGTATGGAAGAAAATGCATGAAGATGAACTGTACAGTTTAAGAGGAAATTGTATTGTAGGTAAACTTGTGTACCTGTACAAATGTTCAGGGCTTGATGTAGAATGTTTAAAATGTAGCTTAAATGGGCAGTTTTAAAGGACTTTGTGTGGAAGATTATACATGAAACTAAACAGTATAGTTTTACAGGGCTTTGGAAGGTTATACTTGTTTTGTAGCTATACAGTTTAACAAGATTTTGTATGGGATATTTATGATTTTTGGCAATGTTTAAATGATAGAGGAATAAATGTTAACACATTTGTGTGTCTAAATAAGTTTTAGTGTGTGTCATATTTGATTATTCGTAGAAGTTACAAGTTTACTTTTTTTTTTGTCTGCTTTTGCACCGTTTTGACATAGTTTGTAAAGTGTTGAGTAATGGCAACTAAAGACCAAAATACAACCACCTAAATAAATATTAGAAAACACAATGATAAAATTCCTGATGTACCTTTGTAATGCCGTCCTGGTTATTTATATAAGCACTAGCAGTGGACCATTATAAATTCGTTTTTGATTTTCGAAAATATTTATTTAGCCAGATAGCTACAATTTTAACCTAAAAAGTAAAAAGAGTTAATTTTAGTGGTTTAAAGTTGTTAAATTCTCAGTCAAGATTGCTGAACATATATAGAGGCGTTCAGTTCTTGGAAAGTGGAAAAACCTGTAATACCCGGAGAAAACCGACCTTTGACAAGTGATCTGACAAATGTTTTTGCAATGTCAGAGCGGAATTTTAACAAGGCGACCAAAGACAACGTGATAACTGTCCTTTAGAAAACTCCATCCTTCCTGTTAAAAACAAAATTTAGGGATAAACACATGAGCTATGACTTTTCTGTAACTATTTGCTAAATATGTTACACATTGGAGTTGATATTCGGACTTGCAATAGGCGATAGTTGGTTTTGAAACTCAAATGTTTCAAAACAATGAACAAACCTTACGATGAATAGAATCGTGCACATATTTACCATAAGCAAATCTTATGAGATTTATAGCTTACTTCTGAAACGACGAACTCTTATTCAAGTACCCCAAACGTGAATAAAGTCAAAATTTAGTTGCGAAGATGTTAGACAAACCGTCCGACAATATATGTAGAGCTGTGGGTATATCAGAAAAATAAGTACCACATTTGGTAACAGCTATTTCTATATTTTGGCTTATGGTCGTGATATTGAAAGGATTTCAGCAAAATCAGAAAAATAAGAACACATTTGATTTCTAAAAACCCGAAGGCAAGCAGAATGCCATGTGCAAAAATACTTATAAATTTAAATCGCAAAAAGCGTGTATCAGTTTATGAAGAATATTTCCAAAAATGAGTATCAAAAAGCATTCCAAAAGAAAATAAAGAGCCTGAAAAGTTCAAGACCAGAGTTGAATATTTAAAAGGATTGAAATAAAGATATAAATCAAAGAAATTGACTTTGTTGGGCATTTGATCAAAAGACGAAATTTTTAGATTAACCTTGGAGTGTTTAGTCTTGTAAATACCCATGTGTCATTAGCCCAAAAGAATTATTTTGTCTCCAAAAATATTACGTGCCAGTCTTGTCCAATCACTAAGGTCTAATTTTTGTTCAAGTTTTATATCTTTCTTCTTATTTGACCTAATACTAATCTTTAAAAAAGAATCAAACTTTGTTGAAATATCGACACAGTATTAGAAAACATCACTATATTTGGAAACCAGCACTAAAGAACAACAAAAAGAAAAAAAAAAGATTTTGAGTTTATTGATATATGTTTTTGAATCCAAAATAAACCTTTGAATAAATAGACATACACATACTTTAAATAAGTAAAGAAAATAATACTTATTAGTTAGAGGACATTATTGAAATGCATATAACTGATTGAAAATTTCCTCTCATCACTGTCTTGTAGAAAGAATGAAACAAGCAATAAAAGTATTTTTTCTACACATCAAATGGACACTTAGAAATCAAATTGACAGCCAGACATTTAATTAGTATTCATATGAAATACATTGACATCTCTTATCCTTTATAGGACGTTCTGTTTTACTTTAGACTTAAAAGTGTAAACAAAAATGTTACGTTTTAAAATAAAACGGTGAAATTGAAATGTTATTATCAATACTATAAACACTAGATAAGTTCTTATTAAGAACTTGACAGTCAATCCAAAACACAGCACAACAATATAAACAATGCGTTTGCCAAGTGATATTTGACTGAATTTCTGATTATTGCGACACATGTGTCAAACTCACTAAACAAATTGCGGGGTTAATTATAATTACTTAATAATAATAACAATGAGTTGCTACATATAAACTTGCTTTACATTCTTATTTCATGCGGTACAATGTTTGGATTATATTTTTATCTATCAACTTTTTCGGTCCCTTATGTCACTGGTGAGAAATGAATTTCCGAAATGTGCACCTATGTCAGACTGTCAGAGCAATCTGACGCGAAATAAAAAAGTTTACGCATACGCTGCAAAAAACTACCCCCACCCAAAGAAAAATACAATATCAAATAATATTTATCTTTTTTTATTTTGATGTCTTCTTGCTCAATTATTTACAGGATTGGAATCAAATAGTTAATTTAATTGATTATCCACATTTGTTTTACGTTTCATGTTACTCAGTTTTTATCTTTTATCAGTTATCCAGCTTGCAAAATAAATGAAGTCCCGAGAATATGAAAAATTATAACGACAAAAATAGCTTTATTGTATCATGATTTTACAAGTTAATCCATACTATTTAATGAAAGTCATTCATTATTTGAATATTTTATTCGTGTTCTAATTTTTCGGAAATGTCATTTGGTTTGACAACTATAATTGCAAATGGAATTCCATAGATCATCTGTTATATGTACCAGTTCAATATTCGATAAAAATAAAAACAGCTTTTATGTAAACCACGAAACAAGAATGTCATCGTAATAAAAATGACAATTTATGAATCTTCTGTGAATAATGATCTAACTAATGAACAAAGATGTAGATGTCTTCAGAAGAAAAATGTTTAAATAAAACAAACATACCAGTCCGTGTCCACATCACAACCCCAAAAACAAAGCAAAAACTTTGCAAACTGGCAAAATATGTTATACACGTGAACTTCCATCAAGGAAGTGAGGCCGGGTGCTCCGGAAGGGTAAGCACCTCCTGTCTTACTAGCTACACCCGTCACGTGCAAGTCAATTTTGAGAATGAAAGGAACAAAGTACTATGGTAAGTCAAATATATCTAGTATAAGTTGGGATACAGTGACTACATACTTATCAACAATATTGTGATGACGGCCATAAAATTTTTTAAGGGCCCTGATTAGCCTAGGCTTTCAATATCCTTGTGTCAACAATTTAATTGTAAGTAATTTGCTTCGTTGCAGAGAGTCCCAATAGTGGGAACAAGCTCTACCGTACCGTATTAACTGTGAAACATATACACCATACGCAGGAGAAGCAGGGATATAACTGCAAAGAAACGGAAAGTTGACAATAGAGAAATTGAAGTCATCACGTTTGTCGTATAGCTTCAGATGTAACCTTTCATGGGTGTCATAATTGTGATATAAGTCCAAATATGAAGCAGAACATGGAAAATCTGTCGTGTCTTTTATTTCAAGCTCACTTGGATAGATGACATTCACATATTCTCCAAATTTGTGACTATTTAAAGAAAGAACGTCATCTATATATCTGTATGTGTAGTTGAATGATTTAGCGACAGCCTTTTCTCCAGATTTGACAAGGTTCTGTAAAAATTCTGATTCATATGAATAAAGAAACAAATCAGCAAGCAAAGGTGCACAGTTTGTGCCCATTGGTATACCGGTTGTTTGTTGAAAGATAATATTGCCAAACACAACAAATATGTTGTCTATCAAAAACTGTAACATTTTGTTAATGGTATCTTCAGTATATTTTTGTTTGCAGTCTGTATGGTGTTTTACAAAATAACCAGAATCCCTGTTGAGCACTAGATATTTATATCTTGGTTTACCGTTTTTGTAAAAGAATGAAAAGTGAATGATTTGTTTTACACGTTCTTTTAATTTAGCATGAGGGATAGTGGTGTAAAGGGTAGAAAAATCAAAAGTTTTTATACTTTTTACCGAAGATACGAGTATTACAAACAAAATGGTCAAGTAGTTCTTTAGAATTTTTGAGAATTCACATTTGGTTGATGCCAGATGTAGAACAGACTTTATCTGATTAAGTCTGAAGGCCATCTTTGACAACTGTCAAAATTTGTGTTAGAATTACTGATAATGATTTAATAGTACATTTAGAGGAACCTGCTATATATCTTTCCTTGTATGGATTTTTGTGAAGTTTTGGAATCCAATACAAGTAAGGTAGGTCAAGTTCTTCCTGTTATGTATGTCAGTAAGGATTGCAGAAACCTCAGGGTCCCTGAGCACTAAAGAAGGTTTAGTACCCATAGACCCATTAAGTTTTGCAATGCTTGAATTGACGAAATTTCTAATTGTCCTTATCCAGTCGGTAAAAGTATCAAGCTCTACGTCTTCTAATTTAGCCCAACCTCTAGCATAGCATTCCTTAGCTGGATTTGGATTTATATAATTTTGGAACTTTAGATTCATTATTTTAAACTGTTTGGCTCATGTTTTTTATCCATCAAACTTTTCGGTCTTAGTGTCACTGATTAGGAATGAATTTCCGAAATGTGCACATCTGGCACATCAAAATTTAACTGGTATTTGTTTTATATTTACTACCCCTGAGCGGGTACCGCTGCTGGTGGAGTAAAACTCCCCGAGGGTATCCATAACTCAGTAGGCAGTACTTCGTGCTGTCAGAAATTGTACAATTTAGCAAATTTTTCAGCCGTCTAAATTTAAAATTTATTAAAAACCAAGGTCTGTTCCCTCATGCAAAGTATTCCTTAGCTGGATTTGGATTTATTTAATTTTGAAACTTTAGATTCATTATTTTCAACTGTTTGGCTTATGTTTTTTATCCATCAAACTTTTCGGTCTTAGTGTCACTGATGAGGAATGAATTTCCGAAATGTGCACATCTGGCACATCAAAATTTAACTGGTATTTGTTTTATATTTACTACCCCTGAGCGGGTACCGATGCTGGTGGAGTAAAACTCCCCGAGCGTATCCATAACTCAATAGGCAGTACTTCGTGCTGTCAGAAATTGTACCATTTAGCAAATTTTTCAGCCGTCTAAATTTAAAATTTATTTAAAACTAAGGTCTGTTCCATCATGCAAAGCATTCCTTAGCTGGATTTGGATTTATATAATTTTGAAACTTTAGATTCATTATTTTCAACTGTTTGGCTTATGTTTTTTTATCTATCAAACTTTTCGGTCTTAGTGTCACTGATGAGGAATGAATTTCCGAAATGTGCACATCTGGCACATCAAAATTTAACTGGTATTTGTTTTATATATACTATTCAACAGAATCCATAATAATTTTTAAATTCTGTCCCCAAGTAAAAGGTTGAGCCTCCCTGTATTTAGGGCCTTTTGAAAGAAGACATCTTAATTTAGTATTCTCAATTATATTGAGATCACCTGTTACTACATGCCCAGCTGGTTTATAAATATATGGGGACGCTGAGCAAGAGCAGGTAGGTGGAGTAAAGTTATGAAAGTTTAGGCACTGCAAAGTTTGTTTATAGTTGAAAATTTTGGATGCAATGGGTTTATTGTAGGAGTAAGAAATTAGAGGTGGCGAGTTATATTTGAAATAAGTAGGGACTTTAGATTGTACTACTTTGTTAAGTAGTATATTAGAAATATTAATAGCATCTATGCCTTTGTTTGCATAATGTAATTTAAGAAATTGGCGACGGTTGTCGTCCTGTATATTGTGTTCCTGAGCAGGTTTAAATAACCTTTTAAATGCAATATCCATGATGATAGCGTTAAGTTTAAACTCTGGTGTATTAAAATCTGTAGTAGTTTTGTATATGCATTCTTCGTGAAACTGATTTAGACGGGAAAGTGGTAAAGAGTACAGTTTGGTTCGAATATGGTGTAATCCGAGAGGTTTCTGAATGAATGGTAAAAGATTAGAAAAACTACCATCATGGATATTGGGTTTATTGTAACTTCGATGTCCATGACTTTGGTTACGTGTAGTTTATTAAACTAAATAAAACAATAAAATGGCAATTATGAATTAATTGTATCGATCAAAAGATCGAAATTGAAAACAAAAACATCAAAAAATCCAATAACTGGAAAATATATAACAAATATTCAGTTATAAACATCACGAGAGATGGCCCTTTTGTAAGTAAAAGAATCACGTTCTATAGTAACACATTACTTTAAAGATATTACCCACAAAATATTTAACCATCACCAATGATTCTTTGAAGTTTTTATCGCAAGAAGATGAAAATTTCCATTATAAAAATGTTTTTTCTTGAATATCGCCGTTTGTTTGAGAATTCTTCTATTACATTCTTCCAATATATTTTTCTTAAATAGATGATGAGGGGTAATTTTTCGAAATTTGCACATCAAACCATGATAGGAATTTGTTATATATTTACTACCCATGGGCGGGTAAACTCCAAGAGGGTATCCATAACTAAGTAGGCAGTATTTTGTGTTGTCAGATTATCAAAAACTAAGGTTTGTTCCCTCATGCAAAGCATTCCTTAGCAGGATTTGGACTAATATAATTTTGGAACTTTCCATTCATTAATTTTCAACTGTTTGGCTTATGATTTTTTTTTTATCTATCAAACATTTCGCCCCCTAGTGTCACTGATGAAGAATATTTTTTTCTGAAATTATATATATGGCATATCGACAGGTATCTATTGTATATATACTACCCCTGAGCGGGTACCGCTGCTAGTGGAATAAACTCCGCGAGGGTATTCATAACCCAGTAGGCAGTACTTTGTGCTGTCAGAAAATATACCATTTAGCAAAATTTACAACCGTCATTTTTTTTTAATTTATGAGGAATGAATTTCCGAAATGTGCACATCTGGCACATCAAAATTTAACTGGTATTTGTATTATATATTTAAAACTAAGGTTTGTTCCTTCATGCAAAGCATTCTTTAGCGGAGTTCGGATTCATATAATTTTGGAACTTTCGATTCATTATTTTTCAGCTGTTTGGCTTATGATTTTCGGCCCCTAGTGTCACTGATAAGGAATGACTTTCCGAAATGTGCAAATATGGCACATTAATATTTATCAGGTATTTGTTATATATTTACTACCCCTGAGCGGGTATCGCTGGTGGTGGAGTAAACTCCATGAGTGTATCCATTACTCATTAGGTACTTTGTGCTTTCAGAAAATATACCATTTAGCAAAATTTTCAGCCGTCTTAATATTTGAAATTATTTAAAACTTTTTTTTCCGGAATGCAAAGCATTTCTTAGCGGGATTTGGATTCGTATAATTTTCGAACTTTCGATTCATAAATTTTAAACTGTTTGGTTTATGTTTTTTCATCTATCAAACATTTCGCCCCCTAGTGTCACTGATGAGGAATGAAGGAATGAATTCCCGAAATGTGCACATATGGCACATTAAAATTTAACAGGTAATTGTGATATATTGATGTATTTTTGTATAAATAAAATTGTTTTGTATATTGCAATTCTTTTGTTTAATTGAGATAGAAAATACCATTTAAACTTAAAAACTCAATGTTTCAAACAATGATTTGCAAAAAAATAGCACAGGTTAAATGTTAATTCTACACAAAAATCTATGATTCTATACTGTTAATTCTATAAGTACGTGACGATGTCCATGTTTCAAACCTGGAGCGATCAGAACTATTGCAATGATAAAAATTGATATTAACACTGAAGCCATGTTTATCATTCTATTGTGCTTGGAGAAATACTGAATGTTATTATAAAGATTTGTTGTACTAATCCAAACTTACAATGTTTTTACGATTGACAATAAAAATTTCCTTTTAATCCTTAGAATGTTTAATATTTATGAATTTTTAAAAAATTATTTGTAAATTTATTCTGATAAGGTTCCTATTGTAGCACTAAAATTGCTATTTTTGACAAGAAATTATAATCTTACCTATCTGGTATTAGCTTTTTTGTTCGATATATTGTTAAGCGGAACAGCATAGGATTTCATCTAAACACATATTTAAAAAAATGAAAACCAAATTACTTTTATAATAACAACCAAGATGTTTTAGATTTCCGGAGTGTAAACAGTCAATATGGAAAAAAAAACCCTTTCATATAATTTAGCAGATAAACAAAAATAAAATAGCAAGAAAGGAGCTTAAGCAACACTGGTATTGAGCAAAGAAAAACTTTAATTTTAAAACCTTAACTTAATCCTTATACTTTCTTTTCACTTTTAATGATATTATGATTTATATAAGAACATGATCATCGTGCTTACTTTAACCAATATAAGTTTTTTGAAAATGTTGTCAGGGATATAAATAAATAAAATAAAATAAATGAATATATATTTATTTTATATCAATAATGAAATAATGGAAAATATTTAACTGATAAAACACATATTTTCACAGCAGTGAAAATATATGTATTTCACTCCGATTTCCTTCACGTGCAATTTAGAGGGTGCCCTGTACTTGTTTCTCGTCACACTTCGTTACCGCAGGTTTTTCCGAATAGCGTCCACCATTAGACGAGCGAATAACAGTGTACCTTGTCAATGTTGTTTATAATCGTCAACAACGGTCACATCTGTACGTCGACAGCGCAATCCATTGTTTTAATTTACCAAACATGTCAGATATAAAAACAATTCAAACAGTGATATAAAATAAATAGAACATTTAGCAGTGAAGTATGAATATGAATTTTATTTTGTCTCGTGAAGTGAGAAAATCAATATTTTCTCACTCCACTCGACAAAATAAATTTCATATTCATACTTCACTGTTAAATTTCCTCTATATATAAATAAATAAACTGTGTACATTGAGTACCGAAAGGAATCGAAACTGTTTTCTGTAGATTTATTTGTCAAATACGACAAATAAGTCATCAGTAACTAACAATACTTCCATGCTGTTATTCGATTGTAAAAAATTATTTTGCATCGTCTTTTCATGTTCTTTTTTTATTTTCTTACAAGCAGAACAGAAAGCAATCGCAATTGCTCTACGATAGGTAACTAGTAATTACTGGAATTATCTGAATGTTAAACAAAATTGCAAATAGTTTTGTAAAAATGGAATAAAATTAAAATTGTTGAATATTTACACTGTTTTTATTTAACACCGTCATGTTTCAATTTAATAACAAGAAACGAGTGTTTTTACCTAAAGTAGATAATCGGATGTTTTTTGGTGGAGGGTTTTGATTAGGACATGAACTGGTATGTCTGTGTTTTTTTGGGCAAAATGTATCTTACACTGACGAATTCATGACGTTAGTCGTTGTATCCAAACTTATAATAGATATTTTATAATATTCCTTTCATTTACAAATTTGTTTTCGCACGTGGATGATGTTGCTAGCTAAACAGGAGATGTTTACCCTTCCAGAGTACCCGACCTCACTTTCCTGGTAGAAATTTACGTGCTTAACTTTATTCGCCAGTTTTCAAAGCTTTTACTTTTTGTTTGGGATTGTGATTAGGACATGAACCGATATGTTTGCGTCTTATTTGCAGTAAAATGACCAACGGTTTTTTGGCTGTTCTCTTAAACGCGATCATTTTTGGCATTTTAGAAAAAAGTCTTGTTCATCTGATGTCAGCAACTAGTAGTAAAAGTTTATTTTTGTCAGTTTATTTGTGTTTTATAAAATTCTTATTTTTATTTATATGCTTGTAGTCTGAATGTCTTATATATAATAATATACCACAAATACCTTTTAAATTTTGATGTGCCAGATGTGCACATTTCGGAAAATCATTCCTCATCAGTTACACTAGGGGCCGAAAAGTTTGATAGATTAAAAATATGCACCAAACAGTTGAAAATAAATGAATCTAAAGTTCCAAAACTATATGAATCCAAATCCAGCTTAGGAATGAGGGAACAAACCTTAGTTTTAAATAAATTTCATATATGAAAGAATAAATGCTGGGGTTTTTTTTATTGCTTTATGAAATAATCATAGTTTTATATTTAAATGTACTTTAATTGAGCATTTATTTGAAGTTCAATGTCTATCTAATATAACTATAGCAAAAAGTCAAAATGTTGTGCAGCAGTGAGTTTAAAACTTGATAAAACACAAAAATATCAGTCTATCCTCAAAACACAAACCCCCAAAAGTAATAAACTGGCCAACTCAGTTATACACGTAACCTTCCATTCAGGAAATGAGATCGGGTGTTCCGGCGGGAGGGTAAGCACCTTCTGTTTAGCCAGCTACATCCGTCACGTGCAAAGTTAAATTTGAGAAAGAAAAGAACTGGAACTATGGTAGGTCAGATACACCCAGTATAAGTTTGGATACCGTGACTTCATAGTTATCAACATTGATACGGCCATAAAACTTTTTAAGGGCCTTGATTGATATAATGTAGGCTTGCAATATCCTTAAGTAAAATAGGCTATGTAGGAAAGCTGACACAAAAATCTTCAAGGTATAAAGGTTAAAGTTTTTCGTTTTATTAGTTTTCTCATTGCTTTCTTTTAACACAGAAATGTTAAAGTATCACTCTTATAACAAATAATTTGTAGAAGGAATTTTATGGTTTTTTTAATTAACTTTTAATGAATAATTGTTTGTTATGTCTTCAAACATTAAGAAAATATGAATGTTTTGTTAAAAATTGCAGTGAAACGATTAGTATTTAATTTACAAATTTTCAATTTTTTTTTCTTTTTGAAATGTTACATTCAAAACAAATTTGCTAAGGGGTTTTAAACGGTATCATTATTATAACTTTTACTTAAAAGTTTTACATTAAGATATAAGATCTTGAAAAATATATAAAAAATCCCTTTGCGGGATTAATTAATTCATACAATGTAAACTTAAGAGAAATCATAGTCTTTTTTATTTTAATTTTGGCCAGTTTAATAAAAAAAAGAATGACTAACACGCGTCACGAATATAAACAAAACTGATTTTATTTAAACTCGATTCATGTTTTCCATTTCTTTGCCTAGTGAATGATGATCCAGACAAAACATTTATTTTACAATGAAGTAAATATATTAAACTTTGTTTTTGCTAGTTGGTAACCTAATACCCTAAAATGTTATTTAGATTTCGAAATTTAGATAAGAATTTTCAATTATCCCACCTAGGCATTGTGTAGTAAATACATAATAATTTTTACTTTTTCTTCTTCAGTAAGATGATTTTATTATCCCAATACTTAATGACTTACCAAAATAACCCTATTGCAGACAAAAAGACAATATAAACTTTTTTATTTCTAGAAAGTGGATATTAAACGAAACCTTTCTTTACTTTGTCAACAATGTCTGTATTTACTCAGATCAATTTTCTATTGCTTACGCGACTATGTATCAAACGTAGCTCACCTGCGACTTCTATTAACACATTTGATTGATCAAGTATTTAATTAAAAAATGAACTAACAACAAGGTTTGATAAATGAGAAACGTACAGTGGTTTTTATTTATACAGTCTAGGCGTTTGTTAAGTTAAAAAAGGAATTCTTTTCCGATTAAGCGATACACTTTTCTCTTTTCTCGACACCGCCTGAAAAGTACTATACAAAAAATCGATTTGATAACAGTCTTTTAAGGTGTCAGTGAACAATACTTTAAAAAAATTTTATGTAAATTTATCTGCTTTCTTGTATAATAATAAGAAGAATGAATTTTTAAATATTTATTTTTGTTAATAATTACATGCATTGGCAATTTTACGTGAAAATGATCTAATTTTATATAAATCATTTTTCAGTAAGAAACTTGTTTATTGTTATATTTTTTTTTTGAATTTTGTTAAATACTTTTTTGAATTTTTTAAATTACTGTTGAAATTTTGTTGAAATTTATACTTTAAGCGTTAAATGGTTTTTATTTTTAACTTGATCTAGAACGGTACTATTTAGCCATGTTACATGTATATATTTTGTAACAGAAACGTGTTCAATGACTCCAAACTTAATCTGTTTATAAATTATTTAAAACAATGTCATTTTAATATTTTACCTGGTTCATTTTAACATGTTTTCTGCTTTATATCAATTTTAAATTTAATATAGGCTTCAGTAAATACAAAAAACTTTAAAACTGTTGGCAGACAATTAGTGTAAACGTGTGACTGCCTTTGATCGTTACTTTTATTGTTTTATATAAGCAGAGAAAGCTGAAAAAATCAACAGGAAAACAAAGTGACAAAAGTTAGTTACACGTTTTATTTATTTTGTTTTTGTTTTGAGAGTATGTTTAGACAAGTAAATTTAAAATTTAAGCAGTGTTATATACATCAACAAAAAATAAATATATAAATGTTAATCAAACAGGTAAAAAAAATTGAGCTAGCATTATTTAAACCATCACTCAAATTGTAGCTGGTGATTCAACATATCTGAACTGCCATAATTTCATCAAGCGACAAAATCAACGTAATATTCCCATCACTTTGAAAGTACAGATGCTTTTAATTTAATATTTACATATAATTCATGACAAAAATAAATTTTATAGAGCAACAGCGCAATCAAAAATATTGTAAGACGTGCTCAAATCATCTCGTTAAACACATGTTTGTCTTTACTATTTTATATTAACCTCAACATGCGTTTCCTCATTTGGATTTTTAAACCTATCCAAAATGTACATTCGGTCAAACTCTCTAACGTTTTTTTAAAATCAACTTTATTAGTTTAATTCAGTTAAATCTGATTATAGCTATATATATTAACAAGACTGTTAGACTGGAAATTTGGTCCCTATTTAATATTCTAAAAACACATCTAATAAGCTACTTTTTTGAATCATTTTATTTTTGTTAAATTTTGACATCGGTCTTATGTTAAGTGCCCACGTCTTTCAAGCGGAAACATTAAGTTTTGTTTTATAAGTGGAATATAAACTTACACTGTTTGCATATTTTTCAAAATTGCGTTTGTGTACAAATTATATTAAGTTTTTTGTTATAAACCTTGACAAATTTAAATTGAATCGGAAATTATAGACTTACAAGTTTACACGAACTTTACAATATCTGAATGTAACAGCAAGGCACCATAAATCAATAGTGTAAGGAAAGTAGACCAATATAGACCAATTTATTACATATTTTTAACCCCCCCCCTAGATATCATGCATCTATACTTTGAGAGGCATTGGAATTTTACAATACATTAATTTACATAATTTACATAAATTTTAACACAATTATAATCACTCAAATTATCCTTAACCCTAAAACGGGGTGATATTTCTATATTACAAAAATGCTCTAAGTATAGAAATTATCTAAAAAGGAAATCAATAATATTGACAAATGTACAATACAAATAATTAGCATGCTGTTTTGCAAAGAAGCAATAATTGTCCTTGTTAATTAGAAGTTGAAATTATTTATTGTGTTCGCAATCGGCAAAGAAAAAATTCAAAATACCGTATTTTTGTCCATTTCGAGATTGATTTCGACTACGTCTCATCGATGTTATAAAAACATTTTGATATTATAATTTTAATGAATATTTTAAAATTAACATATATTTTATATTTAAAATGCTAAAATATGTATGATTATCATATCAGGATCTTTAATGATGCCTTGATGTGTTATATTTTTATTAAAAAAAATTATATTTCTCATCTCTAATTATACCTACAGTATAGATAGATTTTGAAAATTTGTTAAATGAAAATTCACCAAAAATATTTTTCACAATAGTAGTTGTTTATTTATAATGCCTTAAAGGGTACCTGTAACCAAAATTTTTTTTATCACAATTGTTTTATATATTATTTAAATATAACAATATTGAAAACCGCATCAAAATTGGTGACAAAATAAAAAAGTTATAGCGGTTTGAAATCCACATTTTATAACTTTCTCTTTATCGAAAAGTGAAACGCCTCGTTTTGAGTTATAAACGTGTGACGTCATTGCAGTATTAGAAGTAGTGTCTAACATAATAGACAGTAGTAACAATGATGATAGATTGACGTATGTAGAATAAAGTAACGACTCTGACATGTACCTATTTATGTCAAATAGTTCGTCATTATTTGGGGAAGCAGTAGACTTTCTTATAAGTGATGAATTTGGAGTATAACCGTTATTTATTCGAACCAGAAACGGACGAATCTGATGAACATATTGAGTCGAGTCCCAAACTACCATCAAGAATTGTGACTGCATTTGGTTGCATAGCTGTTGAAAAATACTTGACGAGTGTTAACTTGTCAATAACACTAAAATTATTTATATCTTTGACTTTTTTAAAATAAATTATCTTATTAAGTCGGACTGGACAGACTCAAGAATTACGATAAGTTGCATAGCTATAACAAAAAATACGCGATTAGTTTTTACTTGTCAAATACAAAATTAATTTAATCGTCGACATTTAAAAATGAATTAAATATCAAGTCGGACTGGACAGACTGCCGGATGAATATTATGGAACTTACTGTGGTGTCATGTGCTGATTTTGAATTTCTATTAAAATAAATCATTCAAAATTCAAAATTTTAAATGCATTATTTTAATAAAAATTCAAAATCAGCACATGGCAGTAACACCAGCTAAAAATCAATTCATAAAAACCCAATCGCCTATGCTCTTTTGTGCAATGTTTATTGACAGTTGAAATTAAATGACCGTGATGTAGAAAACTTTAAAATATTCTGGCGGCATCACATTTCCTCGATAATTGGAAGATTTTCACACAATTAAAGTTTGTAACACAGTTGTTTTCAACTGTCCGATGACTAATTAATGCTGGGGTAATTAAAAAGAAACTTAAAAAAAAACAAGATATTCCATCTGAAATTATTTTACGCGAAATATATCATAATTGTTTAAAATGAAATGACACGGATTTTAGAATGAGACCACATTTTAAAAAAAGAGATAAAAAAAAAAAAATAATAATATAATAATAATAATTTTATGGATTTGTATATATAGAATTAAGAATTTAAGAATATCACAGCTAAATGTATTCCCAAGGAAAATCTTATAAAATCAAATGCTGTAAGTAGATCAATAAACATGTTTTAGACTATTCTGGTCGTCAATTTTTAATTTTCAATTTTGCCTAAAAGTCATATTTTATTATTATTATTATTATTATTATTATTATTATTATTGACATGAAAACTAAGGAAAAAAATTCTTTTTCTTTACTTTTTAAAATTTAAAAATGAAATATCCATTTTTTCCCCCGACTGATATCTTTATACTGTATATGACAAATAACGTTTACCAAATAAATATATTTTACTTTACTCAAACTGTAAATATATTATTGTATATTACAGGACGTAAGATAACTTTATCAACCTGCAAATCAATTTTGCAAATTATAAGTGACATCCTGTTAATTACAGGTGTGGGTCTGAATCTAAGGAATGTGTCTAATAAACAAAAGGATTAATAATAATCTTAATTATCGGTACATGTCAAACGGGTGTTAATACCACTACATTAAATGGTTTTCTCGTAAAATAATCATAGAAAGTTAAACTACGAGTTCGTATTTGACTTATTTTAGTAGTTGGTAAATAATATTCTGTGGAGGTATGTTACTGCTATGACGTCACAACACGGGAGCCTCGATATCGACCTTTTTGATTTGGATTTCTAGATATGTATTAGAAAATTATCGATATCTACCTTATTATGATATGGAAGTTTATGGAATTTTCGATACAGCCATATTTAAGTACGACGAATAAAATATGTCAAAACTGAAAATCGTTACAGGTACCCTTTAAAAAGGTCAATATATTTTCGATCATATAACTACATATGTAAAACACTTTATAAGTTAATAAAGATTTTATAAAATACACAATAATTTGAGAAAAATAATAATACTGTTTTTGATATTCTCGGGAGGATAAGAGAGATATAAAATTAGTTTAGTGTATTTATAACAGATATTCTTCCAAGTGGTGAAAGGTTCCTAGAAAATCATAATTTCAATATCAATGCTATTTCTTTGATGTCTTTAGATAAAAAATAAGTTAAGATCTTATTTAACAAAAAAGTCTTAAAACATTTTATATCTAAGTTGTATATCTAGACACTTTGTTTCCGATAAATGCAAATAAATACCTTTAGAGCAGACACTGTGACTCTCTTTTCTTCTTTATAATGTAATCATTTATAGTTTTGCTCCTGTCATTAAGAGAGATATGGCAACATATTTCATATAAATATATCTATTTTTCAGTTGCGATACTCATTTTGTTTAATTCATGTAAATCGCAATGCTTTCAGCACAATAATTATATTATTCCCACTGACAATTTACATGTATAAGCCTGTAAATAATATTACAATGGTAATCATAAACAGCGAACCTATTGCTCTTTAAACTTGCAGCTACGTAAAATAATCCTTGATGACTATTTGTTGCAAACAACCATGATTCATTATCCACAAGTAATTTTGCGCAATGTTGATTGTTTTTGAAGATGTTTTAGCCTACTAGTTTATAGTGAAAATATGTGAAACGATAAAAAAAATGATAGATAATTGCAATTACCTGTCAATTATACATATAATAACATGAAACTAAAAATATATTTAAAGAAGCACATAAGAATGTTAATACAATGTTTGAAAAATTATAAAGTCTGCACTTCATATAATCATGATAAAATTCTTTTGATACATATATTGAATTTAAATGAAACTAAATACCTCAAAATACTTTTTTTCTTGCAAGAAAATATTTTGTATAAATTTTCATTATTTTCTATGTGTCATTCAGACCTTTCACGTGTGTATTTTTTTGTTTATAAGGTTTATGTGATATATTTTTCATGAAGTTTAGATTAGGAAAAAGTGGACAACACATGTTGCCGAAAAGAAAATGCACAATGCATAAAAATGATTTCATATTTTGTTTTAATATCAGTCTACTATCTTTTTGTCAGTAAATGAAGTCTGAAATTGTAGACAGTTCCATAACCATTCACTACCATATGTTTTTATATTCTCCGCCGATTTCTGTTATAAACATTATATATGTATATTATGTATTCTTTGCTGTTGCCAGATAAAAGTTATCGAGTAAAATTGTTTCAGCTTATCATATTTTTATAAATGTGTCTGTCTTGTTAGCGGCTTATCATACGAAGGTATTCAGAGGAGGTTTCTCGGTAAATACAATTTTTAATTATTACGATGCTACTCAGATTGGGTAGGTAGATGAGTCAAGTCGCTTTCTATGAAATAAACTAAAGTGCAATGAAGATTTCATAGTTCCAGCTACAATTAAAAAACATTTTTACCACTTCATTTATATAACTGCTGCATGAAACATGTGAGAATGTGTGTGGTTTTTTTTTTTAATTATTGAAGTCTAAGTTAAATTGTGCTGTAATTTTTTCTTGTTTTTGGGATTGTGATTTGGACAAGCACTGGTATGTTTCTTTATTTCATCAATACAAATTCCAATCTTCTTTTTTATTATAGAAAGATTTATTACAGATATTATACAACACATATGCAAAATGTTTAAAAAGCTAGTTAAGGACTTTCATTTATTTTCTTTTACAACTTTTATTTGATAACCTTAATTAAAACACATAAAATGTGATTTAGAAATAAATTATATCGACAATATATTTTGTATTGTTATTTACATTTAAAACAGCCATTTGTATAATAATTTGTTTGCTCTAGGAAGAAAATCCAATAGTCTAGATATGTTTTCTTATTTAATGACATTAAAAAATGGTATAGATTTGAAAATAAAATTGATATTCTTTTTCGTTGTTAAAGTAACATGATTGAGGATATAAGAGGATATTTACAGAGTAAATGAATGAGGAATGTCGCTTATTTATCTTTTGTAAGATATTCAATACTTTGTCATTTTTAAACATTGTGTCATGTCATAGAAATTTTTCATGTTCCATTTAAATGGGTTTTTATCAATCATTAAGTAAACAATCACGAAATCAAAGTTTTCTATACAATATAGAAACTGTAATGACATAAAATGAGTGGGAAAGAAAAATTTCTAAAATGATATAAGAAGCGAATAGTACTTTTAAGTATTTTTATCTTCTTTTTTTATTATTTTTTTTTTAATTTTGAGGGGGAAATTGTAGGCATTAAATGTGATATTCGTTACAAATAACAAAGGAGAAAATAAATTAAAGTAAGGTTTGCTGTTTGAAAGTGAATCTTAAAAAAAGGTTCAGAAAGAAGTAAATAAACGATAAGAATTAATAGATGTTAATATTGTCAGTTATGTATGATCTAAGATATTGGAAAAACATTAACAGTAAAAACATGTACTGTGCATCTTGTAAGAGCATTAAACAAAGCAAGACAGGAAAAGACATACACATATAACTTAAACAATGTTTAAGACGAGTGTTTTAATTACTAGGTTATTCCTGAAAACACCCGGCTTCATTTTCTTGATGGAAGTTTAAATGCATAACTAAATTAAACAGTTTTCAAAGTTGTTTTTTTTTTTTTTTTTTTTTTTTTTTTTTTTAATGGGGGGGGGGGGGGGTTGTGATTTCGACATGGACTGGTATATTTGTGTTGTTTAAAGACATAGATATCGACCTGTTCTTAATGTTAAGATTTTTATTTAAAAAGGATCTTTTTTATCGAACATGATAAATAACTGATCTCAAAAAAGTAAACAGAAATCACTGAGCTATCAAAACCGACATTATTGTTCACATATCCAAACCACAATAACCATAGGCAAATCATCATATATTACGATAGTCATTTCAATCACACATTATCATAAATATATTAGACATTACCATAGGCATATCAATCAGGCTTAACCTATATTGAAATCAGCATCACTCGCCGATTGGCAAAGGTGTATAATCGAAAAAAGAAGACATATTTAATATTCAGGTAATGTAAATAAATCGATTTGATAACATAAAGCTACATATTAAATTCGTGCATTAAAACAGTAGATTTAAAGATAAGTAAAACGATTGAAAATCAAAAGATCCGTAATTTAAGAAAAATGGTTTGGAAAACAAAATTACAGGAATAAGGAAACGCATCAGTCTCTTTTTCTCTTTTACTATATGTAGATAACAATCTGTCTGGCGTTTTCGGAATTTTGATGTGCCAGATGTTCATATTTCGGAAATTTATTCCTCATCAGTGACACTAAGACCGAAAAGTTTGATACATAAAAAATAAATAAGCCAAACAGTTGAAAATAATGAATCTAAAGTTTCAAAATTATATAAATCCAAATCCAGCTAAGGAATGCTTTGCATGAGGGAACAAACCTTAGTTTTTGATAATCTAAAATTTTTGACGACTGAAAATTTTGCTAAATGGTACATTTTCTGATTTTCCTGTTGTGTCTAGTAACGCTTTTTATATCGTGTTATTTGTTTCGTCGACTGTTGAAAAATACATAACTTTCAGTTGCAAATCGCTTTCTTCATTACAATGATTTTTTTATATTATTAGTGCAAGTATATTATTATTTGTAATGTTTTGTCTGTTTCGTGTTTTATTGTAGTTTCTGTTTCCTAAGTAGACTTTGTTACTAAATTTGTTCTTTTATTATGATTTTATATGCAGTTATGATATTTTTTGCGGTTACCATAACTAAATCTTATTTAAATGCCTTTTGATAGATAAAGATTATTTTTAATAAAGGTTGAAATCGTTATGAAAGCTTGTTCTGTAATCAACGTTTTGACCTGACAAATGAAAAATTTGATTCATAATTACAACAGCTGAGAGCATCAGTCTAATTTTATTTCAAAAACTAATTACAATGTCTTCTTAATAACCCGTAAGATCTATAATCAGATGAATTTTGGAAACTACGTAGGATTTTTCTTAAAGTCTATGCTTATAACCCCAAGGTATATTTATTGAATTGATATTGTAAAATATTAAATGTTGTAGATTTAAAATAGACAGGAGTACACTTCCTACCACAAACAAACTAATTAAGGAAGATAAGACACACTAATAATATATTTAAGACACAAATAATAAAACACTAAATTTAGGACGAGTCCTTGATAGAATCACAAACAGTGTTTTCTAGGGTGTGTTTGTAAGCTTTAAAGGGTCTAAAACTTAATACTGCATATAAATGTTTCATGTTGTTATGGTACCAAATATTACACGCGACAAACATGCATATGCACGTTCGTGGTAGAAATATTAAACAAAAGTTAAATGGCATGAAGCGATAAAGTTCACAAATAAAGGTAATCCGTTGCTTTAATTTTACATAACATCGAGTGATTAAATTTGTAATTTTTCTCAATATTATGATCAAATAAGTGGGATTAATGTTTTTATATGTTGAAAATATACGGATGTCATTGCATTAACGCTTCAAAAAAGTGAATATCGCTTAAAACATATAGCTACTTTTCAAATTCTGTTTTGTATTTATATTTGATACAAAACGGTGAGTACTTCTTACAAGGTATTGAGTTAAGAAGTTTAAAACTGTGTTAAGTCTGGCATTGCAAATGATTTTTACATGGTGATAAAATTGTTTTTGCTTCTTACAAGGATATATGCATTATTTGGGTGGTACTAAAAGCAAGACATCATCATTGAACTATAATCGTTGAAAATTATTGAATAGTTTCTAAGGGCGTAATATGTTTCTTAGTGGTTGAAGCTGAATTAAATGCTATGTGAAAATCAAAGAAGATAATACTTAAACTGTAAAAGACTGACTGCTGTTAATGGTCATCCCAATAATGTCTTGAAAAACACAGTATGATTGTGTTTGATGACAAAGTGTACGGTATCTCAATCGGAAATCCTCTTACTGGAATATCCTGTCATGTGCTGAGAGATGACCTGATTAGTTTGCCATTCTGGAGCAACCTGTCTCCGGTAAGCAAACACAAGGTCTTACAACAGTAAAACTAATTGGCAATAAGTAAGAAGAACCACTGTAGATGATACACAGACACTTATGCAGATTCGATCACTGAAAACCACTAAGGCTTAAATTATACCGAATTATTAAAAAAAATATATTAGTGTTTTATGGTAATGAAAAATAAAATTTATCAAATAAATCTGACGGAAAAAGGCAAATCAAACAGAATGCAGACATTGCAAATTTAGTATTGTTAAGAAGTATACTTAAAAAATTATTGACCTAAATATTAAACAAAATACCTGTTTAATTCGGAAATTCTATCCTCATCAGTGACACTAGGGGCCGAAAAAGTTGATAGATAAAAAAGATAAATTAACTCTAACTCATCCTAACATCCCAATATGTTTCATGAAATATATGACACTTTTGTAAAGATGGAGTAAGAAGCACTTTACTTGGATACAAAGTTAGTTAACAATAGCTAAACTCTATTGAAGAATGCAGGGGTAAATATCGCTAAACTTTTACGAGCGAACTGACAAATCTTTTTATACTAAGAACTACCTGACAGGAAATGGAAAGTTTTAAAAACAATTAAGTCCCACATGCCGATGTTCGCAATTATGGCTATGTATGTCACTTGTAAAGAAATGTATTCTATAAAGAACAACAACCGTTTTAGTAAAAGTGATTTTATAATATAATCAATACAAATGACAATTGTCTGTGCCATAGGTCATTCCAGCTTATTAGAAGTTTACATTACTAGAAACGAAAGGAAATAGTGATTGGTTATCAAAGATAAATGTCTTTTAACAACATATTAAATAGTACTCTTGGTAATTCTTTGATTTTTTATAACCGGTAGACAGCCGGGCATCGACGTTAATGACTCGACTTGTTCGGTTATATACAATCAATACTTTTACAATAATTACATAAAGTACAAAAAAATCATTGATAACAGTTAAAGCATCTCATCTCAATAATTTAGCTAGCATATCAACGGACTTACTTTAAGTTCCCCTTGTTGGAGTTATCCTGAACTTTACTGATATTATATTTGTTATTAAACTTTCGACTTTAGAAGCACATAAACCTAATTTTACCAAACAGCGAATCAACGATCAGACATGTTAAACACGTTGCATTGTAAACAAAGTTTGGTTAAGAAGATCACAGATGGTTTGCTATAGCTATATTTTAAATAATTTTTTAAAGTATTTCCGATTTGAAATAAATGTATTCTTTATTATGGTAAATATAAATATAATATCTTTTAAATATAAAAGACATATGATTAACGATATAACGACATGTCAAATCTATGTTTATTACGAAGTTTTATGTCTGTCTGGTCTTGCTCATACATTATATATCAAATGTAGAATACTGACAGATATGTCTTGTGGTCACCTGCTGATTGGCGACAACGAACTACAAATGTACTTAATGTTACCGTTTTATCCATTTATACCAAATTTACATCAATAATTATGGATAAGCTTATCTTTAAATATTTCCATAATTACTATATATATTTTGTTACAGTAGACTTCTGCTTTATGAGCAGTTTGTATAAATATTAATCCTGAAAATGTTGGTAATGCCTACATTTATAGAAACATGTATTTTGTTTGAAGTATAATAGCAAAATCTTGTTTTTGTATTTAGGTTTATTTTACATCCTTGAAAACAAGACGACCATAGAAAAAAAAACAATTACATAATAAGTTATATAGTGGCAACTTAGTAAAGAACCATGAAACACTACTCAAAAAACATAGTTTGTATTATTTTACCTTACTTATAGTAGAATCTTATCAGCCATTTAAGTCACGTGACCTGTAATAAATTTTCTATCAATTACATCCCGGTTTGTGAAAACCTTTTAAAATTAACCACCACTATGTGATAATATTATTATCACCCTGTAAAAACTTTAAGACTAATTACAGTACAAGGGAGATAACCCTAGATAGCCAGTCTGAAGTTCCTTTTTCGTTTGGTAAACAAACAATGAATGAACAAACGTTTGATTTTCTTGCAATATGGTTTTTATACATTTAAATTTGTAGGATAAATTTTGTTTCGGTATAATGAAACAATAAATGATAATAATATTCAATCATTGCCCTCTATGTGAACATCCAGAACATTTCTGAAGGGTGACATTTTTGGTGCTCAAATGCCTAGAGGGCAATTATTATATACTATTATTATACCTCATGTAATTTTCAAGTAATTTGATTGGATAACTAACTGTTTGAAAATAAAATAATATCACCCTAAGATTTACTAAGAATAAAGAATGGCGCGCGTGATTCAGGGTAACATTAGTTGAGGAGTTATGGTAACGCGTAATATTACAAAAAATATCACATGCGCAAAAGGAATCCTAAATCACACAACCGAAAGCATTTCGATCACAAGCAGCTAAACGTTTGATGGATACAATCTTTTATTAATATACATTTTATTCATATGCAAGCGTTTCCTTGATCAAGACTACCTGTCATCAGACGACAGACGACATCCGTGAATGGCCAGCCTGAGATAGTAATCTTTTTTTTTTTCAAGTAACAGAGAATCTCATTTTAAGAGAATATCTGGAGAAAGACATTTGGCATAATAAAATAAATATCATTTTTATCTTTAATAAGGTATGCTCTCGCTTGCTCTAATAAAACTCAATCGTTTAACGTACGTTCATCACAAAAGAAAGTCAAATCCAGTTTATTTGGTTTGTATTATAGACATTGTATTAATGAATGGGTTGGCGAGTATTTGTTTACCAAATCAATTTTTATGATACTCTGCTAAATATAAAAAATCACACGCCTAGTATGGTTGTTGTAAAACATTTGAAATTGAATTTCAAATACAAATAGTATATAAATACTTTACGTCATATCTGTCACAACTCGTTGTGATAATTGTCTATCTTCCACCAAACAAAATGTATTTATGCAAAAAACAGTACGTTTTTTAAACGTTTTATGAAAAAAACGTTTTGATAATCTTTAACTAGTGATATCAAAATAAAATACTTCTGACGTCATGTGATACAGCACATCGTTACTGTCTCCGGTTGTCTAGATGTTTAAAGAGAGAACAACGTGTATGTAATTATGACACTTAGGTTTCCATTCAAGAATAATTCTAATTTAATAGATTATCTTCCCAAGAGTGCAAACAAATTGTGTTCTGTATATTTAACCCAAAAACCACCTTCAGTCGATGTTGTTGCATAAAAATAAAGAGCATGAATAAATCAATCTGAAGTAAGTTCATCGGATTTATTTTAACATGGGTGTTCAATATTTAGACAAATCGGTAGTTTTTATTTGAAACATTAATTTTTAGTTTGATAATTAGGACATGATAAGTAGAGTATATAGTTTTATCCAGAATCCTATATAAAAAGTCGCGAGGTTTAAAATTAGAGATTTAATTATGTATTTTAATATTGCCGGTGTTCGATTTAGCTCTACTCCATGAATCATAAAAGATTGATGAAGAAATTCGTTACGGACATTGTCAATGTATATAAAAGAATAAGTAAGATGTAGCTAAACCAGGACAAATGTATAATTTTACATTATAGTAGTAATGACAAAGAATTCCTGGAAATAAACATCACACTGATGCTACATTCTGTAGACGACAGATATTTCTACGACTGTATTGTTACCAGATGACATTAGGAAGATTTTAGTACAAACTTATAATAACCAGCTAAATAATACACCTCCACGTACAAAAATATTTCTTTATTTGTCTGGCGTTATAAGTCACATGTGATTACCCTGTATAGAATTTATTTACTGGAAATTCCCATAGCTTCATTCTGAAACTAACTTTGTTTCTTGGTGATTAAGACTGAATTTAATACTACGTAAATCAAATCAGCTACCCACTGATAACGATACTCTCTAAATATCATAGTTTATCATATCAAAGATAATGGCCAAGCGATGGACAAATGGACAATGTGTATTGGAAGATTTGTGGCACCAGTAATACACAGAAATAAACACACGTTATTAAAAGTATTTTATTTGTCCATACAATTCGTAATAATGTTGTGACAAAATTATCCAATCTTCACGGTTCTATTTTTCAGCGTCTTGATATATACTTTAAAATCAACATTACCAACAATTATATTTATAAGAGAATATATGAATCAACACACAGTAATATAATATCAAATCAAAAGTGAAAATAAAAAGCGCTTAGTATCTGCTATTTGGTTTTGAATGATCACTGTAGGATTCAGTGTCCGTTTTTCTTCACCTAGCAGGAAGTCTACAACCATTAAAACTACGAAGTTAAGACTAGTGTTGATTTAAAAATTCATTAGCTCGGTATCAATAAATGGAATATATCATAAGAGTGTTATTGGGTAAATGGAACTGTGCTTTTGTGTTGAATTTATCTAATTATTAACATACAATCATAAAATCAGTTTTAATCTACAGTGGGATTCTAACTTCCTAATCAGACTGCTGTACTCGATCACTACCCAACTTTGTTAGCTCATTGTGAACGTTTGATGATCCGTTCCTTATAAAATTGAATAAGGGGAATTCATGTTTAACTAGCTTTTCCAGGGGTATCATCACTGAAACATTGCTATAATTCACGCGATTAATTCAAATATAACTCTTCTATTAAAACAATAATGGAATTTCTTCCAGCACACGTCCATAGGCAGAAATCATGATTTGCTGTTACCTGTTAAATTCTGATGAGTGCGCATGTCGGAAAATCATTTGTCCCATCCCCCTAAGTTTGAGATAATAATTTCCATTAGAAGAAACGGTGGTAGAAAGTTGTATCTTCACCTCCTCGTGCTGTTTATCTTCACCTCCTCGTGCGGCCGGAATTACTTTTTTAACTTCTCGTAACTTCCTCCACTGACGGGAGCAAGTTTAATCACAATTTATTTCAATAATATTACTAAAATGTTTTTCTGTTATAATTTTTCCTGTTTTCTTGTTGCAGCCATGCTTATTTTCACGTTATTTATGCACTACATATACTACTTGCGGAATAAGACTTTAAAGTATAGCTATATCTTATATAGGTCAAGCTGCGGAGTAATACATTTTCTAAAAATACTCCCGACAGCTGATCATTACATGCAGATTTCACGATTGTTTTTCTCTTTTTAAAGTGGTAATGTAAGAATTCCCGTTTTTTCAGCATACCGCAAGTATGCTAGGATTCAAAGCCGGTCTTTTTAATGGTGGTATTCTTTTTCCTGATTTAGACGGCCATTAAAGAGATAGGAATTTTGGTCAGCCGCTTTCGTGTTTTGGGTTAAATTTGCCCAAAATTGTTAATGGGATTGGAGAAAAAGAATCAATCATATGTGTCAGTGGTAGATAGACGTATCCCAGCCTCGTGCGCAGATTTTTTGTGTCTGGAACTCGGCAAAACCTCGTTCCAGACACAAAATCTGCCCACGAGGCTGGGATACCTCTATCTACCACTAACGCATATGATAGATTCCATCGTTATTCTCATAAGTGACTACTAGGGACCGAAAAGGTTAACCGTAAGGTTTAAAAGCAACTTCAACACTGAATTTTATATATATATATATATATATATATATATATATATATATATATATATATATATATATATATATATATATATATATATATATATATATATACAGTATAACATGCTATAGAGTCCTCCTCTTTATTAAATCCACCTGTCTATAGCCACCAGTCTGAAGTATCAACTATGGATTTTACTATATAGAGACCCTCCATATATAAAGTCCACCTGTCTAATGTGAATAAAGTCCACCATTTTCAGTGCTAAATGAATCTCCAACCTGTCTATAAAGTTCACTTTTTAATCTAATTCTTAAAATATTATTTTTCTTTAAATTTTGTGAAAAATATCAACCAAATTTCTTTGATATTTTGATTATGAAGATTGGTAATGAAAAACATTAACATAAATTTGATCACTGTGTATACAATTTCAGTAACTTACATAGTGTAAAAATCTTCTGTTGTAAGAAAATAAAGTATTAAATGATAATGCATAAAATTTTGAAGAAAATATATGAATTTATACTTATGATTTCAGCAACTGAAGCCATCAGATATGAAGGTAGAAATACCCATTGTTATCTATTGTATTTAATATATAATTATTTAATTTGTGACACCTTTGCTACTCAAGACAACAAAGACACAATGTTAGTCATGTGTATAGGATAGGTAAACTTTTACCATATATGCCCGTATCCACAAAGGTGTTTAAAACAGAATTACCTGTCTGAACGGCTTATATTTTTAAAATCTGTTTCACAAACAATGCTCAGTCTGAGCTGAATTCAAATTTCCAGGTAAATCTAAACCTGCTATATAGCAGGTTTATATGTTAGTCTTTGATTTAAAATGGATGACTACATTGATTTTCTTGACCAATTTGATTTATTTGATCGTTTAAATAGAAGACCTCAAGTTTTCAGAGATAGAATAGACCCATTTGACTTTTATGATGAAACTGATTTCATTGCTAGGTATCGTTTTAGCAAGGATAATGTCATTGACATAATGGAGTTAATAGGAAACAGGCTAGAACACAAACGTAGAAAACATTCATCTGTTTCGTCGATTCAGCAGTTGCTTGTTGCCTTAAGATTCTATTCAACCGGTAATTTTCAACCACCCGTTTTATTAATTTCCCTGCGCTCTTTAGCTACTGCTGATTTCGTTTTTGATTTTTCCATAACGATTTAACCTGTGAGGCAGTCCTTTTATTAACTCCATGCCTTGAATTAAATTCAATTGATAAATCGTCCCATGACTTGTTTTTTCTTTCAATCATCTTGGCATCAGTTGCCTTGTTTTCAAGGATATCCTTTCTTGTCCCCACCAGCTCCACTAAAATGCATTTTTCCAGTTCAGAAAAATTTGGTCCCTTTCTTGTATATGTTGCCATTATAATGATAGAGATCTCAGGTAAATCAGATTTAAATTCTTATAAGAATATGGCTCAAAATTGGGTGAATAGTGCTCACAAGCGATTTAAAACAGTTTTAAACCCGATTTACCTGTGACTGATTTAGATGATAAATCTTTCTTACCTGAGACAGGAATATGAATACGGGCATTAGATGATAAATCTTTCTTACCTGAGACAGGAATAAGAATACGGGCATATATCTTTTAATATAGGATGTACAGTTCAACTTAATTAAAATATTGTTTAATTTTTTTGTATAATTATTTCTGAATAATCTTTTTTAAAACTATGAAATGAGAATAACTTTAATGATACTTGTATATTTATCAATAAGTATTTTAATATGTACTAAACATTCCCCCTGTTTTATATTATTATATTAGTTGCTCATAGATATAGGGGACCCTCTTTATATTAAGTATATTAATATACTGTCTATTAAGTCCACTTTTGCTCAGATCCCAGTGTTGTCTTTATACACAGGTTATACTGTATATATATATTACGTTGAAATCATTTGCCTTTAATTGTCTGTAGATTGATTCTAAATTTACAGAATTTAGTGACCGAATGTTTTTGACAAAAACAACTTCAAAATGAATGCAAAACAATAAAAGTTTATAAAAAGGCAAAACATATTACAACATATTAGTGCCATTGATTATTGAACATTGTACAGATAATATATTCTTCACATTGCATTCAAATTGTTTTTAATTTTGTCACAAGCTGTTGTGTCAACAAGAAACATTGATTAATACAATCCGTTACTGTTTTTGTTTTTACTTTCATTCATGCTTGACAGTAAGAGTTTATTTACAGCAAAAAATACAAACTTTAATTGAATACTTTTCTCTGAGGCTCTAAATATGTAGTGCGTTAGAAGCAGTGAAATTCAAAATAATCAGCAATATAAAATTAAAGGATGATCATAAAAATTCCCACACAAAATAATGATAAATAAATTAATTTACTTGTGTGTAATAAAACATGTCTTGTGTAGTAAGTATGTAAGTTGTCATTTTTTTTTTACATACAATTCATCAAAATTAAGACTTGCAATTGCCACAATCAAACCCTTAGCCCCCAATCATTATTTAATTCAACGGTATATTAAGAAGCCTTTTTATATCCACGTACATACTAATGAGTATAAGTATTAAAAGGCACAACAAAGACAATTATGTGTAGTAGAGAAAAGTAAGCAAGAAGCTTCTCAGTTCATTATGTGAATGTCACATCATAGAGTTAAGAAATTATTTTTGCTTTTATTCCTCACATCAAACGTCACATGGGCAATTTTTCTGTCTGTTTGGAGGACATTGTTCCATTGATTTCTATTAACTTAGAAGCATATTACTGTGGTCTTTTTTAACTAATAAGAGAGAAGCTGAATTAATCATCTTGGAATTTTTCGGTATTTAATGCAAAATAATTTACATAAATTTAATAATAGATGGACCGCCGGGGGGGGGGGGGGGGGCAATTTGTGAGCGAGTATGTGAGTGAGTGACTTGTTGTTTAAAGCGGCATGAGCAATTTTGCAACTTTTTGTGGCTAGATAAATTAAAAGATATAATAGTTTCAATAAAAATACTATTGTATCATTCACATTTATCTAGCGCGCACTCACGGATTACACAGCCTCTTTCCTCAAGTTTTGAAACCCTATTGAGCAGATATCAGAAGTATAACGGAGTTCATAAATTATTTGCTAAAAGGTCGGTGGTTTTTTCCAGACACTTGGGGTTTTTCCACAGTTGTATTATCCAGGGTACAGTGTAGATGCCATGCAGAATCGCTGTTTTACTAACTTTTCGATTTCATGTTCCCAAAAGAACTAAACAACTGCATAGGCCTATCGATGGCATTTTGGAAATTCTGCATCTAATTTAAACCAAGAAGCTTTTTGGGTAGGTATTACTGATGTTTCTGTGCGGCCGTGTACAGTTGGCGCATTTTGGGGCGATGTTTGCCGTTTTTACTGCATTTTTTAATTTTGTAGTAGTCATTTCAGCTCAATACAATTTTTTGTAGTGCTCTGATCCATTTTGTTTTCTTCCGTGAACACACATATTTATGTCAAAGTGATAATTAAATTGTAATCTCTAATTATCGCTTGTATGTTATGTTTGTAATCATTTAAACAACAACACCTACTTAATAGACTTGTCTTTTCACTGCAATAAAACAATCCTTGTTATCGTGATACCACCACAAAACGCAATAAATTATGTGTTTCCAATAAAGAAATTTTAATAAACTGCTATACAGATAACGAACACAGTTTTCTCATAAATATAGACTTGTCATTTGCGTATCTAACATGTTTTAATTGACGCAGAGATTCTATAGAGTTGAGTTGAGAAATGGTGTTTAACGTCCCAGTCTATAATATTTCACTTATATGGAGACGTCGCTAGCTATAGGCGAAAGTGCAGAAATTTTGCCTGTACGTAGCGCTGATGGCATTATACAGCAGGGTTCGTTATCGTGCCATGCTTTCCATGACACGGGACTTCGTCTATTTTAAGTTCCCATCCGAAAGAACTGTGACTTTCATTTCGTAATGCCGAGTGCTTGGCGAAAGAACAGCCACTACTCACTTTCAAGTCTTGGGTCAGACCCGACCGGGGTTCAAACCTACGACCTTCCACTTACGGAGCGAGCACTCTACCGACTGAGCTACCACAGTGGTAGAGATTCGATAGAGAAATCAAAACTTACAATGTTTCTTCTGAAACAAGATTCATCATTTTGAATGATATTATTTAGTTAACATTGCTATGTGATTCGTCTAATTTAAGATGCCAAGATATATTCACACAATAAAGATGTTTTTAATCATTTGAGATCAAAATGGTATAGAACAGCTTCCCTGAGAGATAAATACTTCACAGATTGAGGCTTAGAATGAAGACGTCAGTGTTTTGTAATTAATGGCGGAAAAAATCATGACAAAATATAAAATCTATTGATTTATTGTAAAAATATTTTATGTTATTCTTTTTGTCAATTTTACATGATGAGAAAAATATTAAAATTACAAGCATAAACTATCTTTACAGAGAGTGAGCAGTGATTTAAATCCCGAGAATGGATTTACTGTCCTGATGCAACGTCGCTCATATAATTCTTATTTATGACTTGTTACTTCAAATCTTCCAATCCGATAGTTATATTGATGTAACTGTAAAAGTAATATTAGTCAGAACTCCTCCTACCTTCCTCCCTCCCTCCATCTGTGCTGATTATTGAGCAGTTTATCACTCAGCCTTAACGATCCTGTGATCAGTCTCCGATCATCAAACAATCATTTCATTATAATCATTTCTAAAGTGTTCTAAAGATGCCAGGATTTAAATTGTTCTGTATCAAAGAGAAACATGTTGTGTTTTTGTTATCATAAACTTGTTAGTACCGTGATTGATACAATTAACTTTGGATCGCAGTATGGTAAGTTTTCTCTGTTTATCCCATATTTTCTTAATGCAAACATTTTACTTTATAGGTTTTTATTATTCCAGTATCAATAAATTAATATTTTGAAAAAAATCAATAAATATTATTGAAGTTAGAATAGGATTTTTAACTTTATATCATTATCTTTATTTTTATTTATTTATTATTATTATTTATTTATTTATTTATTTATTTATTTATTTGGCAAAATCAGATCAATAGAAAAGAATTAATTTAAAGCAGGAAATAAAAACCAAACACTAGAAACAACATACGATTTTAGAAAAAAAAAGGCAAATATATATTGGGACCACTGACAGTAAAAATCCTGATTTAGTTCCGGTTCTGGATATAATAACAATATTGTAACTGTAAGGTGGTAAATAAAATTTATCGTAATTAATACCTTTTATCATAAAGATATTTATAAAGCTAAGTAAGGACCTATTGCACACTTTGTTGATGCTTGGTTTTCCTTGTTTATTTTTAAACAGATTTTATTCCTGAATTGTAAAGTCTGTGAGTAGATTTCTTCCACCCAAGATTTGAGTTTTACAATTAGCGGTTTCAGGATGTTTATCTTTTTTGGTTTATTTTTGTTTTGTTGGCTGTGATTTTATTTTGTTAAGTCGTTGTTAGTGCCAGTTTTGTATTGGTTATTGTCAAGTACACGTATGTCAGCCTCAGTCTCAACTTTTCTACTTTCGTATATAATAAACCGAAAACAGCGTTTCTAATACTGTAAATGTTTAAAATATGTGTAAGATTTGTTTTGTTACATTTATATTTTTGATATTCATAATGAAGATGTAAAATCTACTTGGTAATTACCTAGTAATGAAAATACACCTTTATTTCATTATTTTTTAATCCAGCATAAAACTTCACCTATTACTTTTATTTAATAAGCGTAAAAAAGTAGATAACTAAATACTAAATGCTTCTTATGATCTTAAAAATCGTTTAATCCAAAAATCGTTACTAAATATACTAATATATAAATGGACAGATCTAAGAGTATCACAATTATCGGAGTATTGAATCTGCGCATCGTGAAATATTAATAAAAGGCTCTACATTGTAGAAACAGCTGCCACAAGGAAGTAAGGAATTATTAGGACGGCGCATCTCAATCACACCAACCAAAGTAAAACAGTCGAATGGACAAGGATTTAGAACATAAAATATTATTATATAAAGATAAATAACTGATGGAATGTCGAAATAAAGATAGATAACTGAAGGAAAGCCGCAATAAGGGATAATGATGGAATATATACAAGAACAAACTACGATGCTTGTGTCGAACACAACCAATGATTCAGATGAATCAAATGTTCCAGCCGGACATACCCCTCTAAAAGTACCCATTTATTTGCAGGTGACCATTATAACAATGTACTCCGCAATCATTCTCCTGGCTGTTGGTGGTAACGGTACCGTGTGTTATATTCGTGTTCAGAGCTAGAAGAATGAGAACCGTGATGAACTTCTTTATCGTTAGTTTAGCTCTAAGTGATATATTAATGGCAATGTTCTGCATCCCGTTTACCTTCATAGCTAATCTTGTTCTAAATGAATGGCCTTTCGGTGACATCATGTGTCCTATTGTGTTATATTTACAAGCAGTGACGGTTTACTTAAGCTCTTTCACTCTGGTGGCTATAAGTTTTGACAGATTCATAGCTATAATATATCCACTGAGACCAAAAATGAAAAAATCACAAGCCCTGGTCATTCTGACTTGTATCTGGATATTTTCCTTTTCGGTTCCGATACCAACTGCCATGACAGCCAGAACTCATAAATACGTAAACATATCTACAGCTCCGACGTTCTGCGAGGAGATATTGTGGTCAAACAGGTCACTAGAATATACGTATGGGGTCGTGGTGCTACTTCTTCAGTATTTCATACCACTTTTTATTCTTATTGTGTGTTATGGAAGAATTATTATAGCCATGTGGATACAGAAACCTCCCGGGGAAGCTGTCACAGCACGTGACCAGAGGATGTCCCAGTCAAAAAGAAAGGTATGCTATATTGTTTTGCTTTTCTAATAAACGGTTAAATTTTAGATCATTTGTTTCCACTCATTCATTTTAGGCTTTTGGCAGCACTTACTATTTAAGGCTAGTGTCAAAGATATGTTCCAAACATTTGCTCTTCCACTCCATCTGATCTCACTCCAATAACTGGTAGCTTACTTACTCTTTTGTTCTTACTACCTGACTTGTTATAACGTTTACTCTGATATATTACTGAAGGAGTTTAAAGGATGTATTCTTTGCGTGTAATCTAATCGAAGGACTGGCAGTACTAGTTAATTAAAGTGTCAATCTATTTTCACTTAACTGTTGTTTTTGCACATTTTATGCATTAGAGTGTCAGTTCGTTGAGGTGTAAAAACTTGTCAAAATACAATTAACAACTTGTACAGTAATATACGTTCATATTAACTGAAGTATGGGGTTGCTTTTTAATATAGTTATATATGATAGTAAATCTATTTTACAGAAGTTGTACATAAAATCTTTATGAAAATGAGTTTAAATCCTATGGTTTGTAATACTTAGTTACTGTACGAACAATCAATAATTAAAACAGTTTAAAACATTTTTATAACTTGCACAAAATGAGGTGCTATCTTCTAAGTTAATGTGTGTTAACTATTTGGATCGGTCTATCAGCCAAATTCAGCTGTAAATTATTGAAAATTTTATTTTAAAAAATTATACATTTAAGTTTCAATCTCAGTTACGACTTTATCTAATGGTGTAATCACTGTTAGACAAGGTATCTTAGGTAGACGTTTTGCATGTTGTCATTTACGATGAAAACAAATGATAAAAGATGAACAAATTAATTATAGTGTTTATTTTAAATGTCACTACAGTGTTTTTTTAATTAAAGGGTTTATGCTAAATTAAAACTCCAAGTCATTTTGTTTCTACTTTGTAAGTGTTGTACACACACACACACACACACACACACACACACACACACACACACATACACTAAACCAACAGGATTAAGCAAAATTGATTATCTTAACGTTGATTTTGTATGAGCCTTACTTGGTAATAATACTTCTGTTCCAATACACCTTACTTAATTAAAATACAGCTGTTCCAATGCACCTTACTTAGTTATATACAGCTGTTCAAGTACATTTTTCTTGGTTTTAATACAGTTGTTTCAATACGCTTTACTTTGTTTTAATACTGCTGTTTTAATGCACCTTCCTCAGTTATAATACAGCTGTTCCAACATGTCTTGCTAGGTTATAATACAGCTGTTCCAATACATCTTACTTGGTTATTATGCAGCTGCTCAACATGTCTTGCTTGGTTATAATACAGCTTTTTCAACACGCCTTACTTGGTTTTAATCCAGCTGTTCACATACGCCTTCCTTAGTTATGATACAGCTGTTCCAATATACCTTACTTGGCTATAATGCAGCTGTTCTAACATGTCTTGCTTGGTTATAAGACAACTGTTCCATTACACCTTACGTGGTTATAATACAGCTGCTCAACATGTCTTGCTTGGTTATAATACAGCTTTTTCAATACGCCTTTTTTGGTTTTAATCCAGCTATTTGAATGCGTATTACTTGGTTATAATGCAGCTGTTTAAGTACGTTTTTCTTGGTTATAATACAGCTGTTCAAATACACCGTCCTTGGTTATGATACAGCTGTTTACATACGCCTTCCTTAGTTATGATACAGCTGTTTACATACGCCTTCCTTGGTTATGATACAGCTGTTCCAATATACCTTACTTGGTTTTAATACAGTTGTTCCAATACGCTTTACTTTGTTTTAATACTGCTGTTTTAATGCACCTTCCTCAGTTATAATACAGTTGTTCCAACATGTCTTGCTAGGTTATAATACAGCTGTTCCAATACATCTTACTTGGTTATTATGCAGATGCTCAACATGTCTTGCTTGGTTATAATACAGCTGTTCAAATACACCGTCCTTGGTTATGATACAGCTGTTTACATACGCCTTCCTTAGTTATGATACAGCTATTTACATACGCCTTCCTTGGTTATGATACAGCTGTTCACATACGCCTTCCTAGCTTATGATACAGCTGTTCACATACGCCTTCCTTGCTTATGATACAGCTGTTCACATACGCCTTCCTTGGTTATGAAAGTTATGATACAGCTGTTCACATACGCCTTCTTTGGTTATAATACAGCTGTTCACACACGCCTTCTTTGGTTATAATACAGCTGTTCACATACGCGTTCTTTGGTTATAATACAGCTGTTCACATACGCCTCCTTTGGTTATGATACAGCTGTTCACATACGCATTCCTTGGTTATGATACAGCTGTTCACATACGCCTTCCTTGGTTATGATACAGCTGTTCACATACGCCTTCCTTGGTTATGACACAGCTGTTCACATACGCCTTCCTTGGTTATGATACAGCTGTTCACATACGCCTTCCTTGGTTATGATACAGCTGTTCACATACGCCTCCTTTGGTTATGATACAGCTGTTCACATACGCCTTCCTTGGTTATGATACAGCTGTTCACATACGCCTCCTTTGGTTATGATACAGCTGTTCACATACGCCTTCCTTGGTTATGATACAGCTGTTCACATACGCCTTCCTTGGTTATGATACAGCTGTTCACATACGCCTTCCTTGGTTATGATACAGCTGTTCACATACGCCTTCCTTGGTTATGATACAGCTGTTCACATACGCCTTCCTTGGTTATGATACAGCTGTTCCAATATACCTTATTTGGTTATAATGCAGCTGTTCTAACATGTCTTGCTTGGTTTTCAGACAACTGTTCCATTACACCTGTCGTAGTTATAATACAGCTGTTTCAATGTTTTGACAATGCTAACTTCGTTTACTTAAGACGATTTTGTACACAGCTTACTTGGTTACCTGACGACGATGTACCCGGTCTTCTTGTTACCTTTCAGTGTTACACGGCGTATTTTGGTTACTCTGCCACAGCATTTTTTATGCTGCCTCTCGTGTTATTTTACCTTTTAAATGGGTTGCATCTATAGTCAGTATATGCGACAGTACTGGCGTAATGGGTTGAATGTTTTTTGCTTAAATGATCATATTGCGTCTTTATTGGCGTGATGTGTTGAATGTTTATTTGTATTCAGAATCAAGGTATGCCAGTATATTGGCGTGATGTGTTGAATGTTTATTTGTATTCAGAATCAAGGTATGCCAGTATATTGGCGTGATGTGTTGAATGTTTATTTGTTTTCACAATCAAGGTATGCCAGTTTATTGGCGTGATGTGTTGAATGTTTATTTGTATTCAGAATCAAGGTATGCCAGTATATTGACGTGATGTGTTGAATGTTTATTTGTATTCAGAATCAAGGTATGCCAGTATATTGGCGTGATGTGTTGAATGTTTATTTGTTTTCACAATCAAGGTATGCCAGTTTATTGGCGTGATGTGTTGAATGTTTATTTGTATTCAGAATGAAGGTATGCCAGTATATTGACGTGATGTGTTGAATGTTTATTTGTATTCAGAATGAAGGTATGCCAGTATATTGGCGTGATGTGTTGAAAAATTATTTGCGTTCAAATCATTTTACCGATATTAACACGAGTTGGTTTGTAATAGAACAAAGGGAAAACGTTTAATCAAATACAATACAGTTAAACACCGAAAACTAAAATTGAAAATTTGATTTAAGATTCTATTATTGCTGAAAGGTTTTTCAATTTGTTTGTCTGGTTTTATCCCTCCTCTTTGTCTTATGGCTATCCCTACTAATGAAATAGATAGGAGGATAAATAATGAAACCCAATAATGGTTTTATTAAAACAATTTGTCACTTTGAAAATTTTAGCCTATAATCAAATCCTTTCTGACCTTGACCTGAACAAACATTGCTGGTACTTTAAAAGAATTAATAAAAATTCTTGCTATAATGTACGTGTCTAACATTGTAGTTGCACTCTAATTAAAATTATTACTGAAGCTTAACAAAACCCTTATTCCTACATGTTTTGTTATAAAGTATCTTACCGACTTGAAAATTTACCTTGGGACAAATTTAATGTTTAAATAAATTTCTCAAGATTAAACTACTGAGAAGAACTTTAATTTTTTTTTAAATGGTATTTTATCAAAAATAATTCTAAGTCATTTGTTTTATTTCATTCTTGTCTTCCATGATATTTGTAAATAAACCAATTTAGCGCCTTTTGAGTATAGAGAAGTAGCGATATGAGGATATTATACGCTGTATATGAATTACAAATTTAAATTAAAATTGTGAAGACGATCAAGCTCCATTGTGAGTTTGAGCAATGTTGTTTTCTGTTGATCGAAGAAGTTCTAAAAACAACAACAATATAATCAATAATGAGGAAATTATAATCATTCATTACAGTCAGGAAACAGAATGATATACATGGGAATCTGACAGACACCCTATAACTCCTGACACCTAACAGCAACGGATTTTTTGTGGAAAACTTACAGCCAGAAACAACGAATCATTTGTAAAAAAAAATTGACAGCCAGAAACAAGGAGAAATTAATGGACACCTGACGGGCCAGAAATAAGGAGGTATTTGTAAAAGACCTGACAGTCCAGACACAAGGGTTATTTGTAAACAGCAGGACAGGTCAAAAACAAAGATATAATTGTTAACAATTAACGGTTTAGAAACAATAGGACATTATGGAAATCGAACGCGCCAAAAACAAGAAGACATTCAAGAAAACCAAATTGGCCAAAAACAAGGAGACATTCAAAGAAATCTAACACACCAAAGACAAGGAAACGTTCATATAAATCTAACGGGCCAAAAACAAGGAGACATTAAAAATAGCAACGGGCTAAAAAAGGCATATTAAAAGAAACCGGACCAAAAGCAACGAAATATTCAAAGAAACCTACCGGGCCAAACAAGGTGACATTTAAGAAAACCTAGTGGGCCAAAAACAAGGAAACACCAAGGAAACTTAACTTGGCTAAAAACAAGAAGACATTAAACAACCCAACGGGCTTATAACAAGGACATATACAAAGAAACCAGGCCAAAAACAAGGAGACATTCAAGGAAACCTAATTGGCTTAAAACAACATATTCAAAGAGCCGGCCCAAAAAACAAGGAGGCATTCAAGAAAACCTCGTGGGCCAAAACAAGGAGACATTCAAGAAAACCTAACAGGCCAAAGCAAGGAGACATTACGGAGCATCTGTTTGGGAAGATACAAAATTCTTCTATGAACATCTTACAGAACAAAGTAGAAACGTTTGAAGAAATTAGCCCATAAGAAGATATAATCGGTAATCAGTCATTATAACATTTTTTGTTTTACATTTTTCTAAAGTAATGTCTTAGTTTAACTTGTAGACGACATTGATTGATACCATTCTATTTTAACGAGTTGTGTGTAGAATCCAGAAACAATTCGAGGGACCATTCAATATCTACATGATTGGGAAAACAAAATAATTGAATTATGGCTAGACATTGAGCGTACACTGTAATAATTGCTAACAATGTGTTACAATGACTACGGCCTTAACCTGTGTAAGATAACCATTATGGCTGTAAGTAAAAACTGTACAAACGTGAGTGTGTTAGATATTGAAGCCGATTCATCTTGACCGTCATTACTTATCGGATCTAGATACATTTCTCCTATGAAGATATGACAGGTAGTAACTCAGATGCGATTCATAGAGTTTCAACTGGGCGAAATACTTATTGACATAAGGCAGATAAACAAAAAATAATAACAAGAAAACCACAAAAAAGAAATCAAAATGCAACAGATATAAAAACGCATATTGTAACTACTGACATAACTTTCTGCATGCACTGGACGTGTACCTCATATACTTACAAAGTTTGGTCTTATTTATGATAATGATAATTTTATTATTTTTTTTGTTATAAATTTAAATATGATAACCAACCAATTGTTAATAATATTTTTTTTACAAAACAACAGTCAACGGTACCTTGTATAAGTTGAAAAAGTACTTTACAACAGATGATGTAAAGTGATGAGATTCCCCCTAATGTATTTTAACAACAACTTGGATTTGTATGGTTTTAATGTTTGTCCAGAAGATAATGTTTTTATATTCAAAGGTTCCATCTCTTATCATGACATTATAGACTATTATAACTATAGTCCCCGTCCGTTTTTTAATAATTTAATAGTCCTTATTACACAATTATCTGTATTCATATTTCAAATAACCTGACCCTAATTGATCAACAGGAAACATCACATTCTGTTGTCGATTTGTTAATTGTTTATTACTGTAGTTCTATGAAATAATGATTCCGTGTACATAAAGATAGGTCATAATGGTATAAAGTTGCCTATCTATAGAATAATTGACAATACACAAAGGTCATTTATTAACCCATTCATTAAAATATCTTTTCAATGTATTGGAAATTGATTTTATAATTTTATAAATAGACGGTCATGGATATAACAATAAAGGATGAAACCTGAAGCATGAATGGCAAGAAATAAAGTTTTGTAAGAAAACCATGACTAAGAAGTAGGAAAGTTGCTGCATAAAAGAACTAAAGTTTCGGATTAAAACATTACTTGGCAGAAAAATGCAACTGAAAAGCATAATTTCGAAAAGTTGCTGTAGAAAAAATAACTTGGAATGAAGTGAGTTGCAACTAAAACATGTCTCTGGAACAATGAAAGTTGCAGATGAAATAAATGTAAAGTAATTCGCATCTGAAATTGGGTACTTTGCCATTTTAATCATGAACTTAAAAAATCAAGACATGACAGAAATTGTTATAAACACGGATTATAAATGTCCTACTTTTGATATGTATTAACACACATATATCTGACATTTCTTACTTGTTTTCTGAAAAAAAAAATTAGTTTAAGACTTTCTAAATTATGCATTTGTTTATGGAAAAAAAAAAACAGTAAAAATTGACCCAAATTGCAAATCTTTCATTTTGTTTTTATTTTAAACTTAATGAGTACGTAGATGATCTAAAGTAATTGACTAATAATCAGGTTTGATGTAATTTAACAATAAAAATCACGATCAAATTCATTATCAATTATATGTATTTGTAAATTACATTTACCTGCTGTTAAATGATTAAAACTAAACAATTATCCTAATAATTATATGATAGTAATTCGTTATTGGAAAATAATAAGTTTAATATTCTCAATAATTAAAACTAACAACATTTAAAACCAGTTTAAAAGCTCCGTTATTGGTATAAAAAAAAAAACCATACAAAACCATTTCATTACTAACGGTTTTAAATCGGTTAGACGGCCTCGATATTAAGACATAAACAATATTCCAAACGAAAAATATAGACATGATCCGTTCATAGAAAATAAACTTCATGCTAAATCTGTGATTCGTTAAGGTCCAGTCTGATACCAGGTTGCTCCTTATATAACTATACACTATCAGAACCTCGCTGTACAAAGCTTTGTTATTTCAACCAGTTTGATAGCAAAAATGTCTATCTTGTATGTTAGTCAATATTTTAATCATCTATTGAAAAGGTAAACTTACAATTGTTATTAAACAGAGAGAAATTATGTCAAAATTCTTTGTGCATAATACTGTATTAAATGTTCATAATATTTTGAATTTTTACTAACTTTTTGTAAAAGCTAACGAAGCTTTGAACGGCCGGGCATTGATGTTGAACTGAAAAAATAATAACTTACATAATTAATGATCTAATAAATTGAAATCATCAGTTTAAATATAAAACAAATCTTTATTGGTAATTCACTTATTTAAACCGTGCTTAAAACAATCTCTAGTAAGATTATAAATTGGTGATTTGAGCAACTTTTTGGCTTCTTCTACCTTCTAATCCTATTTGCGCCTTATTTCTGAACAAGAACCATGAACCATGATTATCTTAGAGTTGCTTATAACTTAAGAATCGTTTTTCTAATTTCAATAAGTGTATTAGTTTTTTATAACACCGTCGGTGCTAACAAAAACTTCATATCCTTTTTTGAAAGTGCATGCTAATGCAGAGAAAAAAAAACAAACATACCAGTCCTTGTCCATATCACAATCCCAAAAACAAAGTAAAAACTTTACAAACTGGCAAATTATGTTATACACGTGAACTTCCATCTAGAAAGTGACGCCGGGTGCTCCGGAAGGGTAAGCAACTCCTGTCTAGCTAGCTACATCCGTCACGTTCAAGTCTATTTTGAGAATGAAAGGAACAAAGAACTATGGTAAGTCAAATATATCCAGTATAAGTTTGGATACAGTGACTACATACTTATCAACAATATTGTGATGACGGCCATAAAACTTTTTAAGGGCCTTTATAAACCTAGGCTTGCAATATCCGTTCGTCGTATAGCTTTAGATGTAACCTTTCGTGGGTGTCATAATTGAGGTATAAGTCCAAATATGAAACAGAACATGGATAATCTGTCGTGTCTTGTATTTCAAGCTCACTTGGATAGATGACATTCACATATTCTCCAAATTTGTGATAATTTAGAGATAAAACGTCATTTATATATCTGTATGTGTAGTTGAATGATTTAGCGACAGTCTTTTCTCCAGATTTGATAAGGTTCGGTAACAATTCTGATTTATATGAATAGAGAAACAAATCAGCAAGCAAAGGTGCACAGTTTGTGCCCATTGGTATATTGATTGTTTGTTGAAAGATAATATTGCCAAACACAACAAATATGTTGTCTATCAAAGATTCTAACATTTTGTTAATGGTATCTTCAGTATATTTTCGTTTGCAGTCTGTATGGTGTTTTACAAAATAACCAGCATCCCTGTTGAGCACTAGATATTTCTATCTTGGTTTACCGTTTTTGTAAAAGAATGAAAAGTTGATGATTTGTATTAGACGTTCTTTAAATTTAGCATGAACGATAGTGGTGTAAAGGGTAGAAAAATCAAAAGTTTTTATACTATTTACCGAAGATAGGGTATAAGAAACAAAATGGTCGAGTAGTTCTTTAGAATTTTTGAGAATCCATATTTCGTTGATGCCAGATGTAGAATAAACTTTATCTGAATACGTCTGAAGGCCATCTTTGACGACTGTCAAAATTTATGTTAGAATTGTGATAATGATTTAGTAGTACATTAAGAAGAACCTAAGCTATATATCTTTCCTTGTATGGATTTTTGTGAAGTTTTGGAATCCAATACAAGTAAGGCAGGTCATGTTCTTCCTGATTTAAATTGATATAAAAAACTCAAGGACTCCCCTATGATTGGAAAGAACTTCATCTTTGGTAAAAATAGTTTTGGTATAAGTAGGATTCTCTGATATACTATTTAAACCAAGCTCCTTAATAAGACATTCAACATAGAATTTCTTACAAACGAAAATAATGTTGTTAGAAGCTTTATCAGCTGGGACAACAACATACCTGTTATGTATGTCAGTGGGGATTGCAGAAATCGCAGGGTCCCTGAGCACTAAAGAAGGTTTAGTACCCATAGACCCTTTAAGTTTGGACAATCCTTCACTTGATAAAATTTCTAGTTGTCCTTATCCAGTCTGATAAAGTATCAATCTCCACGTCTTCTAATTCAGCCCAACCTCAAGCATACTCTTCAACAGAATCCATAATAATTTTTAAATTCAGTCCCCAAGTAAAAGGTTGAGCCTCCCTGTATTTAGGGCCTTTTGAAAAAGACATCTTAACTTAGTTTTCTCAATTATATTGAGATCACCTGTTAATACATGCCAAGCTGGTTTATAAATTTATGAAGACGCAGAGCAAGAGCAGGTAGGTGGAGTAAAGTTATGAAAGTTTAGGCACTACAAAGTTTGTTTATTGTTGAATATTTTGGATGCAATGGTTTCATTGTAGGAGTAGGAAATTAGAGGTGGCGAGTTATATTTGAAATAAGTAGGGACTTTAGATTGTACTAGTTTGTTAAGTAGTATATTAGAAATATTTATAGCATCTTTGCCCTTGTTTGCATAATGTAATTTAAGAAATTGGCGACGGTTGTCGTCCTGTATATTGTGTTCCTGTGCAGGTTTAAATAACCTTTTAAATGTAATATTCATGAGGATAGTGTTAAGTTAAAACTCTGGTGTATTAAAATCTGTAGTTGTTTTGTACATGCATTCTTCTTGTAACTGACTTAGACGGGAAAGTGGTAAAGAGTACAGTTTGGTACGAATATGGTGTAATCCGAGAGGTTTCTGAATGAATGGTAAAAATATTAGAAAAAGTAACATCATGGATATTGGGTTTAGAAATCAAACATTTTTAAAGTTGAGTTTGTTCGAATATTTAGAAGTTGATGCCTAATCGTAAGCAGATGTTCTGACAATACTACAAATATATATCACCTTTGAAGGATTATTTAAAATAAATAACCTGTTGAAAGTTTATTTCAAGCAAATATATTTTATTGTTTATTACATAACCCGTATTTTATTAATCAGCAATCATGTTTTAAAATAATACTTATTGTAATTCTATGAACAACTACTGTTGTGTACATCATACTGAATGAGAATCTTGAAGGACTAAAAAATGGTGTTATCGATAACATACTGTGCATGATACACTGAATATATAAGTCTAAGAATTATACAAGTTTTCTCATTTATCGGAACACGTTGACAATGTCACGTCTGTACAGTTCAACCGTCTTTCTCTTGAATAGTCTATAGTATTACCTAGAATTGTCTACTGACAAGACTTGTGACGTACACTTATTTCTCCGGAAAATATTTACTAAATGAGTTGGATTTATATAAATTTAAAACTTTAGATTCATTATTTTAAACTGTTTGGCTGATATTTTTTATGTATCAAACTTTTCGGTCTTAGTGTCACTGATGAGGAATGAATTTCCGAAATGTGCACATCTGGCACATCAAAATTTAACTGGTATCTGTATTATATATTTATAAAATAACAACTATTTCACTTGATTCAATCTTTATTTTAAGTATCCATCATCACAACTGAGTTAAAGGGAAATTTTCGTCATTACTAAGAAGGAAGGATGAACAAATTTTGTTTTTCTGAAAATAAAGGTCGCACATCGAAAATGATAGTTTAAATTTTCGCAAGCAATCTAAAAAATATAATAATAATATTTTAGTTGTAACATATTGTTCTCAATATACAATAGAATTTTCTTTTTAGTATACAATAAGCAACAAAATAATGAGGAATCTGGAAACAAATGAAAGTATTATATCAACCAGTCTCCTGCTTTATTAATTTCTAATATTATTAAATTTGGTCAATGATCATCCTAAATACAATATAGAAAAGGAGAAATAACATTTGATGAATAGGAACAGATTAAAATATACAAACTGACATAATAAAAATGGAACTAAATAACAAAATGTATTATTAAATGTGTGTTCATTTGTAATTCCCGAAACAAGAAAATGGCGTGCAAATCATCAGATAGGTCAAGGTCAATCTTATTTTGTATTGGAGTAAGTCATGTCGAATCAGCAACAAGATATCAGCCAATAACACAATGGAAGAACTCTAAGATACCATGGAGCTATCTTTATCTAGATAAAATACAATAATTATAATTAGAGAAAAAGCATCACATCCTGACAGAATATTGTAAAACTTATTAAAATATATATAAATATTAATCCTTAAAGGCTCCTGTAACTGAATCATGACATTCGTACATTTGTACTTTTGTCTATCACATTAATAATATAATGCTATATTATATTGTACACTTCATTTTATTATAAAAGAAAATTGTTAAAAAACCATAAGATGATCTAAAGGCTTTTGGGAAATCTGAACAACACGCAAAAATACAACTCACGAAAAACATCTTCCAAAGAGCAATGGTTTGAAATAGAAATAAATGTGTTTTTAACAACTATCAATATAATGCCCCTTACCCACTTAAATCGAACTTTTCATTTCTGTTCCAGTGTTTTTGCCTCCCCTGTGTAAACGCCTTACGTGCCTATGGCTGAAGTATCTTAGTATTAAAAACGGCATGTTATCTATCGTTGATACATCGTTTGAAGTATTTAAAACAACTCACCGTCTAGGTTTCAATCACGCTCAGACAGATGTTTGAGTAAGAAAGATTACCGTAGGTCCAATACCCCGCTTTCCTCGAACAATCCGAATTTGACTATCTAGATATTAGCTAAAAACCCAGAAATACCTAAATCAGATATTTTTAAAAAAATATTTTCGATAAATAGAACAATTATTAAATAGATTTATAAAATAAGATACATTGCAAAAATAACTAACATGACGAAAAAACAACAACTGGAAGTAAAACTTGTAACAGTCGCGTAAACCTTGAGTAAAAAACAGCAAATCATTAAAGAAGTTTTGAAACTAAGTTTTGAAAATTTACGCATATAACTCAATTGGTCAGTTTTTAAAGTATCATTTGTTTTAAAAATGTAGTATTAATAGAAGTTTTTTCATTTATTCTTCATGTTATTGAAACAGTTTTAAACAATATAGAAACTGACAATTTGATATATGACAAGATGTCCCAATCAGAAGGAATCTTTACACGTAAATATTTAGCAGAAATACCTGTTAAATTATATCGTGCCACATGTGCAAATTCATTCCTCATCAGTGACATTATGGGGCGAAAAAGTTGATTGATAGAAAGGATAAGACAAACATATGCAAATTAATGAATCCAAACTTCCAAAGTTATATAGATCCTCGGGGAAATTTAATGTAACAAATTTATTAAGATTACCTTTATAATACCTTACAAAATTTTTTACGAAGCATTTAAATAATTTTAAAAACATCATTATCATAAGCTAATAAAATAAACATGGTAAATGTTTAAAAAAAGATGTAAAATTTCGGTTCTGTGTCCCATGTTTAGTAAATAATTAACCCTTATCTTAATAATGATCTTATTCTTAAATTTCATAGAATTGCAAGAAATTGCAATTCTTATGCTTTCAGTAGGAATCTTTTGGAACGTTTAATTTTAATAAAATGTTGTAAAACAGTCCATTTTTATTGTTGAAGGAATCTTAATCTTAAATCGTAGCACTCTAGTTTATGCTATCTTTGAAAAGATTTTTAATGTGCTAAGAAGTTGAGCGAGTTTTGATTGAATTACTTTTTTTATTTTAGTGTAACTTATTTATACATGGACCAGTATGTTCGTGTTTGATTGTTAAAACAATGATATCTTAATATCTTACTTGAAACGCAGTACTTCTCTGCAGTATATTATTAAAAATTCACAGAGTCATCTAGAAAATTGTTGATTTTGTTTTGTGCTACAGAGCATATTTTTCAAATAAAAGAGAAAGAAAATATCTATACATTTATGTTATAAAAAAGTTAACTGTGTGAAAGTTTGAGACATTGATTTAAAAATTGAATGAAGCTATTCTTTGTTTGTTTTATATAATATTCGATTGAATGCAAGTCGACTGATGTTAATTTTTAAAAAACTTAAACCACCAAAATATTATCATAATTCCATTTTTCAAAAATTATGCTTTCTTATAAAAAGACATCTGATATATATTAAAATTTCAATAACTCGAATTACACAGAACTTCTATTTTAATTTCTATTTCAAGATTCGAATAAAAGATTTGTAACCAAATGTTGACTACGAGTTATAAGTGGTATCTAAAACAATGTTTGAACCAACAAAGTTCTACTGCATTTTTGTCACAATGCTTAAAGATCAAAAACCAAATTCATATTAAAAAAATCTATAATTGCAATTTCTTAATTGTGCCTGATCGACATTGATTTGATGAAAAAATATTTTTATCCAAAACAATTTCCTGAAACCGAAGTCTGATCTAGGGTGTTTTAAAAAGTCAAGCGGGGGAAACATAGAAAACAAGCAGCGAACTTACATTTCTGTCTGATTGGATTGAAACAAAGGCGTGTGTAGCCATAATATACTGAAACTATTTAGAAAGTTTGGACAATTATGGATAAAACAAAAATTATCATTTTATAATTTTTTTACAAGATCAAAAACGATCAAAAATTTACCATTATTGTGTAATCAACTCGACACAAACAAAAAAATAGTTATTTGAACCACCAAATACCCCAGAACTAACTGCTTATGACACTTCCAAAACATTACAAGCAGTAGCATGCAAACGAAGTAATGTTAACAGATACAATAATAACTGTATCTTTTCAGGAAAAATCTAACATATTATTAATAGTGAAAAATAAAACTAAACGCAAGTGATGCAAAAGATATATGTTATCTGCAAAATAGTGAAAAAAATACAAAAAAAGGAGGGACGTGTGTTATAAATTATTACATGTATTTATTACATAAATTGTATTTTGCAGTTGACTACAAAGTTTGATTTACTAATGAATACACTGTTAGAAAATCAATTTGGATATTTATATTTATCATCAATACTCAATGTTTTCTTTAAAAAGAAAAGATCCTCTTTGATTTTTTGATGAAATATTTATTTACGAGAAACTATGAAGGCTGATAACAAGAATGTGAAGAAGTTATGAATTAAATGCCAAATCAACAATTTAACTAAACCATGAGACGATAAAAATTGAAAAAATATTTTTCTGGTTTATCGAGTATATTTATAACATTTTGTGCAAAGAATTTAACATAGACAAGAAAATTAATCAAATAATACCCCTTGACAGTAGAAATATTTTTCGATTTGTAATATTAAATAATATAGACGTCGTTCATCACTATTGATATCTTATATTAACTTTGAGAATTTCATCGAACTAGAATTTAGGTGTAACAATATGTGCATCTCTTATCCATATTTACACTTAGCACCTAGTTGTTTGAAACAAGAATTTATAGTTTTGAGGAAAACGGAAAGATAAAAGAACGAATTTAATTTTTTGATAAACGGGGAGTGGGGGGATTCTGTATGTTTTTGATGATACCTTGCCAGGAGATGTTTGACTGTCTAAAACAAAACAAAAACAGAGAGAAGTTGGTCAGATAAATGTTCAAATAAAACAGATATAAACTCGGTAGAAAAATATAATAAATATATAAAATAGCTAAATGTATGTCGTACAAATATCAGAATGAATGTCAGTAACCCACGATAACACATCTCTTTAGGTTCATAAAAACGATTTATGTATCGACAAATTATAAATCTTATAAAAGCTTCGCTTCATGAATAATAAATGTGAAACTTGCACGCAATTATTAATGTAAGTTTACAAATGTGTAGGAATATTTTTCTCTAGTTTCAAGTATTTGATCTGTGGCGAATTGAAGATGTAACTTTCGAGTTAAAGTGACTATAAATATACCTGACAAAATAAATCATGTTGTGTTTTGGGATACTCTTACAATTATAGTTTTTAATTACTTTACAGTAAAAATAAAAGTCAATAAAACTGAAAAGATTGATATTTACTTGATACTCTACGTATCTTTAACTGTAGATAATGAGCTTTCTCATTTTACTGCGAAGGTCAAACTGGAAACAACATCAGCGGTAAAAAGTAAAAATAAGCTTATATATAGTCTGATTTTGCTTAGTTGCTAGGAAATAAAAAAAGACTGCAAATAAAACAAAAACCAGGAAACAGGAATGGTAACTAAAACATGACACCATTGAAGTGATTGACGGGACGACATGTTTCGGAATAAAGATGAAATGTTTTCCTTATCGATTAAGGTTTTGATAAATTATTTAAATTGAGTCACGTCTGTAAAATTATCTTTATATTATTTATCAACTCTTCCATGATTTAAATGTAATCATTAGCAATTACTAATTCATTTACCAACATGATATAAGTTGTTGCTAAATATTGCTTTTCTACTGATTTTGATCTTCTTTAAAAATTTTACATTTGTAAACATCCTGTATATATATATATATATATATATATATATATATATATATATATATATATATATATATATATATATATATATATATATTATAATTCAGAATGTTGTAGTAAATATAAAGACTATATCAGGTTACAAGAGATATTTTGCAACGACAGTCTTCCTTAAATGACTAAATATGTATTTTTCTAATGTCTTATTTTAAATCAAAGACAATTCGTTTATTTTTATTTTTTGAAAAACAGTTAACAAGTAGTAAGTGTGGAACTAATTGCATAAGTGTTATACAAATGTAATTTTATATCAATTTTAAAGTTGATAGATACTAAAACAGGAGACAGTAATATTTTGTTATATGGACTATCTAAAAGTAAAACAAATTACAAGATATCATTTCGTTATATATATATATATATATATATATATATATATATATATATATATATATATATATATATATATAAGATAAAATAAAAATAAAATGGAATAAAGGAAAATCCCATAAAAACAATGAACTTATACGACCAAAATAGAATTTCCTTGGCTATATTTATGTTTTACTTTAATCTCTGTTTTATAATATTATGATGTAACTATTTGTTCCTGTACTGGTATCGGTTTTAAGTTATGATCACCTTAACCTCTCAATATCATCATATGTAAGTGTTTTGTTTAATGACAAAAAAATTTTGCATAAGAAATCGCGTTTTTAGTTGCTGTGAAACAGAAATATTCTAGTATTCTGATGTACTTTTATTTAATGTTTATAGCAGCAAAACATGTTTCTATTTATGCAGTATAAAATCATTTAAAGGGATTTAGATGAATTGTTTTATGATTAGACACTTTTGGCTGAAAATTCCGAGATATTTTAGGAACATCTAAAAACCATTAATACTTTTGATATGTAAGCCGACATCGATGGTTTTTAATGGGTATAGATGATTTTGTTAAAGCAGTGTCCATAGCAACCGTATTTAACAAATAACAACATGAACATTTTAAAGATTTTTGTATCTTGAAAAATTGCTCACCACTGTCATCACTGTTACTTGCCACATTAAACGTTAAAAGAGTCAAATATGAGTAATTTGTACGGAAACAACTATTAAGTTGACATTACAAACTTGATATACCTGTTAAATGTTAGTTCTCTGAAGGTTAAAAATTCATCTGAGATTTAGAAATACTTTAAAAATGCATCCTGTGTTTTTAAATGGTAGCAAATAAAAAGAGAGTTTAAAATTTTAAATGAAAAGCTGTGTATTTGAAACTTAAGATGTTGCTATTGAGGGATGTAAGATTTGGTAATAAAGTAGCATTTATTAAACACTGCATCAACATAAACAAGGGTAGATGAAAATGTGTAAAATGATTTGGGCATTACATACTATATCAAAAGAAGCCAACCAATAAAGTTTTATTTATTTTGTAGCAAAAATCTTTTTACAATACATCTTGCAGCTATTCTAGATTAATGTTTCGTAAAGTAAACATTAACTATTAAGATTTCTTTGATATTTTAACTATGGATAAAAACAACTCTTTAGAATAAAGCAAAACACAAATTGTTAAGCTACAAATAAATGGTTAAAAAAATATTTATCAGTTTATTTATTACATAAACATAAGTGTATTAAATTTTCATGTAAAATTTAACTTGGTATTTGTTTACTCGTAGGGCATGATTTATTTGTTGAAAATTAAATCAAAGTTAAATTGTAAGCTGTTCCATCATGCAGCACATTGAATTTTCGTTTAGATCTTAGATGTTTATCATTATTTTAGCAAAAAACCATGGAATATATAACTATAAATGATAATTATACTGTTGTACATTTGGTTTTTTTAATGTGTCAAGTTGTTAATTTTCTGAAAAATCGCTTTTAAAACACTTTTTAACTTTGGAAAAAAATTAAAATATTGTTTTCAATAAAAGAAAAATAAATTCAATAAGATAAATTATAAAACAAATAAATTTGTTAATTTTTAACAAAACAATGCATATGCGAAACTTTTTTATTTTTAACTTTAGATTGTTACCGGCACCTGAGGCAAAACAATTTACGGTTTTAATCAATGTTTCAATTAAAGACATGCAATGAAATGGTATACATAGCACTTAAATAAAAAAAAGTAAGTTATAATTATAGCAGATTGTGCAAAAAAGTGTTTTCATTTTCGTTGACAGTTTACTACAAAAATCAAAATTCATAAAATATGTTTCTTTCAAAAACTACATCAGTCATAGTCATCAGTTTGTCGTATAGCTTTAGATGTAACCTTTCGTGGTTGTCATAATTGAGGTATAAGTCCAAATATAAAGCAGAACATAACGTAATATCCCTGCTTCTCCTGCGTATGATGTACATGTGTCACATCTAATACGGTTTGGTATGGCTGGTTCCAACTACGGGGACTTTCTTCAACAAAGCAAGCTGTTGGCAATTTAATTGTTGACTCAAGGATAATGTAAACCCAGACTAATCAAAGCCCCCAAAATTTTTATGACCGTCATCACAATATTGTTGATAAGTATGAAGTCACTGTATCCAAACTTATGCTGGATTTATTTAACTTGCCATAGTTCCATGTTCATTTTATTGTAAAATTTGTTTTTACGCGCGACGATTGTTGCTAGATAGACAGGAGGTGCTTACCCTTTCAAAGCTCGCGTCCTCACTTCCTTGATTGATGTTCGCGTGCAAACTGAATTTGCCAGGTTTTTTTTTTTTTTTTTTTTTTGCTGACGTTGGGCTATTATGTTTTTGTTTTATTTGTCAATACGTTGTACGAATATCAATTAATTTATTCTTCAGATTCTCCTTTCATTCATTTATAAACGCTCACTGAATAATTATCGGAAGACTATCATTCTTACATGTTTCTTTATCATTTATTCTCATTGATCAAGCGGAATCCAACATGTATTTCTTATCTTGACTTCTTGTCAATATTTTCACACCCTATAAAAATTGCTTCTATATTCTACATGCATATCAAAAGTCAATACTTGCTCCATTTATCACATCAAAGTCAGATCTTACTGACATTAAGATAGTATCTCTTAATTGCAGTTTACTGCAACATTCTCAATTCAAGATTATTTAACGAAAAACATGTGGACACTTAAACATATTTTAAACGCTTAATGAGTTTTCTATATAACGGAATACCATTATTAACTGGTATTAAGATATCTATTGCTATCCTTATTTATTTTCAAACTGTTAACGTTGATTACAATACTGCTATGAATTATATGGGCTGATCAGCTTTGATAAAAGATGGTAGTGCGAATTAATGCCAAACCTTATTCAATGTGTTTGAAATATGTCTTGAAGTGAATATATAAATAATTGTGAACTTGGTAATTCTTTAGGTACAAGATTAAATGTTTAAAAAATAAGTGCCTATTTTTTTAAGATGTAGAACAGTTTTGTGTAAAAAGACAGAGTGACTTTTAAACATATTGTTAATAGCAATTTTAACACATATCTTCGCTTTAACAAAACTAAAAGGGATATAATTTTAAAATTGAAATAATTTAACTATTTTTAGCATCTTACTTATCTGCAGTAAATTTTTTTTTAATTATTTGGTTAAAAGCGTATTATCAATATTTTATCATTCATAAGTAATATTGCAACTGTTAAAAGATGCTAAATTCTCCATAAAACATTTTTTTAAATATTTTATTTGATTTTGCACGCATCTGGTGTTGCTAGACAAATGCTGCCTACTTTTCTTTGGCACCCCGGTCTTACTAATCGAGTGATAGTTAACTGAATTCGCCAGTTATCAAGGTTTTAACTTTGCTTTTGTGATTGTGTTTTCAACATTCACTGGTATTTTTTGTTTTAATTAAGATACAAACATTTTTACTATATATATATATATATATATATATATATATATATATATATATATATATATATATATATATATATACATATATATTAGGGTACTTAAAAATATTATCAAAAGCCTTAAAAGAAACGTTAAAAGGATTATATTTTGAAAATTTAGTAAATGAAAATTCCTTAAATTGAAGCGCAAATGTTCTCATTAGAGGTAATAAAAATGAAGTTAAGAGAACATTTCTGTTGGTTTTTTATGATTTACAATATCTCTTAAGCGATTCAACAATATGTTAACGTCATTAAAATGTGGAAAACACATAATGCTCAATTAGCTTTGAATTGGCAAATAATGAGACTTTTCATTAGCATATAAACGACAAGTACCACAAATAAAATGAAATTAAGTTCTTTTTTTATATGTTAATGCTGCTTCCATTACATATACGGATATGATAAAAATGTAAAATAATTTTAAAAAAAACTCATAAATGTACTTCATAAGAACATAGCAAGTTATATAATCCGTTGAAGCGAATGAAGCATGAATGCTGATATCATACATACGAGAAATATGTCTGTTTATATATTACATGTTTTTCAAGTCGATGATTATTTGACCTTTTTTACATATGCTGTTTAAGGATGATATTGATAAACAAGAAATTGCATAAATGACCTGTTTTAAAGAAGGGCTATTTTATTCATATTCCTATTCAAAATGTGTTTGTCTTTTATCTCTCAATAATAAATGTTTGTTTATATTTTTTTCAAATTTTTATTCTGGTAACATTCTTGTGATAAAGATTTTATCTTGAAGTTGTTGAAATAAATACAGTATGATTTATTATTTTGTTAAATAATATCAGGTATTTTATTATTTTTACTGTAAAAAGATGAAAGGACTTTTTAAAATCTGTTGCAAATAAGTAAAGTAACTGGTGGTGTTAATAAAACTATGTTATTTAATGTTAAGTGTTTATCAACTGAAATGTTTTTTTTTCCAGAAAAACGTATTAATTTTTTAATATAAGATTAAGAATAATGTAGCAAGTTAATGACGATCTCAACCTTTACTAAGAAATATAAATAAAACGAACTACTTACTATAAACAGACACAATTACCAATTACTAAAACAGAAAGAATAAATAAGACATGAGAAAAATTTAATTCATTGGCATTTTGATATTAAAATCTGGAAAGTTTGTGGATGAGAAACCAATTAGTTTTGTTTATCACATACATATTATACCCGAAGACCTGAACAAACAACCACTTATTGGAATAGTCTAAAATTTAGGTCAATTGTTTTCATTTAATAAAAATATGGACAATATACTAGGCAATATGAAGACAAAAAGAAATTTTAGTCACGTTTTTGTCACAAATTAAATCAATGTGTGTTTGATATTGAGGCTAAATTGAAGTTTGGGTTTGTTCTTGGGTACTTTGGCTAATGATAAGTGCAAAACTACTGTATTACTTTGCAAAATTGTTTAATAAAATTATCTAATGACGAAAAGTGAGTCCAAACCTTTGTAAAAATAATGTCACCAATTACTCTTCCATTGGAAATAATTTGTCACCTAAATACGTCAAACCTTAATGTTTCAAATAATTTGCGATTTTTCAGTTTGCCCCGAGCTCTTCTATTCGACCAATTTAATATAGTTTGATTATATTTGAGTTTGTGCAAAACTCCTTATTGTAACTGTGTCAGATAAATGATCCTTTCTATTTTTCTATAACTGTATCGTTGTATGAGATTACAATATTAAGTGTGTTTGAAGGACAACCTTTTAGTAAATAAGAATAAGCAGTCTAAATAGTTCAACAAAATGTGTACAGTTAATTTGTGGCCTTTTTGGTCCAGTATTTTACCTCTGGTCATATTCCTACTATTAATGTAGTTAATTTACTTATAGAGATTCAGCCTCGTTATAACAATCTACAGGCTCGACATTCGTTTCGTAATATGTAATGTTTTACCATTTGTTAAACTCAAATGTAAATTTACTTCGCCTTAAACTTTATTTTAAAAATGCAATTTGAAGAGCTTTCTATATAAAACATTGAAACAGACCTTTGAGAAATATGTCAACAACACATAACGTACTAAGACAATAAAACTTGGTTATAAATGTGAATTAAATAGCTTATTATCTCCAGTTTGATTGTAGATGATCATCTAGTCAGTTTCCAACCCTACTTAGCTGATAGAAGTTCATGTGCTTAGCTGAATAAACCAGTTTCAAAAGTGTTTACTTTGCTTTTAAAATTGTGATCTGGACATAACTATATGTTTTTATCTGATTATAATACCTTTCAACACAATCGTTATAATACCACATCATACGACTAGACAGCCGTATCGTAAGTGGAAACAAAAATAATTATTTTATTAATAACAACAACATTTTTGTATATCTTTTGTGACAAACAACATTCTTTAAGTTAACGTTGGTTGTTTTATCATTGTAAATCGAGAAAATTGTTTGCGACAAGTCATGATAGTGATGATTGGTATATGTTAAAAAATATATTAATATGTTGACTGGTCAAGTTAACTATTTAATCTTGCCACGATTATTTAACTCCAGTTTCTCGATGAAAGCTGTGAACACTCCAGATATCGTCGAATTGTAATACTAGCAGAATTTGCTGTTTTTCAAAGTTTTAAAGTATAATTAAAAGATTGAAAGATCTAAACTATAAGATTATGACTTTTGTATTATTACTAATATAAATTTAAGGATAGATTTCATGTTTTTTTTTATTTCAAGCTTATTTAATTTTGAAATATTATTAAAGGAAAATACTTTCTTTTAATTCATTCTTTAGTTTTTAAGATCTTTTTAACATGAA
>CM056594.1:55171705-55412875 GCA_029721355.1 Tegillarca granosa | reverse complement strand
TAAAAGGGCCCATTATCTGATTTCGAATTTAATCTGTGCGATTTTAAACAATCGGAAGTGATGGACAGTACTGTTGGAGAACTTTACGAACTATATGGTGTAAGAACTCTCAGATTTTATATGTGTTCTAAGCGCAGGGAAGTTTTAAGCGACAGTTCTGACACTGATTTTTTAGTTTTCAGAAAAACGCGATTACAAAGACGCAGTAGATCGCAAACGCAAACCGAAGACAACGAAAGCACAACTGTGTTTGATGCAACATTAAATGACCATCACACAGCAGAGAGTACAATTAGTCAGGCACAGACAGTTACAACATCTTCATCTGAATCAGTTTGTTCACCTTCATTTGTATCTTCTAGTGGGATGCTTGAAAACTATAAATTGTCAACTGAGTCTGTATCCTTTGGCAATGTAGATGTTGTTTCTCAAGATATAGGTTCTCCAGTAACAATTGCCTCCTTTACAAGTCAAAATAGTACTGAAACTTGTGAAGTTGACACAACAGAGATTGTTCCATATATACGTCTATTTCCTTCCGAAGATACCGACAGTTTTACAGAACCTGTTTCAGTGTCTATACCACAGGCAATTGGCGAGAACAGTATCCTACCCGATGTATCTGAAAATATTGTCATCTCGTATAGAGATAATAAAGTATCATTCGGGCCTACTTCAACTCCCAGAACATCACCATTTGATGATACCATTTTATGGACTCCACCACTACAACCAAATTCTATTACTATTGATAATTCACCAACTACACGTACAATAAATGTTCGTAGAGGAAATGCTTTAACTGATCTGATCGAAGCCTTTTCTGATGAATCAATATTTGGCGACGAAGTAAGTGTTCAAAGAATTCTTATAAATGGACAAAGAGAAATAGGATCAGGCATTAGAGTTTTGTTGGACTGTTTGGTCGAATTCTGGACTGAATTTTTCGAGCGCTGTACTACAGGACTTAAAGAAAAGATTCCGTTCCTTAGACATGATTTTAGAGAGAAGGAATGGCGATCGTGTGCACGCTTATTTCTTTTTGGATGGGCTCATTTTAAATACATTCCAGTGTTACTGTCTAAACATTTCATCAAATGCGTAATTGGTCAAAGTTCAGATCATTTATCTCAATCCTTTCTTAACTACATAAGTATGGACGAAAGCAAAATACTAAAAAAATGCTTTGGAGCATTATAAGGAAGTTGATGAATCAGACTTATTAGACGTTCTGGACAACCATTCTTGTAAGAAAAGTCCAACATCAGAAAACATCGAGGAGATAATCTTTGAGCTTGCACATAAAGAGCTAGTGCAAGAGCCAAAGTTTATCATTGATTGCTGGAAAGATATCTTGTTGCCATCACCGTTTGCTAACATTTCACCATTAGAATTGGACGAATTTTACAACGAACCTATTCCAACTTCTAAAAAGATTATACAACGACTACACATTAATGCATCAAATTCAGTTCCGAATGATACTGCAAACCATTTGAAGCGTTATCTACGTGAAGCTGACAGGTCAACACTTGAAAGATTCCTGCGCTTTTGCACAGGGAGTGATTTACTCGTCAAATCTAACGAAACAATTACCATTGAATTTTTAACCATGTCAGATTTTGAACGCAGGCCTATAGGAAAGACGTGTACCCAAACACTCCAACTAAGAGAAAACTATCCAAACTACCCAGATTTCGAGCTGAAATGAACAGCGTTCTAAATAGTAACATTTTGGTTTTTGATAATGCCTAAATTGTTTGAGTACTTGGATATGCTGAACACATTATTGATGCAACATTTGGGATATAGGGTTATCTTTTTGTTGAACATTTGTAATTACTTCTCTTTAATATTGCATTTTATTCACTTGGTATGCTTAGTTTTGAGTTCGGCAAACTTGATATTCAAATGACTTATTCCAGTGAAAGTACACTTGCAAAATTACATTTGTCTTGATATTAAAAAAAAACACAAAATACTCTTGTTTTGAGAGAAAAGTTTACTTTTAATTATTGTAATAACGTTTGCTATCGTTCATTAGGGCTTCAGATAAAGCCTTAATTCGTGTTCTTTCTTTTTTTCCATTTAAAAGCTTTACTGCACATAATCATTTGACCTACAGTCATTAAGTGGTGATCGTTTTTGGTGTTGGTTTAACTAATAACAAATATAATCTAGTTACAGATAATTTGTGTGTTTTTTAAAAGAATGATTTTCAGAATTTTCCATATTTACCTTACCTGTTTTTGTATCGAAATTTGTTTATATGCAAAGCCATACATGGCACTATATTATACCCCCGCCCGAAGGGTTCGGGGTATATAGTTTTGGTGTTGTCCGCCCGTCTGTCTGTTCATCCGTCTGCCTTTGCAAAAGCTTTTTATCGGCTACTCCTCCAAAGTTATTCAAAGGATTGATTTCAAACTTTGTGGACATATACATTTCGTACTCGCGGTTGTCCCTTGGACTACTGAAATTCTAGTTGTTAAAGTTATAAAGTAACTTTCATTTTAGTGAAATAATCATTTGTGACAATATGCACCATATTTTTTAGTTTAGTTAGAGAGGTTTAAGTTAATGTCGTTGTTTCAAGCTAACAATTTGGTGTAGAGAGTTACCTACCACCAAACTTAATTTAGTTACATGTATTATTATTTGAAGAGAGTTTTTTCCTCTTATCATGTATTTTATTAGTTAAATGATTTTGATATACATGTTTGACGCGTTATTTCAGTATGATATTTGATTTTAGATTTTGTTAAATAAATAGTATTTGATTTTCCTGTCTTAGTCCGTTTAATTTCTATTTTACAGTAATTTGGTATATGCATATGTCTCTTCATCTCTTGGAAAGTCAATAATTATAGCGGTAACACGATCGTCGTTGTCTTTGTCTTTGTAAACTTTATGATTTTAAATTCAAGTTCTTAATGAATATTTTATGATATAATTATAAATCTGTATAATGCAATTATCCTCAAACTTTAAAATGAAAGATTTTAAATCATGTAAATTGTTGCAGTTCTAAGGTAAATAACAATTATTAACAAGCATACTTATCTATGTCTAAATCACAATCAGAGGCAAAGTGAAAACTTTGGAACTGACAGTTCAGTTTGACACAAGAATCCCACCAGGGAAGCGAGACCGGGTGCTCCGAAAGGGTAAGGATCTCATGTTTAGCTTGCTATACCCGCTAGATGTGCAATCGAAATTTGTTAGAAAGTAACATTGAACGTTAAATCCGTGAATACAAAGACGTCAAACTTAGGAACAATGCCGTGATGTCGTCCATAAAACTTTTTACGGGCCTTTAAAAAACTTTAAAAGTTTCAAATGTAGCCTTCTGTGAGCGTCATAAATCAGGTTCAAATCTTAAAACGAAATTAACTGCGAATTGTGCTATCTGCAAGTTTATGCGTTTGTGCTTTCTTTTCGTAATCCCACCATACCAATATGTCCAATGTAACCAGACTGACTTTAGTATATAATATGCTATGACTTGATTAACCAATATTATTTTAAACCTTAAATCAAAGCTTCTCTGAAATTGGGTCAAAACCAAACATATATCACCTAATAAGATTAACATCTCCAAAAAAAGTTGAGATAGTAAGGTTTGGTTTATACTCAGTTGTTTTTCTGCTAAATTCATTTTGCAGATCATTTCATTGTTTTACTTATTTATACATATACATATGTTATATTATATAGTCTGTACACTTTGTAAGTGCAATCTTGATATTTTTATATGGGACGGTTCTTCAACTGAGAATCTCAATGAAAGCTAGGTACAAAATAAAAACCACTAAGAGACCATTTAAATGATAAAATGAGTTCATTCTTAAAAAAAGTGCTTCAATACAATACTGCATGACAATAGACGCAATAGGTATATTATATATGGCAAGTGTATAGAGACAACGAATGAGTGAAGGATAGTAACTTGCGATAATGTATCATGAACTAAACAATTAAAATTAGACGCACATTCAATGAACGAGAGAGAGAGAGAGAGAGAGAGAGAGAGAGAGAGAGAGAGAGAGAGATGTGTGTCTGTGTGTGTGTGTGTGTGTTTATTTCTTATTATAAATTAATAAAAATGTTTATTAAATCGATATGATGCGGAGTATTTCTCGTCGCAAATTTAAGTAAAGAATGCGAGCAGAATTGGCATCCTCTGGCATTGACCAATTATTCTCTTCCATGAGTAATCTGCAAACATCATGAACATCCTTGTCACAGTGAATCCTTGTCTTAAAAATGCATTCTTCTTGACATACATTAACAGTTACATCATCAACTGGAGTTGAATAATCCCTCGTATTGAACATTGCTGGAACTGTATACATCAAATCAGGGCGTCCGTAAGCAATTTGTTCATTGTGAGTCTTCCTGATGTAATGGGTGTTCCACAACAAAGACAAATCGTCAAGTTCGACCTAGTCAATGGAAAGTAAATAAATACCAATGTTTTTGGTATAGACCTGTCGAGAAAAAGGTGTGCATTGTCAATATTCATGTATACACAGAATACATAAATACAACGTTTTAAAACTCTATGACTATCTATATACATACTGTTTCTGTATACTTTAACTTTCGACCGAAAACAGAGATAGATAAACCCTGTTTTGTGTTTTTTGTTTATGTAAACAATGCGCAGCTTTTTCTTGGTCGACATATACGACTGATCATAAATGCTTGATATGCTATGAAAAAGTACAGAAATATTTATACTTAAATGACAATAGCGAATCGGTCTGACAAATTAAGATTTATAGTTTTGTGGCGAAATGAAATATTCGATTTTGAAATAAATACACGAGCATTCAGAGGAGATATTATAATCTCAATTATACAATTGATCTTTGATCTTCATGGTATCAGGTAGAAGACAGAATCTTCTTATAGAGGAAAAGAATAAAGCATAGATATACAATACAGTGTTTACAGAATTTAGAATATATTGCTAAGCTGTCTAACAAGACGATGATTTCAGATTTCAATTTTTCTTTTACTATCCATTTTGTATCTGTATTTGTATCTGTATGTGGTTGATTTAGTTGTTGCAAAAATTGACGTATTGGTTGGTCGTGTACCTTCGCTAAAACCAACAACAACAAGCTACATAAAGCGTATAGCAAGAACAAAATAAACACAGATAGCGACAGAATAATAGATATTTTTTACAATGCGTTAGGTTCGGGCATTGCACAAACACTTATTACATTTTATTAAGAAGTTGGATTCTAAACTTTCATGCATGGCTAGGTTAAGTCACAGTGACTGAACAAATGATAATTATAGGCCAGTGATAATTTTGAGCTGATAGTGATTTGATTCTAGAAATTATGCAGTTGCAATAATTTTGGTCTAAACACTACCGATGTCGTGATGAGGAATTGTATTTCGAAAAAGCCGTCTAGTGCTGTAAAATTAAAACTGGTATAATATGTTATTACAATGAAACTAAAAAATAGAAGATAAAAACATTACCTGTATTATATCAACAAAAACGAAACGAATTATTTCCTTTTCGATCAGGTCCCCGCAAAAATAACCGTGTTCCTTAAGTTGATGAAAAAAGCTTATCCAAAATTCAAATTTTTGCTTTCGTTATTGGCACCAATAACTCATAATCCTTTTGTTTGCTGTACTTCTCCCGTATAGAAAACATCTTCCAATACCTTGTCGGAGATTGTGGAAAAGTGTTTGTATATGTTGTACATGGCTATTTTCTGTTCCGCGGTCTCCTCTAACAATTTTAGGGCAAAATCCCCTGTCCTTTACAGCATTAACGAAGTAGCCACCTACCACTTTCGGGTCACTCGATGTGTAGTTAGCCTCTAAACAAATGACGTGCCTAGAAAAAAACCATCGATACAGCCATTAATTGCAGTACCATATGGCTTAAGTTTATCGTAAAAATCTAGATGCCAAATAAAATTTGGTCCTTTAGCATAATAGCGCCGACGAACAAAACGTCTACGACGACGATGTTCTACACTTTCAGGATCCAATAAACTGAGCAATGGCCTTACGTTTTCTCTGCTAATAGTCAAACCTGATAGCATGCATTTTAAGTGCATAAACCGATAGCAATGAAATTGTCCAGACGAACCAATTTGGTCATTTATAAACTAGGCCACCTCCACAATATCCGACCTGTTTTTATAGCGGTAAAAATTATACCTTTTAAGTATCCGTCTTAGCTGTCTATCGCTGAGAAAAATACCATATAGATTTGATAATATTTCGACTATTTCTTTTTGTCGAAGACCAAGCTGGTGGCAAACAAATATGATTTCATGTTCTTCTTTTTCCATGACTGTACGACACTTCTTCCAAGTCGAGTACTCAATTAAATCATTAGCTCGAGAAAATAAGTCGAGTGCTCGAAATCATAAGGCAAGCGCTCGAGATCGTATAATTTGAGCGCCCGAAATCATAAGTCAAGCGCTCGAAATCATAATTCAAGCGCTCGAGATAGTATGTCAAGCGCTCGAGATAGTATGTCGAGCGCTCGAGATCTTAAGATGAGCGCTCGAGATAACAATTTTAAAATGTGTCCTAAATCAGCCACCGTAGAAACCTAATAGCTTCTGTAGAAATTTTTACATCGAACTAAACAAATATATTGTCGATAAGATATGTGAGAGCAGTACATAAGTCATGTTAAATCTAAAATTAAATATGAGTATTTATGTAAAACAGATCTTTAAAGTGTAAAAGAATTTTAACCTCCGCCATTCCAAACCTTTTGATATCCACTTATTTCAACCCTTTCATATCCCAACATTCAAAATATTTTGGTTTGGCACTGAAACATAAAGGTATTTTAACAAAAAAGCGACCTTTATACCTGAACAAAGCTTATCGGCAAAGTCAATAAACATTTGGTAAGTTTTAATATATCATGTGTATATCAAAAATCTAGTTTTTTACCCAGTTGTTTGATTCTGTCTCGGTAGTATGTACACTATCTTCGTGTTTTTGTTCTTTTTTATTTTAAACTTGGTTAAAATGATTAATATATTATTTTAATGACGAACAAACTTATAACATGTTTCAGATAAAAAGTTAGAATTATTACATGATCAATTTATTTCCCATTTATATTTTCGGTCCCTAGTGTCACTGATGAGGAATGATTTTCTATAATTATGAACATTTGGCATATCAAAATTTAAGAGGTATTTTTGTTACATATAAACGAATAATTTGAATCGTTTTCTTGTTTTGATAATAGATGATGAATAACGCGTTCTTTTAGACATTAAACGGTTTCAGTACTTGATTAGATTTAATTTAATGCGTCAACTGAAGTTTTGCTTTCTCCATCTCTTATCTGGATTCAATTAACACAGTTCTTAAAGTTATTCTGAGAAGAATGGCAAGTGATTAATTTAGTTACAACGAGTAATCAAACAATTTTAGTGAAGTCCGAAACTTTCTTAAGGCATCACAAATCGATTTATTGACATGTTTGTTAAAGGAATTAATTTTTCTTTCTTGAAAGTTTGAATAATAGTATACTGTTCCAAAACATGCATTAAGCAAAACAAAACACAAATGAATGGTTGAACAGTGGGACAGTGTGGCCATATACTACAATATTACTGAAAGATAACGGACAATGGAATGGATTTATGGCTAACACATTTAACAAAGTTCCTCCGTCGTTCAGCTAATTGTATTACCAGTGATCCATCTGAAAAAAGTTTTTCTTTAAACAGTTAATTGTATTGTTATATCAAGCATACATAACTACATTATTTAGAGTTAGAAAAATGATTTGAAAAGAATTGTCGTATCTAAATACTAGCATGAGAATATACATGATTTAGGGCAAGAGGCATAAGAAACCAAGCATTTTCAGAATAAATACCAACTTGTTAGTCAAATAAAACATAAATGTGTATGTACCTTAATAAAGATTGAAATCTTGTTATCTGAATCGGTACAATACAATTATAAATCTTTTTTAAAATAAACAGCGCCTTAAGGTGGCATCATTGGTATTTGAAATATTTAGAAATGTAAAAATATTGCCTTCAAAATGCTCATTTAAAGTCACTAATTGAGCATTGTGAAGGCAATATTTTTACATTTCTAAATATGACAAAATTAAACAATATAAAATTACAGCTCCAAATATTTTTGGTCAAAGTTCAAATATATATACAAATGATCTGACTACTGATGTTTAGGGTTGACAAGCAATGGATCCATAAGAAATATCTTTTAAAGAAAAATATGTCTAAAAGACTTTTAAATCTAAATCTGCACACAGCCGTAAAAAACCTAAATATATATGACATACGTGTAAAACTACAAAAGTGCTAACAATTTAAAATATATATATAAAAACATACTTATTTAATTATAAATTTTCTATATATTGTAATAAAGTCTGTCATAACATTTCGGTAATACTTTATGTAATTGTAGTCAACATAATCATTCCCAGTTAGTCTGAAAGTTGTTGTTTCTTATCTTGCGAAAATATTTTATTCGTTACTAACTATTAATTGCAAACGCGATTAATGCCACTGATATGATAACAATTTTCAAAATGCAAGAACGACATCATCAGTTAATTCTAAAACGACATCAGTTATTTCCAAAACGGCATCAGTAAATTCTAAAACGACATCATCAGTAAATTCTAAAACGACATTAGCTAATTCTAAAACGACATCATCAGTAAATTGTAAAACGACATCAGTTAATTCTAAAACGACATCAGTAATTTCTAAAACGACATCATCAGTAAATTCTAAAACGACATCATCAGTTAATTCTAAAACGACATCATCAGTAAATTGTAAAACGACATCATCAGTAAATTGTAAAACGACATCAGTAAATTCTAAAACGACATCATCAGTAAATTGTAAAACGACATCATCAGTAAATTGTAAAACGACATCAGTAAATTCTAAAACGACATCATCAGAAAATTCTAAAACGACATCATCAGTAAATTCTAAAACTCATCGGTAAATTCTAAAACGACATCATCAGTAAATTCTAAAACGACTTCATCAGTAAATTGTAAAATATGTTATCTCCACTTTTATCTTTATCTTATTAAAAATAGTTAAGAAAACGTTCAGTTTTTTAATTTTTAAAAGCTTATTGTACCATTAAAACGGCATTGCTAAGTGTCCAGTCAATGTTTCTTGTGCCACATTGAAATCTGCTTCTTATAACTGATTAAATGAACATCTCTACTTAAACCGGGAATAACAAAGAATTTGATGAATGTATTTCTCAGCACTTTTGTAAAACTCATTTTTAGAATAATTTTTGTTTTATTTGAAGCACGTTTTAAACTTAAAAAATTCCAAGTAAGGCCATTATGACAGAAAATATAGCTGTTTACTGATAAAAATTTTCATTTGCCTTGTGAAATTCCCATAGCTGCAAGCCTGAGTCGTTGCCATCATGATTGACAATGAACAATAAAAACCTTGTAACTCCGTGTTTGAATACATAAAAAATGCAATGCACAATCCGGAACTACATTACCATAGGTAAACAAACATGGCTATCATGTCACTTTTGTTTATATTCGAGACAAGCTTGAAAAACGCATTTTTTACGAAATGTTACAAGAACGGTTCAATGGTTAGGATACACAAAATAAAATCAAAGAAATTCATCAAATAAAATTTTAATAACATATATAGGCACTTGACTGATATTCACCGTAATATTGACATTGTGAGAGACGGAGTTTAAAAAAATCAAATGGTGTTTTTGAAAGAACACACAAAAACAGGTCTGTCAAAACCATCAAACCACAAAAAAATTCTTGAACAATCGGATCTTATAAAAATTTCTTCCAAACCCTATTTTTTAAGGGAATGTGTAATGGTACAACTTCTCAATTAATTTTGTGTCTCACGGGGTGTAAATTTCAAGTGATGTAAATTTAAAGTGGGACTTTTTTTGAGCTCAAAAGTATAATATATGGTTTAAGTACTACAAAACTCCTTGTAAAACTTAAAATGATCATTTTCTAAAGTTTGAGAGATATTTGAACCGCATCAGGCGTAGAGAATAAGTATACTTATCACTGCTTTGCTGTCTACATATGAATGATACCGAGTATGAAGCTCGGCACATAATGTTAGAGTGAATCTCAACCTAACAATGTCGACATTTCAGAGAAAATCTCTCGGTCTCGGTAAAGCCCTGTCTACGCTCACATATCCCGGCGCAGATTCGAAACCAACATGCTTGGCCATTGAAAATTACTACTGCTACTGTTTCCTTCGTTTCAGATTCACAAATTTCGACATATAGCCAGCAATCTTTTACTCCAAACTTCTTTGGAAATTCTTCCATAATTGAAATGGGGCTACATAGGTGCACCTCATTTTCGACCGAAATATAGTCCACAAATAACAACACATTTAGCGTTGATATTCAATTTTTTACATATATTATTTTATATCCAATATTCTCAAAAATAAATTATGTTAATGAAAATCGAAAAAATACCATCAAAATACATGAAAGCACTTTAATTTTTCAAACCAAACCCCCCCCCCCCGTTGTTACCCCACATAAAAAAATAGTGCGGATTAAAAATGTGTCGTTCTCGGTCTAAAATTCGGCTGTTGTGTCTACTGGACTTCTCCGATGTGCATGTGTTATAGATGGGGAGTTTTTATTCTTAAATCAATGAATATTTTTTTGAAAAATATTTAACTAAAATATAACAAGTGAATTGTTTTAAAGTGATGTTTATTGTCAGTATGAAAGCAACAACTTTGCAAGCAAACTTATCATAACGCGCGTTTTTTCCGTTTGCTTGCAAGTTGTTGCCTTTATACTGACAATGTACATCATTTTAAAACAGATCAATTGTTAAATAATAAAACTGGGACCTAAAACTGTCATAGATTGTCGATTAATTATAAATCAATGTATAATTTAGACACAAATGACAATGTGTTATTTCGTAGATTACACTGGTGAAAAACGTGATATCTAATACGTGTATGCAGAGTCTTGTTTCTACTACTGTAGTTTCGTAGTAATTGTGAGAAAAATGACATTTTGACAGGAAAAAAAATAAGACATTGAGATATCATATTGCATTAAAAAAATATTGAAGCATTACATAGTACACGATTGTACTGTATATAACTCAAGAAAGCAAATAGACAAATAAAAAAGTTACAGCATAATTGAAAGATTACAAAATATTTTCAGTAACACCTTTTTATGTAAGATAAATGAATTTAAAATTGAATTAAACATTTAAGTAAAAAAAAAAGTGTAACCAATAAAACTTAACATAGATCTTCTACGCGATTTCTTATACATATAATGAGTTGTATGAATGAATCGGAATTTTTACAGAACCTTGTCAAATCTGGAGAAAAGGCTGTCGCTAAATCATTCAACTACACATACAGATATATAGATGACGTTCTTTCTCTAAATAATCACAAATTTGGAGAATATGTAAATGTCATCTATCCAAGTGAGCTTGAAATAAAAGACACGACAGATTCTCCATGTTCGGCTTCATATTTCGACTTATACCTCAATTATGACACCCATGAAAGGTTACATCTGAAGCTATACGACAAACGTGATGACTTCAATTTTTCTATTGTCAACTTTCCGTTTCTTTGCAGTAATATCCCTGCTTCTCCTGCGTATGGTGTATATGTTTCACAGTTAATACGGTACGGTAGAGCTTGTTCCCACTATGGGGACTATCTGCAACGAAACAAATTACTTACAAATAAATTGTTGACACAAGGATATTGCAAGCCTAGGCTAATCAGGGCCCTTAAGAATTTAATGGCCGTCATCACAATATTGTTGATAAGTATGTAGTCACTGTATCCCAACTTATACTGGATATATTTGACTTACCATAGTTCTTTGTTCCTTTCATTCTCAAAATTGACTTGCACGTGACGGGTGTAGCTAGCTAGACAGGAGGTGCTTATCCTTCCGGAGCACCCGGCCTCACTTCTTTGATGGAAGTTCACGTGTATAACATATTTTGCCAGTTTGCAAAGTTTTTACTTTGTTTTTGGGATTGTGATGTGGACACGGAATGGAATGTTTGTTTTATTGTAAGCATTTACCTCATGGATGTAAAGGCTATATATTTCAACCCGCAAAAAAGTCATATAAGCAAAGAAATTTATTTCTAAAGATAGATGAAAATACATGTACATGCTAAGTCGTTTATTAAAATATATTTGTTTTATTTAGTTTTACTGCTATGGACATATCTAATACTTCAATACAAGCAACAAGGCAGTGACCTGATCTCACCTAAGATATCTAATCATCTTATCTTACATTACTTGCTTAACAAAAAGTTTGAATACAAGCTTTAAAAAATCCTTTTTTTTTCTAATTCTTCCCAAACGTTGACTTTATTTGTTAAATTCCTTTTATCTCAATCTGTAAACGTTAGGACTTTTAAAAGGTATTTTTTGTTATGCCTAAGGATACAAGAATCACATAATGAAAAGGTGTAATTTCTCAGATGTACCCGATAATTGTCATAAGTTCACGTCATAGTTAGAAACTAGACGTCATTGATATTGGTTGATTTGAAGGTTATTTTTATTTATATCGTTAAATTCTACCATTAAAAATGTTCATCTTTTAATATTTCTTTTATATTTGTAAAATTGTAATAACTGATAAAAACTGTACAATTTACTAATTTAAACATCCTTAATATCTTTAAAGATGAAAGATTACCTCATTTTACGTCAATTGTCATCTCATAAATTTAAACAGAGAATTATATATATAATTTCAGAAAGCAAAGTTCTTTAAATTCTTTTAATTCTTTTAGTTTGAGTTTGAAGTTGTTTTTCATTAAAAAATTATGCTTGAAAAATATGAGATTTAAATTCCAACATAAAATTACTTACATCAATTAAATGAACCATATCTGTACGACAATTAATTCGCTTTTATAAAGCATGCCGCAAGTCGCCAGAACCTGATACGCCGCGGAATGAAGCCAATTCGTTGTTAGCAAATAGTCATTTTCTTGAAGGAGAACTTAAATAATAACTGATAAATTAACTTGTGTTTATGGGTATATCAAACGCAATAAAATATCATAAACTTTACGGTCATTTTGTCAATTGACTATACTCAATGCATTAAACTACTAACGTCTTTAAATCTAAAAAGGTGATCACAAAGATTATTGTATTAAAACAATCAAAGAATAGTTCATATAATGTAAAGGCTAACCGTATTTTTTTTTTTTTAATTTAATTTTTTTATTTTCATTTTTTCAAGATTTTAAAATAACATCTTTAGCCGGTCTTTCTCGTTATTTCTAATGATCTTTACTTTTTACCAGACAAAAAAAATCTTTATATTTTGATTCATAACGTATTGCGTTATTTATTCCCCCCCCCCCAAACGAATGCTAGTCCTTACGAAAATTTCTTGTCTCCCACTGCTTCCAAAAAACGTGCTTTCAAACAAAAATAGGATCATGCTGCTTTCAAGCTTTTAGTTGCAAATAATCGCTTCTGAAGGTCATTCTTTAAAATGAAATCGTCGTTAGTGCGTACTTTTATGCGAGATACCCTTCTCACTAACAGATTTGGTAAACTCAATAGCAGGCGTCTGAAACTCCTCAATTCAATTAATCTGTCGGAATCGAGCGATACATCCAAATAGAAGATATTGCTGTATTTAATGAAAAACACAACAACATCTTAAGTCACTATGAAACCCAGACATATTCATTGTCAAAGTGAATTCTTTTCATAATGATTCATACATAGTTCTTCAATATGTACGGTAATATACAGATTTCACTCATGAAATATATGTATTTAAAATAGTAGCCAGTCCACATTTTATTTAAACAACTTTCGTGTAAAATCGTGCCATGGTTACATAATAATCAATAAAAAGTATTATATTGATTGCTTTATTTAAAAGATGTAGTTACAAACACACCAGAAGATTAAAATATTTACAATTTAAAACTAAATTTTACAAACATATTATCAAAGACTAAACAAAGTAAGTGTTAAAACATTTCCGTTTCTACATCAAATATAACTGCGAGACAATTTTAGATTTTAAAGAAGTTCCCGGTACCAGAGGCAAAATATTTCCCTGAATTAGGATTTAAAAAAAAAAAAAAAAAAATTTGCACTTGCACACGCATTCCTTAGAATAACATTTTTCCTGAAATATCAGTATTTCAATTCATTGCAAGATTGGATATGAATGAAATCGATCTAATCGATATTTTGGACGTTTTACAAGCTTATTATGGTATGCTTATACAATTATCATCATCGAAATTTGTCCCCATCCTCTGTCAATTGCACCGGAAAACCTTTTATGCATCAAGAACTGGCCGGTCGGATCAAATGTAAACCATATACCTAGTTTTTCTTTATTTTCACACAAAAGCAATAGAACCTATTAAAGGTTATGTCCAAAATAAAGCAGATATTTTATGAAACATTCATAAAATCATGATTGTCTAATCATGTGTATGAAACCCCCAAATTAAGCGGCAGATCGTGTAGCATAACCAGTTTATATGCCAAACTGAACGATAAAGTTAGAACATTTTTAAGTTCTTAAATGATTAAATAAATAACACAAATACCTATTAAATGTTGATGACTGACGGGAGAAATTTGTAATGTTTTTAAATTATTATTACAGATCGATTATTTTATACTTTTGACCAGAGGTCCTTGGTGTCAGCACAAGTTATAAAAAATAATTTCAAATGTCTTTAAAATAAGCTTTTGCACTTTATTCACTTAATTCTTATAAATAAAGTATTTCAACATCAGTTGTTGTAAAATGTTTAATCGTTCATGTCTTTGCAAGAGCAGTTGTTGTGTAAATAAATAACACAAATAACAGTTGAATTTAGATGTGCCAGGCACATTTCGGAAATTCATTCCTAGAAAAGCTTTCGACAAATATAAGTTGCCAAAATGAAAAACTTTGACCTTTTGAACCTTTAAATGATAAACCACTTTTAAACACGTAAATTATCATATTAAATATTATTTTACTTGATCAGATACATTTATAAATATGCCAACTATTACATGTGTCTTTGTCTTCTTGTTGAAATTTTGTATTCGAAAACTGACACAATATATACATTTGATAAGAGGGAGAGAGATAGAGAGAGAGAGAGAGAGAGAGAGGTTAACTAAAATCAACTAACAGATGGTTTGCGATACACATTTTAATTCATTATGAGTTCATTTTGCTCTGTCTGAAAAATATATAAACAAAATTTGATATTAGACCTTAAATTAGACATAACAAACCATATGCATGTTTTAAAAAAGAAAGAATGCCGTTTGAAAGCATCAATCTGAGCAAGCGTTAATGAAGGTAATTGTATAACATTGTATGCAGATATGTTAAAACCAGTCATAAAATGTTCGAATTTGCATGATAACATGAACTTAAATTTAACACCGTTTCTTTCTTTTTGACCTTGCAATGTACGAAATTGCTATAATATCATTTATTTTGAATAGATTATAAACTGTATGTCTAATTCATAAGTATTTAATGAGATACGATGGTATAAAAGGCTTTTTTGTCATTTCATTACTAACGTTACAAAACTGTTCTTTTATTTTACGCTTTAATCATCCAAACAATCTGAATCATCATCATTATAAAATTCTAAAGTATAAATGACCCACTGTGTCTGTTAAATCGACATTATACGATTACATAAATATGAAGAGTTACTTTCTTGCCTGCATAATGAAATATTAATTATTTAAATTTCTTTCTAGTTTATATTTTACTATTGTTTGGCTTTCCCTTATTTTATACAATTACTTAGTCATGATCAGGTATATATGCTTGTTTTCAATTTGTGAATTATATGAATATTTGATAGCTCTTGTTATTTTCCTTGCATAATGAAATTTGGGGCCTCGTTGGCCAATTGGTCAAAAGCTACATCTCACAAAACTTTTATTTTTTATTTGTTTAATTTTAATAGATTCGAGTAAAATTAAGTACAATTTAACACAAGTTTAAATAAATTCTTGAAAAAATATAATAAATTTTCTTTACAAAATAGAAAAATAATCTTTAATTCTGGCAAAAATGATATTAATGCATATCAGAATTGTGTTCATCGACAATATTGAGAGTTAAATTGGTTATGTTTTTATGAATGTTGTAACGACAAAATGATCTTACGAACTTTATAAATTAGAGTATATATATTAAAAATGGACATAAACAATATAAAATAAATCAAAAAAACCACTTACACAAAGAAGATAACATTAAATACTGAAAATATTAATATGTTCTATATATTGCTTAAATGTTTAACTAATATACCTGTGCTAATTTTAATGTGCCATATGTGCACATTACAGAAATGTATTACTCATAGCCGAAAATATAGACAGATAAGAAAAAAGGCAAAATGTTCCAAAATCAAATGAATGAATCCAAATCCACCTAAGGAATACTTTGCATGATGGATTAAATCATAATTTTAAATAAGTTTAAAAAATTAAAACAAAGAATGAATCGCAAACATGTCGATGAAACCTATTTTCACTCCGCATTGGTTGGAGATGTTATTCAAATCAATCAATATAAAGTTTTTAAAATATACAGATGGCTCTTCGCCACAAGAAACTTATACTTAAGAAGTAAAAGATTTTATTGAATTGTATTTTATAAAAAATCGTAAATTTTTAAGGGCCACAAAAGACAAAATCACATTTTGCCACCTTTTTCCTCAGTGTTTTCATAGCTGTTATTTTAATTGGTAATCAATAACTTTTTTTCTTAATTTTAGAAAGACATTTTAAATATTTATAAAAAACTTTATTTAAACTTAAATGTCACTTAGTTGCTTTGTAGAACAGAATGAACTTTTTAAAAAAATTTATGAAGTTTATTGATTACTTGATAAAAGAGCTTTTATAACAGATCAAGTATTAAGCATAATCGAATTTGAGATATCCTTTTTATCAGTTATCAGTTAAATTTATAGCTGTCCTCAAACAGTTCTATGACATCATTATGACGATGAATTTATCAAACGGTTTTAAAAAAAGTCAAATATCACAACTACTGCTAAAAATATAAAATTACAAAGATCTAACTAGCTTCATTTTCAAGTAAATAGAAGCTAGTTTGAAAATACTTGTTGTTAAAGACCACTGCTCGCTATAAAATTGTTGACTGATAACAAGGATATTGCAAGCCTAGGCTAATCAAGGCCCTTAAAAGTTTTATGGTCGTCATGACAATAATGTTGAAAAGTATGGAGTCACTATATCCAAAATTATACCTAGGATATCTTTGAGTACCAAAGTTCTTTGATCCTTTTATTCTCAAATTTGTCTTTGCACGTGACGGTTGTAGTTAGCTAGACAGGAGGTGCTTATCTATCCTAACGGAATTGAAAGTTCATGAGATTACATTTGTTTAGAATATGCTTAAGCAGTGTGCAAACAACCTTTTTATTTTCTTTATAGATGTCCTTTTAATTTTTAGAATAAATTAAACCAAGAGGCCCAAATTGACCCTAATTTGCTCACCTGAGTTTAAATGTAACTGATATGCCTTGATAATACCTGGTAAGTCATAACATGTTGCCTCAATAGAAGTGGTTTCAGAGAACATTATTTTTAATGTTTTGGTTTTTAGCTGTGTAGGTCACTGTGACCTACTTTTAGGTAGCCATAGCAACCAGAAACACAAATGTGAATGGCAATGGTCTATAGATGCTATTGACTAATATGAATGAAATATGACCAGAAGAAGTCTTTTGATAGATGGGTGGATGGATGGCAGAGTGCCTATCAATAACAAAAGCTCACATGAGCAATTTTCATATCCGGATTTAAGACATTACAGATTTGACACATTGATTAAAATATTTTTTTTTTAAAACAATTGTAAAAGTCAACTGCAAATTATTTAAAAAATTTTGTTCAATTAGTTTAAATTAAGTCACATAACAGTGATTTTGGAAAGCAAAAAAAAATATTTCAAGGTTTTAGCTATATCTACATATCAGTATCACATGTATTGCAAAAATAATAATTACACTTAAAAGTAAAAATTCATAAAATTTCTTCCATGCACCATTGAAAGTCATAAAATTCAAAAAAGAAGGAAAAAAAAAAGGGCCTCACTGGGATTTGAACCCTCGACCCTTGAGTTGCTAGAATTGAAAATGAAAAAGGTCGAAAAAAGCGACTTGTATTTTACAGAATTTCATGACAGTTGTCAAACATGTTTCTTCAAATGAGAAATTGATGTTTGGAAAAAGAATTCACTTAAATTTATTCATTATTGTAATTTTGGTAAAAAAGTACTATTTACAATGTATAAAAAACGCAAAAACGCGTAACCTAATTTTTCACAAAAATTATTGAAATTCACAAACTTGGTATATAAGATGCTTTAGATGCCAAATATCACATAAGATTTTATCTCAGTGGAGTGGTTTTGGAGAAGATTTTTTAGGTTTTCAACTATGTAGGTCAATGTGACCTACATTTGCTAGCTCACAAATCTGAAAGGCAATGTTCAGTAGATGCTTTTGAAGTCGTTTGAGGCAATTGTTGACGGACTGACGGACGGAAAACGGGGGGTCTGCCTCTATTGATACCAATAGTACACATGAGCACTTTGTACTCCGGTGAGCTAAGAAGGGTTGTTGCTCTAAATAATTTTGAAAGTTTTGCAACAAATTGAAGTTCTCTAAAAATCTTTATGGAATTTTACAAAGATAATGTATAATTTTAAAGTTAAATCAGGGTATTCATGGATATTATAATGTCATTGGATATAACTTTTAGACATACAATATTGAGCACAATAGAAACACCAGAATTAAACGCATGTTTAAAAAATTTGGCATTTTAAGTATCTAGAAGAACTGAAAATTACACTACTACTTCATGTAGTAGAAGAAAATTATAATCAATAATAATGAAAGTATAATATTGCACCCTAAAAGTGCAGTAAACAGAACAAAAACGTCAATAGTATAGAAATTTCTTTTTTCTTTTTTCATATACTTTAATTTGTCATTGCTGATAAAACTCTTGATCTCCCTGCACTTAATCATTACAATCTTTAAGCCTTAAGCAAGTGTCAAAAAATCATTTATTGCATATCCGAAAATTGTTACTCTTTTAGCAGCAACTTATATATATCCCTGCAGAAAAAAATTAAATGAAGAAAATCTAATTTGAAGACAAGAGAAAATTGACATGAAAAGCATGTTACAATTCATAATCACATAATGAGGACAGTCTAGCTGGATGATTAATCACTAATATATTTGACAGGCATGTTATTAGACCAGCATGTGTTGCATAATGTTACAATGATTAGCTGACAGAGTGATTCCGAAATTATATTTTCTACAATTTCATGTTTAAAATTTGATACTTTTATTAACTTTCCTAAGTTTGGCAGTACTAGCGAGCACTGTAAAACTACTTCATTCTAGTGCTCCTTGTAATACATGCTTTACTGGGTTAACAACGAGTTTTAAACTATTTCAGATATATTTCTATTTATCTGTCGTGTCTTTTTCAGACAAAAACGATTTATTTTTTAATTGAGAATCATCAACCTATGTTTAATATTCGCAATACCCTACGCATTTTTTGACAATAAAATTATTGAATCATAAAACGTATATTTTTAGTAATTAACAATTCTTTTAAAATAGAAAATAGAATGCTTATGGTAAAATAAGGTTTGTGATAACCATCTAAAATAAACTTAAGAAAGGTATCACACAGAGTTGTTTTTGTATTATTAAATTGAAATTCAATATTTAATGACTGCGTGACAAGCTCGAAATGACTATAATATTAAAGCTAATTGATGATTTTTTTCTTAGGATTAAATTGCATCATTTACGACTAATCAAGATTTTTGACACATTTCACTTTGACAAAAAATTTGATTGTTAATTAAATATTGCAATGAATATTCTCAGATTACTTTCCATATTTTCCTCCAACCAAGGACTAACATAACATTCATGTAGAAAAGTGATGGGGAGTTCTTTCATAGAAAACAAAAATTAAATTATTGAAAAACCTGATTCAAATTGGAGAAAATACTCTAAATGAGTGATATTTATAAAAGTAGCACCATATTTCAAAATAAACAACACTTTTTGGGGCTGGACTTTATCATTTTTATTAAAATTTGTCACTTATAGCAAATCTCTGGTAAAGCTTTAAAGAATAACTCGCTTTAAGGAAATCGAAAACCAATATACAATAAAGTTTTTTCTTGTTGTAGCTTTGTATCATGTGTCCTTCAAAATTAAAATGTTTTATAACCATTTTGGATATATATTCTAAAACTAACACAATGAAAACATACGTATTGACTTCATTAGCAATCCATTCAGGATTCAAAGTGCTTATAGCATTGTTTCATGTTTACCTGTCCCTTAACCTGCCGCAGATATTCTTCCATGTTTAGTCAATATGATCAGGCTCTAAAATCTTATGTTAACTACATCGTATACAAATATTTTCAAATCCTAGTTATAATATCTTTCAAAACTGTGATCACGTCAATTACTTAAGCCGAATAATGTTTAATAGATAGGTAAAATGTTAAATATCACACTATCTATCAAATCAAGAAAGTTTAACACTAGATTTTTTTAATTTACTGTAGTTTCCTTTTTTTTTAATGATATTCTAAATATGAGAATGAACATAAAGGAAAAAAGGAAATAACAGCTTAGTTTTTTTTAAACTGCTTAAGTAACAGGTTTTAGTGTTAGCGCCATTTCTTGCACTTTGGCCGATAACACCGAGAGGAATCATTCACGGACTTACTACACTATTGGACAGAGATATATGTTGTTCCTGATTACCTACCTTTTTATATATCTGTCGAAATCGTCCACATTGATCCTTAACTGTCTTTTTAAAACCAATTAATGATCAAATATTTATTTTCTAAATTGAAACAAAAATGAAATATTAAAAATAGAAATAGCACTATAATTTGATCAATTCTAGTGCTTCACAAAATAAGATTGCTCATTGGTTTTTCAACAAAATGCATAAATTTTTTATTATGCAAACAATTCGATTGGTTTATTATGGATATCATATTAAAAGTATTTGTGTACAAGTGTGCGTGAAATATTTTGATAAAGGATCACCAAAGTTTTTACAAACATCTTGAAGGTATTGCAGTTTATCATTCATTAGTATCAATAGCCGTAAGGCAACGGCTAAAAGAACGACATAATTATATCGAGATTACGGAAAATAAATGTTATAAATACCAAATAAAAAGAGTGAAAGCGATTATAAAATTACGTAACAAACTTGATTTCGGAAACGAATAAAACTTGTCTTTTAAATGTTAATTCGAGGGCAAAAAATACCGAATTACTTTAATTTCTTCGATGAATAGGCTCATTTTTTTCTTTTAAAGATAATATTTTGCACTAGGAAGATCTGAAAAACTACCAAGTTTTTAATTATCTAAACATGTTACAAATTGTTATTCATAATTAAGAACGTTTAATGAACTCTGCAGAATAAAATGACTAATTTTATAGCTTCAAAATCAGTTAATCGTAGTTAAATATCATTTGTCAGCACTAAACATGGTAAATATTTCTGATGAGTAAACTGTTTTGAAAAAACAACATATATATTTACCTAATATTTAACACACATACACATGAGGAAACGAAAATGCCCAAAGAAAATCCTTTATTTTGATGGTATAAATACATTATATATATCAGACAAATATACCGGTCCATGTCAAAATCATCATCCCGAAATGCAACGTAAAAACTTTGAAAACTTGCAATCTATTATAATTATCTTTAAAAAGTATTAAAGATATTTGAAATCTTTTATCTATAATTTGTATTTCAAGTGTATCTGGTACATTAAAAATCTCATGTCACCATTTGTAAACATGAAATGATATTTTCTGCATAGCCGGATAGCATTTTATTGAAAGAAAGAAACAGATAGCTAGGATACAATAGGAATCTTACAATAGCCACGAAGAACGAAAGAAAGGAGTACCGTCACAAGCAAATGAGAGCGATAAAAACTAAAATATTAAATCATATAATAAACAACTAACAAGTAAATTTGGTTTGCACTGTTAACCATAAATATCTTCGTTTATACAAATGATACAAAATGTGTTATATCATCATTCAACAATTGGTTTCAGAATCTGAGCTTATGTTTTTATCTATCAATTTTTTCGGCCCCTAGTGTCACTGATGAGGATCTATTTTCCGAAATGTGCACACATGGCACAGGTATTGGTGTTATATATTTACTACCCCTGAGCAGGTACCGCTGCTGGTGGAGTAAAATTCCCGAGGGTATCAATAACTCTTAGTAAATAGAACTTAATACTGTCAGAAAATATAACATTTAGCAAAAGTTTCAGCCGTCTAAATTTTGAAATTTATTTAAAACTAAGGTTTGTTCCCTCATGCAAAGAACTCCTTAGCTGGATTTGGATTCGTTTAATTTTGGAACTTTACATTCAGTAATTTTTAACTGTTTGCCTTATGTTTTTCATCTATCATACTTTTCGGCCCCTAGTGTCACTGATGAAGAATCTTTTTCGAAATGTGCACCTATGGCACATAAAGATTTAACAGGTATTTGTATTATATATTTTTTACTTTTTATTTATTTATTATTATTTTTTGTAAATAGTTTGTACAGCTTTTTTAAAGTATTATATAAGAGTAATCTAAAATAATTTTTCTTGACATAACCTACCAAAATTGGATTTTTCGGAATTAATTTGTCTTTCACTGAAAAGTATTTTAGCTTATAAAACAAAATATTATTCTCTTAAGATGGATATAAATTTAAGTTTAGTTTTAATTACTTTTGCATTACATTTTATTATTTATTTCATTTATCATAAAAAAAGTTTTTAAACGAAAACAGTCCGTTGAAATCAAAATTGAAAATGTCGTCGCCGCCATCGATTGAGTCATGTCAAAACAAGCTTATGTTGTGTATAAAAGAAGACTTTTGTCAAATATAAAGTGTCAAAATTATATAATTAATGTGACTCGCGTTATTGTAAATAAAAAATAATATAAAAATCTTCTAGCTGATTGCAGCCCCGATAGATATTTCGTTAAAAACTGTAAAATATATCTTATTTAGCAAACAATGTGCAAGATAGTCGACACGCTTCTCCACGCAAAAACATATCTATAAACTCTCAAATCTATAGTTAAGAAAATTTCGAAGAAGATTTTATATTAAATTAATGCATTTTGTGTTCCATGAAAATAATCTATTAGTTTTGATCCAAATATATTATACCTCGGATAACAATTCCTCTACCAGCTACCACTGAATCTAAAATTTAGTAAAATTCTAATTTAGATGAGCTTTTTATCACAGAAATTAAAAAGATTCGGTATTTAACTATAATGTTTTTGCTTTATTAAAAACAACAAACTCAAAAATGATGTTTCTCAACAAGTCATTGCATTCGCCTATTCAAATCCAAATTTGAAATTTGTATAATAATTTATACTGGTAGAGATTAAAAGATAGTATCAAAATAATCTAGTAGAAATCGTTTAAATTTTGATTGAGCGTTACATTAAGTGTTAAAAATGCAATTTAGAATATTGCCTTCCATGACCGTTCATTCAAAAACGATCGTCCCGATGAATATAATCATGTACCAGTTATAAATAATAATAGAAATTAAACACAATGTCACATTTTTTTTTTTTTTTACTTTTTATGCTCTTTGAGATGCGTTAACATTTGAACAGCGCTACTCTGAATTAAACGTAAGTAGTAACCTTCTATTTAGATTGACTGGTATGTTTTTTTTAATTACAACATATTTTATTTTAACGCATTTCGTATTTTTGTGACGCAAGTACATACAAGGTATGTAAACAAAGCTTTATGATAGTATTTAACTTCAAACCGATGTTGCGTTAAGAGGTAAACCATAAGGTTTAGCTTTGTTTTTGAATATTTTCTTTATAGGCTTATCTCTCGGTTTATTTAAAATCATGAAAACGTCATAGAAGCAGAAAAACAATGAGTCGGGGATAATTATTTACTCATTTCTTTTTATGCTTGTCTGTTCTATATGATAACCACGGATGCAACCATTGTGATGTGGCTTCAGATAATGATTCATCCAGTCTCTGAAATACCAAAAATAACATCCGCTACATCGTAATTTATCATTTCGTTATATAACTTCCTGATGCTTGTTGATCAGTTGCATTACATATCTGATATTTCAGCCATCGATTAATAATTAAGACTACTGCATTATGTTACGATATTGCTTTATTACTTTTATCTCTATGCTCCTTGAAATTTGTTAATTGTAGTTTAAACAATTGCATATTTATTTATAGAACTGAATATTCAATATAGATTATTAATTTCAAGCACATTACGTGAACACAAAAATATCATAAATGGACTGCTGACGACTTTATTTCTTTTAGCAATTATGGTCCTTATGCTATCAAATATACGTTCTTTTATTAATTGTTTGACATATAGTTTACACTTGAGTATATCACAATATCCTTCTTTTTAGTTAGGTCAAAGAGGCAAACGTATTCTGTAATAAATAATCATGAGGCAATGAAAAACAATCTATATTACCACTCAACTCCTTTCATTTATCTTTTTACATATTTTCAATTTTAATCCCAAGACTAACAAAAAGAAATTGTCAGGACACTTCAAAACGGACACAAATTTAAACAACATGTATTCTAAAATGTTACACAATTGACTTTTTTAACAAAGGGCTTTTATAAATATATATCTAATGAAAGAAATGCAAGTTATCATTTAATCAAAAATAAATTAAACACAGCCATACCAGTCCATGTCCAAATCACAATCACTTAAAACAATTTAAAACTTTGAAAACTGGTCAATTTAATTATAAACGTGAACTTCCATCAAGGAAGTGAGGCCGCGTGCTCTAGAAGGGTAAGCACCTGAAATTAAACGTGATTCTTAATGTAATAAAAATGTCAATTTCAGTAAACTATAGGAATAGTTTAGGTTTTTAGCAGAAACTCAAAAACTATAGAAATGCTTTTAGTAATCAAATATCAGATAACGTACAAAATTATCAAGCATATAAGTTTTATAATATCACAACAAACCAGTAACCAAGCATGAGTATAGAATTTGTAATAATCAAATTAAAGATCGTTTGCACTTTACCTAGGATTGTCAGCTCTATAAACCTATAATTATCAAATAAACTGACACATTACTAAACTCTCTACTGATTATTGAGGGACGAAAATAATAGAAGTAGTTTTATATTTTCTTAAATTGAACACAAAAATACGCCTCCTCTATAGTACGGAGTATTTATAATTGTTTTATGTTAAAGAATATGTCAATGTAAATCATTTTATAACATTTTATGTCATAAATTGTTTGTTGATACGTCATTAATTATATATTAATTCCTTGTAGTATCGTTTAAATGTATAGTAAGCACATTTCTTCGTGGGTGTATCTGTAGAACACAAATTAATTGAGTTATGAATTATGATTTTTTTTAACTTTATGTTTCAGTTTTTGTTATATGATATATGATACATGTAAGCCATGTGTTTAATATTTCAGGGAACGGTTTGACATCTACTCGATGGGATAAAACCACTAAAGTAAATTAATTATTTCCAATAGCTATCTTAAAACATTTTATAATGCCAAAGAGACCAAAAGTTATTTTATGACTTAAAACTTAATTGCTTTTTAATTATTATTACAATTTTAAAAGACGTAGACATTTGTTTTTAACTTTGCACATAATTCACTGTTTATAATTGTAGCAAGTTTAAAATATAATTCAGAATAGTAAATCTGGAAATCATGCATTAAGCAAAAAAAAAAAAAAAAAAAAAAAAAAACCAAAATGAAATAAATATTTAAACAGCGAATCAAGAGAAAAAAAATTAGATATTGGGACCTCAAATTAAAAATCTTTCAGAAGCAAATGATTTTAACTAATCTTCAGTAAATAACATGGACTTTTAAAATTCAAAATAATTGAATCATTACACTGACGTGTAGAGGATTTCCAAATTATAGCAAGAAAGTTTCAAAGAACGCAATAGGTATCATAAACTCCTTTTCAAATAACAAGGTAACCAGCTTGCTTTTTATCCAATCATTCAGTGAGCAATTTAATTTGTTGCAATGAACAAGAAAAGTACAGTGGTATTTTGTAGTGCCAATAATTCACTAACTAAATAAAGAACATTGTACACTTAGACACATCGTATAAATAAGTCAAAAACCCAATAACAGCTGTTAGAATCAATGTAATAATGTCTAGGGTTCTTATCACTCTGACAAATAGAATTTTTAGGTCATGATCGATTATGATCAGCAATAGACTGGAGAGCAAGGAACACATAAATGAGAAAAAACTAGTAGTCGATATACTGATAGAGTTTTATTATTACTTCCCTTAAATGAGGGGAGAGTAGTGGTTTAATGTATTTCTCCTTTTTTCTTCTTCTTCTGTTTAAATTTCTGTCAGAAATATTTCTAAGAGATTGCTTACAAAAAAATTCTTTTAACTTTATAAGAAAAATGCCATTGTGTTTCTTTCTTTCTTTTTTTCTTTTAGTGCATTCACTTTTTGCCATTGCAACAGTAATGGCGTAATTTCTGTCTTTTGGCCGTAAGTAGTTAGTTTTTAAAATATATTTGAATTATTTTTGTGGTATTTACTGTTCTCAATTTTTTAAAGTGGAATGTTTCTTAGCCTATTTTGACGTCATAATCATAACGCACTTATTCCATTTACTACAGAGACGTTATATCTAATAAAATTACCTGTTTAATTTTAATGTGCTATATGTTCACAAAATAAATTCTTCATCAGTAACACTAGGGACCAAAAACATTGAAAAAATAAGCTAATCAGTTGATAATAATTGAATCCAAACTTCACAAAATTATATGTATCCGAGTAGTCTAGTTTTTAAGGTAAAAATACATTTCTAACGTACTTAAATAAATATTTAACACAAATACCTATTAAATTTTGATGCACATTTCGGAAAATCATTCCACATCAGTGACACTACGGGTGGAAAAGTTTGATAGATAAAAAAGATAAGCCAAACAGTTGAAAATTTTGTAATCTAAAGTTCCAAAATTATTAACAAATCTGTAAGAGGCTTTTCATCCTTGGGCTGTAAAAGTGCCTGTTGTCACGAGCATTTTAGCGCTACTGTATTTAAGAATAATTAAAAATATAGTGCACTTTGTACAATGATATTCATGACCTAAAATTTATAAATTTTGTTTACAAAAAATTGTCTCGACCATTTTTAAAGTACGATATGGATGTCTAACAAAATACCTCTTAAATTTCGGAAAATCATTCATCATCAGTAACACCAGGGGCCAAAAATGTTGATAGATGAAAAACATAACCTAAACAGTTGAAAATAATAAATCAAAACTTCCAAAATTATACGAATCCAAGTTCAGTTAAGAAGTGCTTTACATGAGAGAACAAACCTAAGTTTAAACATGGTTTAAAAATTAAGACGGCTGAACATTTTGCTGAATGGTTTACATTTTCTGTCAACACAAAATACTGACTACTGACATTTGGATACCCTCGGGAAGTTTTACTTAGTAGTAAATATCTAACAATAATACTTTTTAAATTACTCTGTGTCACGTGTGGACATTTTGGTAAATGATTCCTCATCAGTGGCACAAGGGGCCATTAAGTAGTGTTAGGAAGAAAGAAGACATTGCATACTTTCAATTATAACGGGTTGTATGAGATATCAAGTAGGTGTCTTAATCAGAGTGTATCTTTATCTCTGTTTTTGTTTACCTAATGCCTTTAACTAAATTATATAACATTTCCTTAAAATCGATAATATTTTGTATAATATGATATATAATAAATTTGTCAAATGCTTAGGATGGTAAGTTATTTGACTAAAAGGTATGTTACTGTTACGTCTGTTACATTAGACAAGCATTAATAATTATAGTCTGCTTCTCCCTAGTTAAAAATTACAGATACATACAGATGATAATAATCAGGAATTAAACGAACAAGGTGTCCAAGTGAACAAAAGGTCCAAGTTAACATTTTTCTGACCTTAAAATTATATCTGAAAATTACTTTCCGTCATTAGAGATAACAAGCACACAGGCAAACATTCAAGAGACTGACAATGAATTCTTATAACAGAATTTATATCTTGTAAATGTGGCTATGTATTTACGTAATACTTGGACATCTTTATAATTTAATTTGCATACAGATCTTAAGCATTACGCCTTTTTCTTATTCTACCACATAATTCTGATACCAAGTCTGAAATAGAGATAAAAGAAACATAAAATGTCTTACAGCAAACTGTCAATGCATACTGATTCTTCGTAAATGGTTTTTGTTTTACAAGTGGCTTTTATACGGCAGTGTTAAAAACACTTAAAACGGTAAATTTTGTTTTATTTTTATTCTCTGTAAGAAGCCTAATTTCCAGTACAAGATAGACACAATTCACTTGCGCTTTGTGCTATTAAATTGCAGACATTATCAAGACAAAGGCTGATAAATGTTTGGTCGATATTTTATAGCTTTTATGTTAAACTTATTATTCAAAAATCTCATTTCATCTTTAAAATATATAATTGATATTATTATGAAAACAATAGAATTACATTGAAGAATAAATACATCATTAAAATTGAATCCTTAAAAGTAAAGACATCGTGAAGACACTAAATTGATATAAAAAGATGCAGTTATTTTGTTAACTAACATGTAATCATGTTAATAAATATTTATTATTCATTATCTGCTACAGTATAATGGATTTTTTATTATTATCAGCTGTGTTTATGATACCCGTTTGGTTTGATTGGTTTTATTTTGTTATGTGTCTGTTTTGTTTGCTTCAGTTTAGTACATGCTGTTTACATCAACGTTCTAATTTATTAATAAAAAATTGTTTTCAAAAAGCAACATCTTTTAATCATTCCAGAAAAAATATCAAAATGAATATAGTTGCTGAGGGAAAATTGAAAATTGACACTGTCTGTTACAGTTAAGTCTTCAATAAACTTTTATTTTGTATTTACTGATGGATTCCGGAAAATATATGCTAACAGTTACATTTAACACCTGCTTAAAATACAATTACGATATTAACTGCCATTTCAAGCTCTAACCTGATCATCTCTATTGAAAATCAATACATTTGGCATTAAATGTAATGTAAATGTATCAAAATGAGGTCTTTTGAAAATTAGTATCGAAACGAAGCAGATAGTTAACAGTATTCTGATTTCATTAGTGCTGTCATAATCTAATACAGAGCATGGTACAATTTGACAACGGTGAAACTGAAAATCGTAAACAATTTGCTAAACTTTCCTATCCTTTTTCTAAAACTTAAAACATTTTTTTCGAACTATCATGAACACAATATGCAAAGCAAATAATGACAAATCTAATTAATTTCCCTTTTAAACCACAAGTGAAAAAATGCACACAATAAAACTAATGTCGTTGATGAGTGACATTGTGTTATGATTACAATAGACGTCAAATAGCGCCTGCATAAAGTACAATTTTTATGACAATATGTCAGACTTGAACATAATGAGGAAACACATGCTCTCAAAGTTCATAGTGCTTTTCTGAAAAGTGCAATAAATGCTAATACAAAAAGGTAAAAAAGAAAATCAAATTTGTAACTTAAACAGTATTTTCTAGAAGACAAGCCCACAAAGATGGCAACAAAATACAAGTAAATGTATAATACAAATACCAATTGATAGAAATCACGGAAAAATTTTAATGTTTATGCTGAGTACAAATGAAGCAATTTATTCGAGCACCAATGCAACGCAAACCAGTTAGTACGATATTTTATCTTTCAAATATTAAACAAAACTACAAGCTTAAACCGTGATACACAAATAGTTAAAACGTCAAGGGTAATCTATGGCAAGTTTTAGGCCCTAAGAGTAACTTGCACCTCCTTTATATTTTGGTTTGCCAAGATGAATCCCATTACCAAAACCAATTATAAATTAAAATCCCAGGGCTAGTCACGACACACTTGAGCCATCTAGTGTGCATTCTTATAAGACAATATTACATAAGTGTATGTTACAATAAATTTATCAGTAAATATTTGTGTCGGAGTCGGCTAGCAGCAATACTGGAAATGTTTTACTGTTCATTTTAGAATAAACAAAATGAAGTTTAAAAGAATCAATAAAATACTAATTTATTTAATTATGGACTGGTATGTTTGTGTTTTAATCTACTCCACTTCTCTTGTAAAACTTTATATTTCAAAGGTTTCTCTTATATTTTTTAAGGTAAAAGCATGCATTACTTAAAATACTGTTGGATACTGACAAAAAGTCTTTTCACCTGTTGTACAATCGTTTGCATACACTATTAAACCTCTTCTGACCAGTCTACCAATTTTCACTATATTAAGAAATACCTGCTAAATTTTGATGTGCCAGATGTGCACATTTCGGAAAATCATTCTTCATCAGTGACACTAGAGGCCGAAAAGTTTGATAGATTAAAAAACCTACGCCAAACAGTTGAAAATTAATGAATCTAAAGTTCCAAAAATATGTGAATCCAAATCCAGCTAAGGAATGCTTTGCATGAGGGAACAGACCTTAGTTTTGAATAAATATCAAAAATTAAGACGACTGAAAATTTTACTGATTTAATTTAATTGCTATATTAAACCAATGTTTTGCCGATGCTAATGGTATTAAAACAAAGTACAGACATTTTTGTTAAATGCTCTTAATTATGTGATGAGGTTTGGTAATTTTATTAGATGGAACATTTGTTATGTATCATATGTGTGAAATTACAAAAAATTACAATGTAATTATTTATATTATTGATAATTACATACACATGTAATTAGGGTGTTTGTATTTTGTCTTTGTAGATATGTCTACACCAATTACAGAACTTTATTCCCAAAAAATAAAACTCTTCTTTTTTAAGCAAAACCTTTCATTTTTGCATAGAAGAGGATTAGGCTCTGGACATATTGATATGGAAGACCCACATATATTTGTTTTCTTACCCAACAACGGTGGTTTCTTTTATTTCTCAATAAATTTATAAAATAACAAATGTGCGTATGGTATTTACGAATTAATAAATCATGTTATGCGTGTAAACTAAAGACAGTTTAGGTTTTAAGATTTATATATAATGAGCTTTTTTTCGAAAAGATATCTTATTTAAATGTAATTTTATGTATGTAATCATTCAACTTCTATAGTGCACATGATAGTTTTCTTGTGTAGTTGTATAAGCAAGTTAGAGTATTGACAAGTGCAATGAATACACATCAACAAACAATTCGTATCCTTGTATCAGCTATAGTCCAAATCTAAGCGGCCGGTATACAACGAGTCACTCTTGCGCGATAAGCAGTGATGCGGCTGCAAATAATTGGACGAGACCTGATACGACAGGTTGTACCTGCACAACATAACAAAAACAACAGTTTGTGTAAATAAAAAAAGTTATTTACTATCTTAAAGTACTGACCTATGTCATGACGAAATAGGTGACGTCACTTAAGAAGTTTCATTCTCAAAAAATTTGAGATGACCTACTATAGTCACTTTCGCAGCTGTTAGTGATTATGCAAAGTCGGTTTTGATGATACAGACTTGAAATTGTTAAACTGTAAAGTGACATTGTCAGAAACACTGGAATTATGACATCAGAAAAAGTGCACGAAATATTGTTCGTTTTTTTTGGCTTAAATTAGAGGATAAAGAAAGGATGATGTAAAATTTACAGAAAATGCCACTGTGTTGATTGTTTACAGTTGTGTTACGACTGCCACGATATGTTTGACATTATATGATGCATTGCATGGCTGCATAAGGTATTTACACTGAAACTTTTTATGATCCGACAGCTATTGAAATATGCTTGAGACAATTCCTGAATGAAGAAGTCGAGTACGTTACCTTTTTCTGCCGTGTGCTAGTATTGTTTTTTTACATTGATCTTACATTGATCTTTTTTACAGTCAAATTGGTCTAAATTATTAATTTACTTACAAGGGAGATAACTTATTTTCTAAATGATGATCAGTAATGAAGATAAGACAGAGCCATTACAATACCATATTGATTTTGATCAGAAAGAATCGTCCAGTTTTTCTAAATCTCAAGACATACATGTGTATGCTACACAGTTAGTAAAAAGAAAAGTGACAAAATATAGGAACAAGCATTAGCCTAGTCTTTTTTCTTAAATAGAATAATAGCAGCAGCATCAAGGTAAGTATTGTGATCAAGTGTTCTTAGTGCACCTGGGGATCACGGTGCATAACTGCCTAGGTTCAAATGTCAATCAGGCAGTACCTGTTAGATTTTGATTTGCCAGATGTGCACATTTCGGAAATTCATTCCTCGTAAGGAAGTTCGTCAGTTCTCTTGCCAAAAGATAAGTTGTTTTCTTTAGCCACTCTGGTTTCCTTCACTAGCAAGAACTAAACACCTCCATAAAAGTATAAAACACCAATACTCAACTCAATCAACTTATAATGTCTGGATAATATTCAATCATCTTTAAACTTATTACTATTGTACTTTCAGAAACCATATCATTTTATGAGCAAATATGTGCATTGCAGTTGTATGCAAATTTATCTACATTTTTCTGTAAAGGAAAATGAGAGTTATATTACTATTAATTTAATTACTCTTTGAGAGTACAGCATATATAACACATCCCACTTTATGCAATTTAACCTGTAGTTGGTGAAGCTAATCTAAGGTCTGAACTCTTTAATACCAAATTAAATAAGAGGTTATTATTAAAAATAAAAACTATAAAATCATTTAAATTAATTCATTTTTGTTATTGATCATTAACTAAAATCAATGAAGAAGTTTTTTCTCAGTTTTTTAGACATAGAAAGTGGACAAATAATTTTGCTCCTGCTAGATGTGTCATGTCCAGTTTCTTTACAGTAACTACATTTTTTAAGTTTTTCTCTGTTTTCCTTAATTTATTGGCTTTGGAACATTTGGTTTTTAAGACAGAACATCATTGTCATCAATTCCAAAACAAAAAAGGTCTTATCTCTTGAAACCGATACAATTGTCTGTCTGCATCTAATCCATTTGTTTTTTAAACAGTGGATAGAATTATTGGGTCAATAAACTGCTGCTTATTAAACAAGTTTTATATCTGCATTGTCAGCATATTCTCTGACAAAAACAGCACCTGGATATTTTTTGACATTCTGAATTGATGATACTTTAAAATTCCTGATAGTGTTTTGGAAAGATTTTTAAAATTCTTTACAATTATAGAAAACTACTGGATGCTGGTACAAGTTGTGGTATATTATCGTGATTTCTTGATGATGAGGCAACAGAATTATAAACATCTTGAAGGGTTTCAAATTCAATCATATTTAAGTACTTTTATCAAAAACATGGAGAAAAAGACTTTATATGTTGAAATAATTTTTTTTAAAATTATAAAACACAAAGAGAGAGAGAGAGAGAGAGAGAGAGAGAGAGAGAGAGAGTCAAATATCTTTAAATTGAAACAAACATGAGAGACAGATATATGTAAAGACTTTGTCCATCTACATCCAACATATTTAGAACTGTTTTATCATAAGTTTATAATTAACAATTTAAATAGTAATTGATTTTTATAATAATCATTATAACTATAACTGATAGTGCTAATTCATAGAAATGAATATTCTGTATGGTTTCAGAAATAGTTAACAAATCATTACTTTACATAATACATTTTGACTTTGGCTTGATCTTTAGGGAGAGAGAGAGAAAGAGAGAGAGATGAATAAATAATAGAATAAATAAACAAATGAATGAATTAATAATAATAATAATGAAAAAAATAATACATTTGTGTTTGTGTGGATTGTCAATCTTCCATGTGACGGCATATATTGAAACATAGTGGTAAAAATCTTTTTTTTTAATTATTTTTTTTTTAGTTTTTTTTTTCTGTCACGTGCCTTTATTTCCATTTGTCCATGGTGTTAAATCATCAATGTTTAGAGATTCAGCTTTTGAACCTAATTGAAAATTTCCAATTACATAAGCAAAAATACAGGTATTTCTGTAGGATTACTCATTTTCAACTGGTCTCCGTACACCATATCTGAAGACCTCGCTTCGGGAGCTTGCACCTCGGGTGCAAGCATCGCTGCGCTCTCTATTATTTTGATTAGTGCATGTGAGTTATAATCATAGTGCTATATATATATATATATATGGTAAAAAAGCCAAGTATTTTCAATGGATTGAGATGATAACTTTTTATTTAAGTAACATTTCTTAATTAAGACATCTAAGGTGACACTGTACAAAATTCATTAGTTTTATACACAGATAAATCAGTTATATTTCCTGTTTCCCTGGCTGTCTTCAGCTATAGATAAAACATCATATTGAAAAATGTCATCCTTGATTGATGCTGTGTTGTATATGAATATCAAGATAATTGACAAAAATATTCATACCCACGTAAAAAATTATCGCATATTGTTTGTTAGTAAAAGATTATTGTAAAGGATCTTTTCATTTCTCTAATGTACGCGCATAGTTTACACAACACACACACACACACACACACACACACACACACATATATATATATATATTGAATAACTTTACATATAAAATAATATCAATTGTTTATTTATTTTACATTGGCGAAATACTTTTTGCATTAAATGATATATAAGTACATTTATAGTAGCTACATTTAATTGAACATAAGTTGTAATAGATTATGTAATAAATAATTCTATTTAATAATGTATTCATAACTGATTTGAATAAGATCTTAAACGTACTTAGAGGTATAACATGTAAAAAGAAACATATTGTATTTAGTGAGATCTGTATATTTATTGCATAAACTACATGTATGTGTAATGATTTATGACTTAATTTGTATTAGAAAATCAAAATGGACAATAAAGAATTTTGTTGTTTATTTATCAAACTATTGAGTACTACTTATAAAAATATAAAAATTTTGTTGTGTATATTTCTTGTTATCAAAGTATTACCGACTATTTTCACACTTTCTGTCTTTTCTGTCGGTTGAAGATTTTTTTTCTTACAACATGTTATGCTTTCTGAAAAAATGTTATTTTGGAAATCCTATTATTTTCCAACAAAAAACAGTATGAAAACCCCTAAGGACTGATGTTTACTCGGGCAATGGGTTTTAACATTAATAATAAAATATGTTTCCAAAAACCTAACAAAATCCTAAACGGTTTAATAAATTACAACATATTGTTGCAAATATATGACCAGAACTATCGTTTTCGCTTAGGAGATGTTGTCTAAGTGAAATTTATTTTACATGAGTGTGATTACTCGTGTGTGTGTGTGTGTGTGTGTGTGTGTGTGTGTGTGTGTGTGTGTGTGTGTGTGTGTGTATGTGTGTGTGTGTGTGTGTGGCAAAATGAAAGCCGTTAAGAAAGCGTAGGAGCCCTTTTGACATAAAGTAAAATATGAAACGTTCATTATTTAGCAGTTTTGCTTCAAGGTTGCGAGCCTCTTCTTGATAAAACATAAACATACCGGTCCATGTTCAAATCACAATCCCAAAACTCAAGTTAAAACGTGAAAATTGGCCAATTCAGGTTATAGACCTGAACTCCCATCAAGGAAGTGAGGCCGGATGCTCCGAAAGGGTAAGCAGCTCTTGTCTAGCTAGCTACACCGTCACGTGCAAAATCAAATTTGAAGTTTGGATACAGTGACTTTATGTTTATGAACAATTTTGTGATTACAGCCGTAGAACTTTTTAAGGGACTTAATTACCTAGACTTGCAATATCCTTGAGTCACTAATTTATTTTTAGCAGCTTGCTTCGTTATAGAATGCCCCCGTAATGAGAACAAGCTCTACCATACCTTATTAACTGTGAAACATATACACCATACGCAAGAGAAGCGGAAATATTACTGAAAAGAAGCGAAAAGTTTACAATTCGTATTAAAGTCATTACGTTTGTCGTCTTGCTTCAGATGTAAACTTTCATTGGTGTCATAATTGAGGTATAGGTCCAAATATGAAGCAGAACATGAAGAATCCGTCGTGTCTTATTTCAAGCTTACTTTGATAGATCGACATTCACATATTCTCAAAATTTGAAATTATTTAAAGACAAAACATCATCTATATAACTATATGTGGAGTTGAATGATTCATCGACAGTCTTGTCTCTAGTTTAGAAAAGGTTCTGTAAAAATCTTATTCATATTAATAAAGACACAAATCAGAAAGCAAAGGTGCACAGTTTGTGTCCATTGATATACCGATTGCTTGTTAAAAACACAACGAATATGTTGTCTATAAAAACCTCTAACATTCTGTTGATAATATCTTCAGTATATTATTGTTTGAAGTCTGTATGGTGTTTAATGAAATAAACAGAATCCCTGTTGAGCACTAGATATGTTAGAATGAAAATTAAAGATTTGTTTTAGACGTTCTTTTATATTAGAATGAGGGACAGTGGTGTAGAGTGTAGACAAATGAAAAGTTTAATACTTTTACGAAGATAAAGTTATTAGAAACAAAATGGTCAAGTAGGTCTTTAGAATTTTTAAGAATCCACATTTCTTTGATGCCAGATGTAGAATACACTTTTTCTGAATAAGTTTGAATGCCATCTTTGGACATGCAAGGGAGGTCCAAGTTCTTCCCTTTTTAAATTGGTACCAAAAGATTCAAGAATTGTATCTTTGATAAAATTAGTTTTGGTATAAGAGGGATTCTTTGATATACGATTTCAACAAATTTCCTTCATAAGACATTTAACAGAAAATTTCTTACAAACGAATAATAATGTTGCTGAAAGCTTTCTCAGCTGGCAGAAAAACATATTTGTTTTGTGTGTCCCTTAAGGTTTGCAGAAACTTCAGGGTCCCTAAGCACTTACAAATATATTTAAGAGATTTCGAGCTCAGATTGATTAACTTGATAAACATAAAAAAACCTGACCGATTAAACTATTAGAGCATGTTGATTGATGTATGTAAGTTGATTTGTTATTAATGAGTCTGCATTAGAACTAAAAGTAAAAGATATCTCCGTATTTAGAAATACAATATACAATGTTATCTCCGTTAGAACTGATAACCTATATTTTTACGATGACAAAGGTTAATTACTCTCATTAGTATCTTTAGTTTTATTTTCAAATACTATTTCATAGCGATTTAGATTTGTCATTAACAGTATCATAAGTTATTGATAAAGCATCCGATGTAGTTATTGACATTAATGTTTATGGTTTGTGGGATTAAATCTATTAGTTTGATTTAAAATCAAAAATAAATAAAATTCCTGCCACTTAATCGGGCTCTTATCGGTTACAGAATCATTAAATATCAAAGACACAAATCTGTATCCGAATGACATAGGTAGAAAAACATTATACATAGTATAAGACGCCTTATAATGAACAAGACAGTACACAAGCTTTCAATATAAAAACTAAACTGAACTTTCCTGAAAGAGATTGCCAAAATCACCAGTGATTTGTTTCGTTTAAGTAATTTGACATAGACACTAGCACTAGCAATGTGGTTCAAGTATGTTTGACACAGATTAGGCATTTTGACTGGAGGTGTGGTTCAAAGTATTGAACCGAAGATCGGACAAAATAGCAGGTGGTATGTTTTAAAGCTTCTTGGCCTGACTTTACACAAAGTCAGCTTTAAGGTTCAAGTGCTTTTGAAGATCTCTTGCAGTCTTACCATTTGATTCAAAACCAGTGGTACCTAGACACTGTACATTGACAAGAAAATAGGTAAATTACGAACTGTATATTAACTATAAACTGTATATTATTCCTAACTGAAAGTTATATAATTTAATTTGTATAATTATAAGCAATTTGATTGGACAACTGCCTGCATATTTCTTCTGAATAATTTTGCATAATGTAACTTCGTCACATGACCCGTTTGTGGTTGACGGAACTACTTTTTATGTAACATTTGCAACATTGTATATACTTTGTAACCACATCAAACACTTCCGAATATAGTGCATAACTTGAGGGCGCCTATGGGTATTTTTAACGTGTAAATAGTTATTCAAATCTTTTCAAAATAAAAATTAATGATTCCAAAAACTATTTTTCAAGGTTTTAATTTTTTTTAATTACATTTTCAATTTTTGTAAAAATAAAATTATCGTCTGCAAGTCACTTCCAGTATGGAGTACGGTACATTCGACATCGGTACATTTGACCAAGTTTTTGAAAATATAGAAACACAAGAACTGATCGAACATGACAATGTTCTATACAATCTTATTGCTACGGAATTTATAGAAGACCAGGAAAATAAGAATTATATGGAAATAATTCAAATTAGCGCATCAAATGAACCGAAAGAAGCAGTAAAAGAAATGACAAAGGCATTAGACATTGACAAAGTACCGTTGATACCAACAGATACAAAGCAAATGCACAGATTCAAAAGATTATCGGAAGAAGAAATTGAAACTCTTGGATTCACTTGAAGATCTCAATCGACGATGAAATCTACATCATGGGGTGTAAAAGTATTCCAAGGTAATAAAATAAATAAATAGAGAATTTCAGACGGCCAGAGTTAGAGCCACACAATAGAAAATCTGGTCCAGGATTCGAACCCGGATCTTAAAAAACTAATTTTAATGCTTTACCATTAAGCTACCCAGATCTATTCCCGTCATGCGGACATTCTAACACTAGAATTTAAAGTTGCAGAGTTATGTTACAAATTGGAGTACAAAAGGTAGCTTCCGTGAGAGAAAGCATAGGTGAGAAAATTTTATGCTGAAGCAACACCTAAAATAATTAGCAGTAGGACGAAGAATTTAGGCCCAGAACAAGCTTTAGAACACCATAAAAATTCTTTTAAAAGTATAAGATCGGCTTTAAACAGACATTTACAAGATTAAGGACGAGACATTGACATTGTGAGAGATAAAACATTCAAACCTGCAAATATAACACTGGATGGGAAATTAAAGCAGAATGTTAGGCAAGGTCTGTCTAGGCCAACAAAACATAAGGCTATTATAAATTCTGATGATTTAGTAAAAATCAGTTCTTACCTCTATCCAGAAGATAAATCCATTAATCCTATTATCCTTAGGTACCGTGTATGGTACGATTTAAGCATCCATTTTTTGTCAAGGGGCTTAGAATTCCATCGCCAATTGAATTAAATTCATTTCAGTTTTGTAGAGACGAAAATGATCTAGAATTTGTCCGTCTTACCCATGAAACAATAGAAAAAACTAGACAAGGGGTGCTTGAAAATGACGAAGATCATGCCGATAAGAGGATGTATGCATATAACGATATCTCACGGTGCCCCGTAAATTCTCTCAGACTCCTTATTTCCAAAACAAGCACAACATCGAAATCCATTTTCAATCACTGCTTGAAACCGGCTTTAACATCGCTAAATGCGGAAGCTACTTGGTATACCGACAGGCCAGTCAAGGAGTACCAATTTACCAAATTCTTGCCAGATATAACTAAAAATTCTGGTTGTTCACAAACCTATACATCTCATAGTCTCTGCGATTCAAAAACTTAACGACTCGGGTGTGGAACTACGTCACATTATGCACATGAGTGGACACAGAAATGAAAGCTTGTCCGCAGTTATAATAGACACTGTTCTCATTTCAAAAACGCCATCTGAGCACAACACTTTCTGCTCTTAAATCGTCGCCTAAACAAATCCATACTGCATTTCTTTCTGTACTATCCCATGCAAACCATAGTACTAGTAATACACCATCAGTTTCTCCGGCAACCACTATCCATTCCCTGTTCTACATACCCTGTACAAGGTCCATTATCACTAAACAGTAGCAATTTCCTATACAGTGGATTGATATCTAATTCAAACTTACAAGAACTGTGTGTTCCAGTTCAAAAATTAGCGCTCATAAACTTTTCATGGACCAACGCAAAATGGCGTCGTACTGAGAAAGCTAGACGGTCGACGGTTACTAGGGAGCTCGTACTATGTTGTATAACTGTGCTGTATTTGATTTGTTGAACTATTAAAATGTTGAAATTAAATAGTTATTCGCTTTGTATTTTTCTTTGATTTTTATAGATTTAGTTAATTAAATTATAAGAAATGAACTAATTTTTTTTATGGTTATCGAAGTATAACTTGAAAACCGGCGTGCAAACTTAATTATAATGCGCTACGCGGATTATAAAGTTTGCACACCGTTTTCAAGTTATACTTCGATAACCATAAAAAAATTTCGTTCATTTCTTAAATAATTCATAAAAAAGTATGACGTTACGATTTTTTTTTTGCATTTATAAACGTCTCCAATTACGCAAGCTACAACCACTAAATGACAGTGAAATATGTAAAACTTAAGCAGCAATATTAGTTGATACATTTGGGCAGTTTGTCAACTTCTTGTTTTATTCTTATCGTTTATAAAAGTACGCGTGATATAGATCGGTTTAGACAAACAATGCAATATGTTGTTACACACTTCATCAGACTGTAACTAACAAGTTCTTACAAAAGAAATTTTCAATTTTGTTCGCTGAAAGACAAATTATTTCAATATATTTTTATTTGTTTAAATGCCAGAACTTTCACCAAAAATGTTGTAGAGAGCTAGTTATTGTATGTTTTCTATAGATTTTAAATATTTACAGTTTAATTGGTGGAGCTGCATGTCTTTCTTATTGGTTAATTTCGTATTCTAAGGGGAGAGTTAAATCACTACAAGAAATAAATTTGCTTAAGCAAATTGTTGAATTTTTACAATAAATATTTCGGTAGAAGAAAAAATATGGAAAACTAATTGGATGTTGATTGGTAATAGACTTCAGCCAAGTTTATAATAAATTAACTTATTGGAAGAAAGAAAAGATACAACGTTTTCCATGTGTGTGAATACTCAGTGGTGATCTTTTGACTGTATTGACTCAGTGGTAATATTTTGACTGTATTGACTCAGTAGTAATATTTTGGCTGCGATGATCCATTTGGGCCCTAACTGTGATGACTCATTTAAGACCCTTTGGCTGTAAAGACTCAGTTGTGATAATTTGGCTGCGATGATCCATTTGGGACCCTAACTGTGATGACTCATTTAAGACCCTTTGGCTGTGATGACTCAGTAGGTGAGGTTTGGTTGTGTTGACTTAGTTAAGAACCTTCAGTTGTTATGTTCATCAGGAATCATATATAAACTTACACTAAAGGCACAACATAAATAGATAATTATAATGAAACATATTAACGAAATGAATGAATGAATCAATCAATCGATCCATAATGATTTAATAGGTAATAACTACACGTAACAAAAGAAGTCATGGACATCGAAGTTACAATAAACCCAATATCAATGATGTTAATTTTTCTAATCTTTTACCATTCATTCAGAAACCTCTCGGATTACACCATATTCGAACCAAACTGTACTCTTTACAACTTTCCCGTCTAAATCAGTTACAAGAAGAATGCATATACAAAACTACTACAGATTTAATACACCAGAGTTTAAACTTAACGCTATCATCATGGATATTGCATTTAAAAGGTTATTTAAACCTGCTCAGGAACACAATATATAGGACGACAACCGTCGCCAATTTCTTAAATTACATTATGCAAACAAAGGCATAGATGCTATTAATATTTCTAATATACTACTTAACAAAGTAGTACAATCTAAAGTCCCTACTTATTTCAAATATAAATTGACACTTCTAATTTCCTACTCCTACAATAAACCGATTGCATCCAAAATTTTCAACTATAAACATACTTTGCAGTGCCTATACTTTCATAACTTTACTCCACCTACCTGTTCTTGCTCAGCGTCCCCATATATTTATAAACCAGCTGGGCATGTAGTAACAGGTGATCTCAATATTATTGAGAATACTAAATTAAAATGTCTTCTTTCAAAAGGCCCTAAATACAGGGAGGCTTAACCTTTTACTTGGGGACAGAATTTCAAAATTATTATGTATTCTGTTGAAGAGTATGCTAGAGGTTTGGCTAAATTAGAAGACGTAGAGCTTGATACTTTATCCGACTGGATAAGGACAATTAGAAATTTTGTCAAGTCAAGAATTGCAAAACTTACTTGGTCTATGGGTACTAAACCTTCTTTAGTGCTCAGAGACCCTGAGGTTTCTGCAATCCTCACTGACATACATAACAGGTATGTTGTTGTCCCGGCTGATAAAGCTTCTAATAACATTATTTTCGTTTGTAAGAAATTCTATGTTGAATGTCTTATTAAGAAGCTTGGTCTAGAAAGTATAACGGAGAATCCTACTTATACCAAAACTAATTTTACCAAAGATGAAGTTCTTTCCAATCATAGGGGAGTCCTTGAGTCTTTTGGTATCAATCTTAAACAGGAAGAACTTGACCTGCCTTACTTGTATTGGATTCCAAAACTTCACAAAAATCCATACAAGGAAAGATATATAGCAGGTTCCTCTAAATGTACTACTAAATCATTATCAGTAATTCTAACACAAATTTTGACAGTTGTCAAAAATGGCCTTCAGACTTATTCAGATAAAGTCTATTCTACATCTGGCATCAACCAAATGTGGATTCTCAAAAATTCTAAAGAACTACTTGACCATTTTGTTTCTAATACTCTATCTTCGGTAAAAAGTATAAAGACTTTTGATTTTTCTACCCTTTACACCACTATCCCTCATGCTAAATTGAAAGAACGTCTAAAACAAATCATTCACCTTTCATTCTTTTACAAAAACGGTAAAACAAGATATAAATATCTAGTGCTCAACAGGGATTCTGGTTATTTTGTAAAACACCATACAGACTGCAAACAAAAATATACTGAAGATATATTCAACAAAATGTTAGAGTTTTTGATAGACAACATATTCTTACTCTAAACAATCCCAAATTTGGAGAATATGTGAATGTCATCTATCCAAGTGAGCTTGAAATAAAAGACACGACAGATTCTCCATGTTCTGCTTCATATTTGGACTTATACCTCAATTATGACAACCATGAAAGGTTACATCTGAAGCTATACGACAAACGTGATGACTTCAATTTTTCTATTGTCAACTTTCCGTTTCTTTGCAGTTATATCCCTGCTTCTACTGCGTATGGTCTATATGTTTCACAGTTAATACGGTACGGTAGAGCTTGCTTTCCACTATGGGAACTTTCTGCAGCGAAGCAAATTACTTACAATTAAATTGTTGACACATGGATATTGCAAGCCTAGGCTAATCAGGGCCCTTAAAAAGTTTTATGGCCGTCATCACAATATTGTTGATAAGTATGTAGTCACTGTATCCCAACTTATACTGGATATATTTGACTTACCATAGTTCTTTGTTCCTTTCATTCTCAAAATTGACTTGCATGTGACGGGTGTAGCTAGCTAGACAGGAAGGTGCTTACCCTTCCGGAGCACCCGGCCTCACTTCCTTGATGGAAGTTCACGTGTATAACATGTTTTGCCAGTTTGCAAAGGTTTTGCTTTGTTTTTGGGATTATGATATGGACAAGGACTAGGTATGTTTGTTTTATTTTTTAATAAATCAACGAATTCAAAACTAAATAAATACTTCTAGTTCTAGAATCTTTAAGTTTTGTACATTTATGTATAATAAAATAGGACAAAAACGTTCTGAAAATTAAGCTAAACAGAACGTTCTATAAAAATATCCACCAAAACCCATCACCTTTACCGATCTTTAATGTTTCCTAAACACTTAGTTTGTTAACTTTTGACCAAAGAGGAAACGTGTTAAAATAACCGGTATGCAGTCTATAAATCATATAAGTAACATTTACTTCTCATTAAAATATTCTGATATAAGTCGTTAACATGTACACGTTGTTAAATGAAATGTTACGTTTTGTTTATATACAAAGACAAATGTTATTAAACAAAACAAAACTTGTGATAGTATTCTTAATTCTTCTTGTTCTAATTATAATCTTTTTGAGGCATTTCTTTCCAAAATGTAATTCTCTTTTCATAAATTTAAAAAAAAACAACAAGGGATTTCTTTACACAAATTTCATTTTCAAACCTCAATGGCACTGTATATGATTTAGAAATATAATTTATACAATATTTTACCTTATGTTATCTATCACGAAAGTCTATTCTACAAATAAAAATGCTCGCTATTTATCACTAAATAAACAAACATACCAGTCCTTGTCCTAAATTTTGATCATAAATAAAATATTAAAAGTAAAAAATCCCACTCAATATAAAATATTATTTAAAGCCATATACCATAAAACAGTAATTAAAAGAAACAATTTTTAAGAAATAAAAACCACTTCTTGTGACATTGATTACAAATTTAGCATTTTAGAGGGTAACTATTATACTGACAAAACTGTGTCTAGCTGGCCAAAACAATTTGCTTATTGTAATTTTACAGTACCCAATTCACCACCAGCATTTCTCAATCAGTGGTTTTATAAAAAAAGAAATTTAAGCATTAAAAAGATTCTTATTTTATCAGATAATGAGCCAACAACCCCTAATTGTTTATTCTAATAAAAAAAATGAAAGAACAACATTTCTCTGTAGCAAAATATACTTTAATGTTCCATTTTATACCCCTGGTAGACGGAGTAAGTACCTTGTGAACAAGTTATACCCCGAAGTAGAGAAAATGTCATTTTACTAAGTAATACTCCCAAAAAGAGCAAAGCAAATACTATGTATGTAAGCATTATCCTAAAATAGACTGACTTCCGAAGTAGAATATACACGTATATAACACAAATAGCTGTTTTATTTTGATGTGCCATATGTGTACATTTCGAAAATCATTCCTGTCTGATTAAATTTAATATTACAAGTTATGTCACAAAGTAGGCTGAGTAAATACTATTTTTCATTGTATACATTGAAGTAGACTAAGACAATACCATGTTTACCAGTTTAGCACCAAAGAGTTAATAACAAGCTGTTACCTTACGTAGAATAAGTAAATGAAATGTTTATTAATTATTCTACCAAGTATACTAAACAATTCACATATGTTCAAGTACTAAACCGAAGTAGCCTTGGTAATGAACATGTTCGTATGTTTACAGTCACCCGAGTAAATACACTGTTTACAAGTTCACTAGCGTCAGTTTTTACCTAAAGCAGATTTAGTTAATAGCATGTATATAGTTTTCTAAGTAAATACGGTTTTTGCAATTACTATTAATTTGTATTATTATATTATATTATCTATACAAGTTGAACGAGTTTATATCATGTTTACAGGCAGTTAGTAGAAGTATTTTCAAATCATTTATTATAGTGACATTAGTATTTCATTAAAATGTATACTTGACAGCCTGTTATATCGACAGTACCATGAGTACCATCCTTTACCAGGAAGCGTTTAACTGCTGACTAAGAGACGTGACAGCATTAAGCAATCAGATTTAATGGACATATTACACAAGTTTAATGTTTCTAATCCTTGTTTTTTGCTGTTTTATATCTCTTTAAATTGTTTATGCCTCCCAGATCTTCAGGGTTTTATGAGTTATGCTCTTTGCTAACTGTCTAAAACAGATTTTAATCATAGTTCTAATTGTCTTCAATAAGATACGTCAGTCACTTTGGCGCAAAATTTTATTGACGTAATAGGGACATTTTATTATTGCAGTGCCTGTTATAAAGTTGTTTATTAATGTAATATTCTTTTTTAATTTCAGATCATTAAAATGTTAGTTATGGTTGTAGTGATATATGCTTTCTGCTGGATGCCTTTAAACGTTATAAATATCGCCGGAATTATAAACCCAAGCATATACAATGCAAAGGGAATGAATTATGTATGGATGGCGACACATTGGTTAGCTATGAGTAACTGCATGTATAATCCTTTCATATACTGCTGGTTAAACTCGAAGTTCAGAGACGGATTTACGAGCGTTTTAAAATGTTTTACGTGTGGTTATGTAAATAATGCAGATGAAATGGAGCTACAGAGACTTAGACGTCAGGAAACGTCTTCCACTTCCTGTGGTGCAAATGGCGGGAATATAAATGTCGGAAGTACCCTCGCAGCAAATGGTAGTTTATATCGTTTTAATTCTACAAAATCAAACAAGCTAACCGTGACTTATCAATATCATGATTATACACGTGATTATCTGTCATGTCATCATAGTAAAAGATAAATTATAAATAGTGTTTTTAACATAGTTAATTCATTAAATTAAAAAATTTCATTAAGCGCTCATTCATTTGTTGAAAGTTGCATTTAGGCTCTAATGGTCATATAATTTATTTTATTTTTGTAATGTTTTATTATTTAGCCATCCATATAAATGCATATCTTTTCTTCATATTTTATTTTGGTGTTCTCTACGAGAAAGATCACAAATCATTACAAAGAGGAACATGACCTCGAATTTTAATTTTATTATGCTATTGTGTGCCGTATGACTGAGTAGATGAACATCTTTAATAAAGCCAGAGATAAGAAAAAGCTTTGCGATTTATTGCAAATTTGTATGGCATTGTTGGATTTTTTCTTTTCTTTTTTTATTTATGTTCTTTTTATTATTTTTTTTTTTTATTTTTTTTTTTTCGGTATGTTGACAAGATAAACAATTCATCATAAAATTATATTTCGGATAATTTCCAGTTAAAGGACATAAAGAAACAGACAATCTCGTTATTCTTTATTTATTATTTTACATGTGCAATGATGACATATACATGTTATAAGTAATTTTTTGACAAAATACACATATTGGTATAGAAACTATAGGTTCTTTTAAATTTCTAAAAGGCTAAATGAAAATGACTACTTGTAAAAGAATGACAACAAGGGTTAGGGTTAGGGTTAGCAAGGGCCATTTGCATAAGGCAGTAGATGGTTTTTAGATGTGATATGTTATTACAAAACAAATAATATTTAAAATAAATATATAAATAAATTATGTGTGTGTGTTTGTGTGTGTGTGTGTGTTGTGTGTGTGTGTGTGTTGAAATAAACAAAAGGAATAAAAACACACAAAACAAGATTGATACTGATTGCCAATTGTTAAATTTTGAATTTTTATACAAAAAATATAATAAACAAAATTGCATATAAAATTTTGAAAATTTGATCTTATAAAATTTCAAATTTTCACATATGACATTATTATTAATAACATTGATCATAAATCGTTCCCGCTACAGTAAAAACAGTTATGTACCAGTTTTCGTTTAGTTCTATGAAGTTTAACAAATACAAATAATTTTATTTTAATACTGCAAATAAATTATTAAAATACCATCGATTTAAACAGTGTAAACAATGGTCAACATTATGACTTGTTTAATATAAAAAATAAAATCAAATATGTAATACGTATATATAGATATAAAATCATGCTACTGATGACTGAACGATTACTTAATACTAGTATTTGCATTTCTAGTAGCTGAGGAAGAGATATTATACAATTCATGATCAGAATAATTCTTGGGATTTAATAATCTGGATATTTTCTTTAAGTTTGAGATAGATCTATAAGAAACTTCAGTATCGGTATTTTATTCTTGACAGATTTTTAAAAAAAAATTCTTAAACTAAGTTATCACAAATGTGGCATAAACGTTCAGATCTATGTAGATTTTTATATCTAACAGTTTCTATATAAAAAGGATGGGAGCTGATGCAAAATGTAATAATGATAGATCACTAAACTTTTGATTTTTAGAATTGTTCTTCTGCTTACGTCTTCGTTTAATTAAATTAAAGAATAGTACAGCTGATGCACTTAGCACCGACTTTAAAATCGACAATCTCAATGATATTTCTTTTCTTTTTGTCACCTATAATTAAGATTTAATAAAACGACAAATTACCTTTCCTCCTACATTAAACAGCAGCCGATCCGTATTAACAGTAATCTATAAAATGTCTATAATTAATACATATTTTTGCGTTAGGTTTTGTTAAAAACTCTATACGTGACGTTTCTTCGATTTTAGAGTGGAAGAATAACATTTATCATTAGTGTCAGCATAGCTTAAACTTTCAAAAGGTGAAACTTGTGCAAACAAATTAAATGTTATAGACGACTTGCTACTGACGCCAGTGTAGGATATTTTTTTTTAATTTTTCTATTTTGAAAATTTTCTTCTACATACATCTGATTTGTTAAAGCTAACAAATAACTCAAACTCTTTTAATCAATTATAGAAAAAAAATAATAAAAGCCATATTATTACCAATGGCTACTTAAGGATGTTTCTGGTTTTCGTTAATCCCTGGTACTGTTGGATACAAGATACAAGCTAATGTTAGTAAAACATTAGAGGTTAGTGGTGTATTTTGTATTTACCATTGATAAACTTGGCAAAATTGACTTAAACCTAGACAATTACGAAGCAAGTTAACAAGATTGACTAAACACTTATTAAAACTGCTCGTTTTAAAACTTAGGAAGAACACAGGATAAAAAAAATATCGTATCTATTGGTTCGATTTCGGATATTTTTGGGATCTAACCTATTGTATTAAGCAATCATTATTGTAATTTCATTTACAATTTTGACGTTCTTAATTTCCTCACTATCAGACAGAGGGTTTCATTCAATTTTCTGGCTTTCTGTTTATAGTGTACTTGTAAATCTCAAATCGTGAAAATATCTGGAAATCAGGTGATCGGAAAAACCATTTCTGTTTACTTTCAGACGGTAGTCTCTCAAACCTTTCAGGAAATAATGTCTCAAGCCCTATAGAAAGAAGTATAAACCGCTTCATTAAGTGACGATTACTCGGGGCAAAAAAATGTTTTCAACATAAATAACAAATCGTTTGCAAGAAAAAACATATCGTTTCAATTTTACATCATCATTTTTCAATTCATTAACAAGACACTGACTTTTAACTAAGAAACGTAAATTTGATCTTCCTGATGTTTAAGGTGCCATTTTGCGATAAAATTATCAATGTTTACAGAGAAAAATCGCCATTTCGCGGTACAGTAAAACCTGATGAGTCATGTTCTGGCATTTTTAAGTAACAAAAAGAAAAAAATAACGAAGCTGTTTAAGTGTGATTGACTTTTCAAAACTCTTGTGCTACCAAAATAAAATCATACCAAGGTATATCAATACTTTTAAAGACAGTTGGCCTCATATCAACCTATGTAATATTATTTAAATCTCGAACTTACAATGTCAAGGCTCATTAGTTAACAATGTAGATTTTGCAACACAAGTTACTTTAAATTTTTGACAACAAATTTTAAAGGGCAAGCAGATGCTAACATAAATCGGAGGCACTTGTCCTGCATTAAAAACGGTTTTTCTGTTATAAAATTGAGCTACACATTACATGTTAACAATCAAATTCTAATATTTTAACATAAAGATGAATGCTTCTTTAACGAACAATAGATCAAATAAAACGACGATTGGTATCTCTTTACTAGATAGATCTTATCAACCGGAAATGGAAGCAACATTATACTTTACAAAGCGGAAACGTTTCCTCTACACTGTTCTAAGAAGACATACAGATTTACGGGACAGTTTGAGGTGTGGGTTAGTTAGTTAGATCAAAATCTTAAAAATAAATAACAGACCTTTCTCGTCAAAATGTATAATCACGTCATTAAACTTCCAAACATAATCAAGATATTACAATACAAAGAAGGACATGTAACGGAACACGCAATAAATAGATGTTAAATTTATTATTTAAATTTACTTTAATGTTTGCCCCTCCTACCAGCTAGGATCGATTAATAAAATAGAATCGGTCTTGACCTTTGTTAAAACACTTCTTTCTCTCTTCAAACTTAAAATTAAGTTAAACCATTACTGACACCAATTATTATAAAATTGAAACCAATTAGTCTAAAATTGAGACCATTTTTCAAAACTGAGACCACTGATTATAAAACCGTTTACCAGACTGAGACCATTGATTAATATTTAGGCAAATGATTATAAAATTAATCATAAAAATGAGACCATTGATTATAAAACTGAGATCATCGAATCTAAATTTGAGGACACTGATTATAAATTTATCGACTTTGCGTTGGTACTTTTATTAAATGATAAAAGAATGTTCTAAAAACTTATGGAATTTTTAAAGGGAATAGAACACGTCCTTAAATTATTGTTATTGTTGTTATTATTATTATTATTATTATTATTATTATTATTATTATTATTATTATATATATATATATATTTTTTTTTTTTTTTTTTTTTTTTTTTTTTTTAAATTAAGATTCAGGTAATTTAGAAGGGAGTGAACAACTTTGCGAAATGAAGTTTGTTTTCAACAAAGCAATTTGGTAGGATAATTAAACCTACATTACAAGCAAGAATAGAACATAAATATTCTTTTTGTCTGTTTTAGACATAAGGTTTACAGAATTTTCCAAAGCCGTCGAGTGAGTTTTAGGGATAATTTTTTTTATTTCGACGGACATCATAAATAAAGAAAATCTCTACTACATTAAGTAATATTTCACTCTAAATATGGCTCAAGTTTAGCCGGTAGTTTTAGGAATGAAAGTTAACGCACAGGAATATACAAGCACCATAGTAGTTCAGATAATAGGATTGATAAAGGCCACTGTGAAAAATGTTACACATTAGCATATATATTTATGTAGGCTAAACTTGGGATTGTTGCTGCTTTTTTTTTTAAGTTAAGGTTTAAACAGGTCAAAATGCCGATGTATCCATTCTGTTGATGTAGATTTTCAACCTTAATTGGTGATAAAATATAATTTATTCATCTTTGTTTTACATTTTAAAGAAAATATTATTAGTTACAGGGTCAATAAAATCCATATTGGTCGAGGGCTAAGCCCGGGCCTAGATATGAATTTTACTGACCCTGTATAAACCATATTAGGTCACGATCCCCCTCTGTAACGATTATATCCTAGCGATCACCCTAAAAAATCAATGTAAATATATGTACAGTGACATTATACTCTGTTCATGGTACAAGTTCTAAATGAGAAATGACTTACATATATTAATGTCAACAAACCAATCCTACACGTTTTGTTTGGTTTTTATTGAATCCAGAACAAGTCATATAAGATGTCTCGCACGCTGTGTAACGGTACTATCCTACCGATCATTATAAGAAAATCATTTAAAAAACAATTTGAATCCATTTACACAGTGAGTGAGTGACATGATACAGTTGGCATGGCAAACCATCAATCTTTGTTAAAATAACGATTAATTTAACTAACTATCAATATATGTAAATCAAACTAACTATACTCTTGTTCCTAGAATTAAGATTTTTTGTTTTATTATTAACATATCATTATTTGTGTCTTTATTTGTCATACGTGTATGTGATAATTATGACACGTTTATTATCAAGCGGTCGCCATTGACGTTGGTCAAGGGAAACAACTCTCATGCTGACTAGATATGGAATCAGACTGACTCGATATGGTCTATATTATGTCACCACGTGACCAGGATTGCCTAATGATATTGACAGTAATTAGCGAATTAATGAGAGGTAGGATATAGTTTAAATCAGCTATCTATAGAACGAAAACAATGTGTTAGGCCATCTTTTGTAAGCCACGTTAGTAAAAAAAAAACGTGTCAATGGAGAAAATAAAATAGCTATATGATGGCTTAAAGAACAATGTAAACAAATTGCTTAAGTATAATTTTTATTTAAAATACCATTTTAATATGACAGTATCAAGAACCGCTTCAAAATTGGTGACAGAATAAACGAAGTTAAAGCAGCTTGAAATTCATTTTTGAAAACCTTCCCTTGATCGCAAAGTGAAATGCCTCGTTTTTTGATACTATGTGATGTCACGACAGTATTAAAAGTAGTACCTTAAAATGATGGTTCCGTTCGTAGTTTCTCCTCAATTGTATAATCTTAAAGTCCGCTTCATGAAAGAAATTGTTTGAAAAGAACAATCTAAAAAAGAAGTCGATATGACCAATATATATATATATATATATATATATATATATATATATATATATATATATATATATATATATATATATATATATATATATATATATATTATTTTACAAAAGGCCGCTATAGTGTGAATAATAACATTGATTGATTTCCCCCGCGAAAAAAAAATCATGCATGTTTATAAGACATCCTGTATGTGACAAACAGCTATATCAAGCTTTAATGTCACAGAATTAATGAATCCCGTCTAAGATCTAGAAACTAACAAATAAATAAACTCAGTCGCCTACTGATTAAACATAAAGTAAATGAAACCTTTATATGTTGTCGGGTTCTATTGAATTTCATGCTTTCAAACAGAAACAAGTTATTGTTTGTCTAACCTGTGGTGTATTCCGTGAGTTTATATAATTGAAGTATTAGAATCTGAATCAAACGAAGGCAGACCTTCACGAGATTGGGATTGGTTATAATTGAATTATATGAATGTTCCGCTAAACTTTATGTTTTTAGCATAGGCGATCTAAACCAAGAAAAAAAAACTTTATATATAATTTTTAAGTTATAGCTAAAAATGAATACATACATTTCTTCTTTAAATTGAAAACAGCTGGAGTATTTTATTTTATTATTTTATCTAGCACATTCATGCCTCTTTTGCAATCCTCAGTAATAACGCACGAAAGCACAAGAATAAACTTCTAGTGTTTTCAATTAAAAAGAGTTAAATTAAGAAATGGCGTTTTACATCCGAGCCAAGATTCTTTCATTTACATTGAGGCTGTCTAGGAAATATTGGAGTTACCGAAGAAACCGTCTAAAACCGTCTAACCCCGGCAAGCAAACCGACAAACTTTTTTTGAGATCTACAACGGTTATATTCAAACATATGTGTTTAGAGGTAATGTGATCACTAAACGCATTTCAGACCACTTTACCACCGAGGTCCTTCTAAAACAAGAATATTACATACATACATATACATATATCTGCATTTGTTGGTAATAAGAAAACACTGAAAGTTTATTAAAACATAGCATTTTCGTTAATCAAAATATCAACAATTTTGTCAAAGCTTGTACACTTTTTTTAACTTAGCATCTGGTTAAAGTAATCGGTCTAATCAACCATGCTGAGAAAATCAGGGTTGCTTCCCTTCCTCCTCTACTGAGTATAATGAATGACTGGTGGTAGGATCACGTACTACTGGCTGTCCTCTGAAAAAAGATGCTGAGATTATAATCTCATCTTAGTCAATCATTTATATGTAATCAAGTGCCTTAAGATTTTGTTAAACATTTTTCCGGCGCAACTCGAACCCATGACTTACAAAGTTTAATTACATTAATTTTCTGCGTACATTTTGTTCACTTACGTGTGTTGAGAATATTTTTTTATTTCGCTTGGGATTGTTTTTTTTAGAAGTTACATGTGTGACGAAGATACTTAATCAATATCAATATAGATCAAGGAACCATTTAAATGAGTAGAAAATCTGCTTCGTAAACCTCTGATACATCATCATCAAGCAATCGCTATTTTAGCCCGTTTTAATTGTCTCTCTTTAATACATATAAAATACTATACAAATATAGAACAAGCTTTCGAGAACATTGTCAAATCATTATAATCAGTATAACACGCTATAGTTAAACAACTGTATACACTAGACAACGAAGACCAACAATCACAAAACAAAACACAACAAACTCTTGTACAGAAAAGAGAAATGACAATAAAATATTACAGGACAGTGGGTAACAAACGTTTGTAGGTATGTATGACAACGTTCAAGCATGTCCAAGTTGTAAAACAGACAATCTGCATCGCGTATTGGTTTCCAAAAATGGGAAATCATCCAGTCATGATACAAAAAGCAAATTTTCCTCTGTTCACCAGGAATCTGCTATACAAATGTCTGTTAACTTTTTCATGTACGATGTTGGTTCTTAACAAGCCGTTGCTTCAGCCTATAGAATTCAAAACTTTGAATTCAAAATTTTTGTAAAATAATACTTATACTTTTAACATCCAAAAGATAGTATCATTGTGAAGTGGTTTGGAATGTTAAAACTATACTTAAACATTACCTTATGTGTTTAAACAATTATTTTAGAATACTGCATTCCTTATATTTCTATACAAATAAAAAAAAACTATAAAGTAAATAACCGTCTTTTTTCCAATCTTACACATAGCGTACATTCCTTACCATTAAATAACCGTCTTTTTTCCAATATTACACATAGCGTACATTCCTTACCATTAAATAACCGTCTTTTTTCAAATATTACACATAGCGTACATTCCTTTCCATTAAATAACCGTCTTTTTTCCAATATTACACATAGCGTACATTCCTTTCCATTAAATAACCGTCTTTTTTCAAATATTACACATAGCGTACATTCCTTTCCATTAAATAACCGTCTTTTTTCCAATCTTACACATAGCGTACATTCCTTACCATTAAATAACCGTCTTTTTTCCAATATTACACATAGCGTACATTCCTTACCATTAAATAACCGTCTTTTTTCAAATATTACACATAGCGTACATTCCTTTCCATTAAATAACCGTCTTTTTTCCAATATTACACATAGCGTACATTCCTTACCATTAAATAACCGTTTTTTTTCCAATATTACACATAGCGTACATTCCTTTCCATTAAATAACCGTCTTTTTTCCAATATTACACATAGCGTACATTTCTTTCCATTAAATAACCGTCTTTTTTCCAATATTACACATAGCGTACATTCCTTACCATTAAATAACCGTCTTTTTTCCAATATTACACATAGCGTACATTTCTTTCCATTAAATAACCGTCTTTTTTCCAATATTACACATAGCGTACATTCCTTTCCATTAAATAACCGTCTTTTTTCCAATATTACACATAGCGTACATTCTTTACCATTAAATAACCGTCTTTTTTCAAATATTACACATAGCGTACATTCCTTTCCATTAAATAACCGTCTTTTTTCCAATATTACACATAGCGTACATTCCTTTCCATTAAATAACCGTCTTTTTTCCAATATTACACATAGCGTACATTCCTTTCCATTAAATAACCGTCTTTTTTCCAATATTACACATAGCGTAGTACATTCCTTTCCATTACAGACCTCTACCAGCAAGACTTTTTTATTTTCTGTTGGCAAATTTCGGTGATAGAGTAGGATGCGCTGGCATTGAAAATCAGGGATAGAGATAACACGCTGCACCCTTTAATCAACTCAGACAATTAACCAACTTGACTTTAGTGGCATGTTGACATCGTCTACACCGGTTGTCGCCCCCTTTTCAATATCTTTTAAAATGTATTTTCTTAGCCGTTTTCTTTATTTGTTACAAAATTTTTCTCAATTAAATGCAGCGAATATATTTCTTTAACAAATAGCCCAATTGAAATATGCAATGCTTCCTGAACACATAATTAAAACTAATTTCAATTCATGTGGTATATGTTACCGAATCAGTTCACAGACAGGAATCATGTTAATTTTACTCTTCTCAATTACCTATAATAACAGAGAGAAAAATGACATTTTATTGCTTTTAAAACGATTGCAACGAAAATATATTAGAACATTAGGCAAAGATTTAATTGTAGTTAGCCTTTATTTATTAATGATTATTATTATTATTATTATTATTATTATTATTATTATTATTTGTTTTTTGCTTTGACATTTTCCCACGGCTTATTTAGATTCATATTTATTTTTTTAAAAATAAAATCAGGTATTTAAAAAATGCACAGGGCTACTTTTTACTAAGGTAAAAAGGCTGAAATTTTGAAGATTAAATTCGTGCACTACATGTATTTCATAACCAATTATGTTGATAGCTCGATAAATAGTGAGGTCATCTGAATCGCATAACTCTTAAGTCTCTTTTAAATATAATTAATATCCTCTTCTTTCTTTCTTTCTTTCTTTCTTTTTTTTTTTTTTTTTTTTTTTTTTTTTTTTTTTTTTTTTTTTTTTTTTTTTTGTTAAAATAATGCACTTCTAGAAATCTATACTTTGCGACTACTTTCAGAAATACTTCTTATTTCTAGCATACACAAAAATGGAATAATAAGAAATAAAAAAATTTGAAAAAGAAAACTAAAGAGTAATAGAAATAAATGATTTTCCTGATTGTAAATTCATCAATTCTGATTTCTAACTTAAAAGGCGTGATTTTAATACTTTTTTTAATTTTAAGTTAATTATATAAAGATTATAAAGCATTTGTAAAATTTTGTTTTATAATGCAGCAATATCAGTTTACAAAATAGTTCATAACAGAAACTTTAAAATAAAGACTTTCCCTGAAAATTAGTCTTTGTAAGTTAGACGGCGCAAAGAAATGTGCAAGATGCAAGAGTTATTTCCCTTTGGTCAGAAATATTTCTTATCTTTTGTAGAGTTTTTATTTATTTATTTATTTTATTTTTTATTTCATTATTGTTATTATTATTACTATGTAAAACCAAATATCGATAGTTGTTAATAAAAAACTAACAAAAAATTTACCAAAACCCAACAATTTGAAATTGCCTAATGCAGACTCTAAAATGCACATCATGAAGGAGCCGGCGAATGTCGGTTCCAAACATGAAATAGTAAGTCTTATAATATAATGTTGTAATCTTGTTTTCACATTTTATTTTAATTTTTTTGATAATAAATTAGATAAGATGTAGACAAAAGAACCTCAACCACACCACTGGATATCACTTATTTCTTTAAGGTCTGCAGTTGAATAAATACCGGGGTATCTTGTGTTGTCTTGTTACCTGTGTTTTGTTTCTGATTTATTTTCCTATCGTTAAATATTTTTTTCTACAATTTATTATTTTTTTAAAATTATTTACAGATTATTTTAATATTGTTGTGTTACTCTTTATATTTCCTTTTATCACATTTCTCTTGCAAAAATCTTCTACGCATCTGTTTGACAACAATATTAGGTCTGATATCCGATTAATAAGTATTTTGATGCAATGTTGCATCATTTATTTGAAATAAGCATCATCGACCTTATTTTAAATTAAGTTCTATAAAATATACAACTAGAAAACAACCAAAGTTGCGAACAAAAATACATAAAATGTAGTAACAACTAGCTGCTAAATAAGTCGGATAAAAAGGCCTGAAGTAAGACGAATGCAAAAAGACGATTGCCTATAAAATGTGCTTTAGATTTGTTTGTAAGGTAAAACGTGATCTTGTTGGCCTGTTTGTATGACGTGATCTTGTTTGGTATATTTGTATGACGTGATCTTGTTTGGTATATTTGTATGGCATGATCTTGTTTGGTATATTTGTATGACGTGATCTTGTTTGGTATATTTGTATGATGTGATCTTGTTTGGTATATTTGTATGATGTGATCTTGTTTGGTATATTTGTATGACATGATCTGGTTTGGTATATTTGTATGACGTGAACTTGCTTCGTCTATTTGTATGGCGCGATCTTGTTTGGTATATTTGTATGACATGATCTTCTTTTGTCTGTTTGAATGACGTGATCTTCTTTCGTTTGTTTGTATAACGTGATCTTGTTTGCCTGTTTGTATGACGTGATCTTGTTTGGTATATTTGTATTACATGATCTTGTTTAGTATATTTATATGACATGATCTTGTATGGTATATTTGTATGACGTGATCTGGTTTGGTATATTTGTATGACATGATCTTCTTTTGTCTGTTTGAATGACGTGATCTTCTTACGTTTATTTGTATGACGTGATCTTGTTTGGTATATTTGTATGACATATCTTGTTTGCTTATTTTTATAACGTGATCTTGTTTTGTCTTTTTGTATGACGTTAACTTGTTTCGTTTTTATGTATGACGTTAACTTGTTTCGTCTGTTTGTATGACGTGATCTTGTTTTTTCTGTTTGTATGAAGTGATCTGATTTCGTTTGTTTGTATGACGTGATCTTGTTTGGTATATTTGTATGACGTGATCTTGTTTGGTATATTTCTATGACGTGATCTTGTTACGTTCTTTGTACGACGTGATCTTGTTTCGTATTTTTGTATGACGTGATCTTGCTTCGTTTGTTTGTGTAACGTGAACTTCCTTCGTCTATTTGTATGACGCTATCTTGTTTGGTATATTTGTATGATGTGATCTTGTTTGGTATATTTGTATGACATGATCTGGTTTGGTATATTTGTATGACGTGAACTTGCTTCGTCTATTTGTATGGCGCGATCTTGTTTGGTATATTTGTATGACATGATCTTCTTTTGTCTGTTTGAATGACGTGATCTTCTTTCGTTTGTTTGTATAACGTGATCTTGTTTGCCTGTTTGTATGACGTGATCTTGTTTGGTATATTTGTATTACATGATCTTGTTTAGTATATTTATATGACATGATCTTGTATGGTATATTTGTATGACGTGATCTGGTTTGGTATATTTGTATGGCATGATCTTCTTTTGTCTGTTTGAATGACGTGATCTTCTTACGTTTATTTGTATGACGTGATCTTGTTTGGTATATTTGTATGACATATCTTGTTTGCTTATTTTTATAACGTGATCTTGTTTTGTCTTTTTGTATGACGTTAACTTGTTTCGTTTTTATGTATGACGTTAACTTGTTTCGTCTGTTTGTATGACGTGATCTTGTTTTTTCTGTTTGTATGAAGTGATCTGATTTCGTTTGTTTGTATGACGTGATCTTGTTTGGTATATCTGTATGACGTGATCTTGTTTGGTATATTTCTATGACGTGATCTTGTTACGTTTCTTTGTACGACGTGATCTTGTTTCGTATTTTTGTATGACGCTATCTTGTTTGGTATATTTGTATGATGTGATCTTGTTTGGTATATTTGTATGACATGATCTGGTTTGGTATATTTGTATGACGTGAACTTGCTTCGTCTATTTGTATGGCGCGATCTTGTTTGGTATATTTGTATGACATGATCTTCTTTTGTCTGTTTGAATGACGTGATCTTCTTTCGTTTGTTTGTATAACGTGATCTTGTTTGCCTGTTTGTATAACGTGAACTTGTTTGGTATATTTGTATTACATGATCTTGTTTAGTATATTTATATGACATGATCTTGTATGGTATATTTGTATGACGTGATCTGGTTTGGTATATTTGTATGACATGATCTTCTTTTGTCTGTTTGAATGACGTGATCTTCTTACGTTTATTTGTATGACGTGATCTTGTTTGGTATATTTGTATTACATGATCTTGTTTAGTATATTTATATGACATGATCTTGTATGGTATATTTGTATGACGTGATCTGGTTTGGTATATTTGTATGACATGATCTTCTTTTGTCTGTTTGAATGACGTGATCTTCTTACGTTTATTTGTATGACGTGATCTTGTTTGGTATATTTTTATGACATATCTTGTTTGCTTATTTTTATAACGTGATCTTGTTTTGTCTTTTTGTATGACGTTAACTTGTTTCGTTTTTATGTATGACGTTAACTTGTTTCGTCTGTTTGTATGACGTGATCTTGTTTTTTCTGTTTGTATGAAGTGATCTGATTTCGTTTGTTTGTTTGACGTGATCTTGTTTGGTATATTTGTATGACGTGATCTTGTTTGGTATATTTGTATGACGTGATCTTGTTACGTTTCTTTGTACGACGTGATCTTGTTTCGTATTTTTGTATGACGTGATCTTGCTTCGTTTGTTTGTGTAACGTGAACTTGCTTCGTCTATTTGTATGACGCTATCTTGTTTGGTATATTTGTATGACATGATCTTCTTTTGTCTGTTTGATTGACGTGATCTTCTTTCGTTTATTTGTATGACGTGATCTTGTTTGGTATATATGTATGACATATCTTGTTTGCTAATTTGTATGACGTGATCTTGTTTCGTCTTTTTGTCTGACGTTAACTTGTTTCGTCTTTATTTATGACGTTTACTTGTTTCGTCTGTTTGTATGACGTGATCTTGTTTCTTCTGTTTGTATGAAGTGATCTGGTTTCGTCTGTTTGTATGACGTGATCTTGTTTGGTATATTCGTATGGCGTGATCTTGTTTGGTATATTTGTATGACGTGATCTTGTTTCGTCTTTTTGTATGACGTTAACTTGTTTCGTTTGTTTGTAAGATGTGAACTGGTTTCGTTTATTTGTATGACGTGATCTTATTTCGTCTGTTTGTATGACGTGATCTTGTTTCTTCAGTTTGTATGAAGTGATCTGGTTTCGTTTATTTGTATTAAGTGATCTTGTTTCGTTTATTTGTATGACGTGATCTTGTTTCGTCTGTTTGTATGGCGTGATCTTGTTTCGTTTTTTTTTTTTTTTTTTGTATAGCGTGATCTTGTTTCGTTTATTTGTATGACGTGATCTTGTTTTGTCTGTTTGTATGACGTTAACTTGTTTCGTCTGTGTGTATAAAGTGATCTTGTTTCGTCTGTTTGTGTAAAGTGATCTTGTTTCTTCTGTTTGTATGAAGTGATCTTTTTTCGTCTGTTTGTATAAAGTGATCTTGTTTCGTTTGTTTGTAAGACGTAAACTTGTTTTGTTTATTTGTATGAAGTGATGTTGTTTCGTCTGTTTGTATAACGTGATCTTGTTTCGTCTGTTTGTATAAAGTGATCTTGTTTCGTCTGTTTGTATGAAGTGATCTTGTTTCGTCTGTTTGTGTAAAGTGATCTTGTTTAAAGTGATCTTTTTTCTTCTGTTTGTATGAAGTGATCTTGTTTCGTCTGTTTGTATAAAGTGATCTTGTTTCGTCTGTTTGTATAAAGTGATCTTGTTTTGTTTATTTGTATGACGTGATCTTGTTTCGTCTGTTTGTATGGCGTGATCTTATTTCGTTTTTTTTTTTTTTTTTGTATGACTTGATCTTGTTTCGTCTGTTTGTATAAAGTGATCTTGATTGTCTGTTTGTATGACTTGATCTTGTTTCGTCTGTTTGTATTAAGTGATCTCGTTTCGTCTGTTTGTGTAAAGTGATCTTGTTTAAAGTGATCTTGTTTCATCTGTTTGTATGAAGTGATCTTGTTTCGTCTGTTTGTATAAAGTGATCTTGTTTCGTCTGTTTGTATAAAGTGATCTTGTTTTGTTTATTTGTATGACGTGATCTTGTTTCGTCTGTTTGTATGGCGTGATCTTATTTCGTTTTTTTTTTTTTTTTGTATGACTTGATCTTGTTTCGTCTGTTTGTATAAAGTGATCTTGATTGTCTGTTTGTATGACTTGATCTTGTTTCGTCTGTTTGTATTAAGTGATCTCGTTTCGTCTGTTTGTATGACTTGATCTTCTTTCGTCTGTTTGTATGGCGTGATCTTGTTTCGGTTTTTTTTTTTGTATAGCGTGATCTTGTTTCGTTTATTTGTATGACGTGATCTTGTTTTGTCTGTTTGTATGACGTTAACTTGTTTCGTCTGTGTGTATAAAGTGATCTTGTTTCGTCTGTTTGTGTAAAGTGATCTTGTTTCTTCTGTTTGTATGAAGTGATCTTTTTTCGTCTGTTTGTATAAAGTGATCTTGTTTCGTTTGTTTGTAAGACGTAAACTTGTTTTGTTTATTTGTATGAAGTGATGTTGTTTCGTCTGTTTGTATAAAGTGATCTTGTTTCGTCTGTTTGTATGAAGTGATCTTGTTTCGTCTGTTTGTATGAAGTGATCTTGTTTCGTCTGTTTGTGTAAAGTGATCTTGTTTAAAGTGATCTTGTTTCATCTGTTTGTATGAAGTGATCTTGTTTCGTCTGTTTGTATAAAGTGATCTTGTTTCGTCTGTTTGTATAAAGTGATCTTGTTTTGTTTATTTGTGTGACGTGATCTTGTTTCGTCTGTTTGTATGGCGTGATCTTATTTCGTTTTTTTTTGTATGACTTGATCTTGTTTCGTCTGTTTGTATAAAGTGATCTTGATTGTCTGTTTGTATGACTTGATCTTGTTTCGTCTGTTTGTATTAAGTGATCTCGTTTCGTCTGTTTGTATGACTTGATCTTGTTTCGTCTGTTTGTATGACTTGATCTTGTTTCGTCTGTTTGTATGAAGTGATCTTGTTTCGTCTGTTTGTATAAAGTGATCTTGTTGCGTTTGTTTGTATGACGTGAACTTGTTTTGTTTATTTGTATGCCGTGATCCTGTTTCGTTTATTTTGTATGAAGTGATCGTGTTTCGTCTTTTTGTATGACATGATATTTTTCGTTTATTTGTATGACGTGATATTGTTTCGTCTGTTTGAATGACGTGATATTTTTTTCGTTTGTTTGTATGACGTGATATTTTTTTCGTTTATTTGTATGACTTGATATTGTTTCGTCTATTTGTATGACGTGAACTTGTTTTGTTTATTTGTATGCCGTGATCCTGTTTCGTTGATTTGTATGAAGTGATCGTGTTTCGTCTATTTGTATGACGTGATATTTTTTTCGTTTATTTGTATGACGTGATCTTGTTTCGTCTGTTTGAATGACGAGATTTTGGTTTTGTACATTAGACATAACTTTTTTTTTTATGTTTCACGTTTTGTCTCTTGTTATTTATTTTATTGTTCTTCTTCATGTGTGTTTTATATGGGACATGTTTTGTTTCGTCTATGTGGTTTGAAGAATTCATGTTTGGGTTGTTTGTACAGATGAGTTTATGGTCGTCTGTTTACATGACGTGAGCTTGTGACGCCTATTTGGTTGGACGTGTTTTTGTATCGACTGTATAACTTGCTGTTGGTTGCTCTAGCTGTTGCCACGAGTACGTTTTCAGCTATAATGTTAGCTAGATGTTATACAGTTCGCTAAAATCCCATATTATTCCTAACCTAGTTAGAAAAATCGATTTAACACTCCAATCTATATAGAATTAGTAAGCAATAAAAATCTTATTTCTATGGAGACATTCATGAGTATCCATCATGTTTGAAGAAATATACATCTCATGCTACAATACTACTTCAATTGAAGCGAACGGGAACCTAAATGGCAAGATATACTAATGATTTCTTATCCACCCAATTCAGATCCAATTTACTTGGGATTGCTAATCTATCGTTTTAGAATAGACCCTTTATACATTCATACCGTTAAGAACAAAATCATACACATCCTGGGCTACAAAGATTTGATAAAGTTTGAAGACCGTCCATTATGACAAAAGAAAGGAATATATTCTCAGGAATAATATCTTTTAGAACTAAACGTTTGGTCAGTTAAGAAAAAAGACATAAATCATTTAATTGAGACATGAAAAGATACCAGTATCTGATGTGTAACACAGCGCTAGCAGCATCCGTAATACGTTACGTTATCTGTTCTATCAATGGTGCATAGTTATTATGAACTGAAGACAGATGCATTAAAGTAGAAGAACATGTAAATGAGGATATTATAATTAAAATTTATCAAGCGGTAATTATAGTTTATGATTGTCCAGAGAGAAGTCTCTTTAAGCCTATGTTTATCACGCTTACACTTCTCTGCTTTAAACGAACACCGTTGCACTGAATATTAATTTCTAATATTTTTGCTGACGTATTTTAATTTTTCGGCCAAAGGACTAATTGACTATTTTAATTGCTAATGAATGTACATAGAGTGAAGTGCAACTACATTACAATCTTATCCTTGCCTCGCAAAATCATGCAGAAAAAATACCTTACAAAATAGAGCGAGGTTCACGTTAAATGAAGAAAGTAATCATTTACAAGTTCAAAGGTTTGTCCGAGTAGTTTAAATGCTCGAGCTCGTCACATGAAGTTATTTTGAAGAGAACCTTGCAATTACACTACAAAAATCAAATGCCAAATACATATCTTTAATAAACTTTTAAGTAAATACATAAAACACGTGTCATTGAATAATGCAATACATTATTTAAATAACATGGAAATGTGTCTTACAAGCAAGCATATTTAACAAAATATGTATAGCGTTTACACTCGAGCAGACTCGGAATTTTCATCATACGATGATGTCAAGAATAAAACCGAGGAGTGACGAGTGATGGTATGTGGTTTCAAAGAAATCGGTGGAAATACCTACACCTTTAATATACATCAAAATTAACATATACAAATTTTTTGACAAACAAAAAAAACATAAATCATTCAAACAATACAAAGATAACGTTTTTGAACGTCAATTTGGCATCTTACTAAACAAGAAAAATAACTTATTTCATTTCCACAACCAGGTGGTTTGATACAAAGCAAAATTTCTTTAACAAATTAACAGTGAATTAATGACTATAAAATGTCCCTAATACTAAATCCAAATATTCCAAATGTTTAACCTGCTTCTCCGGACTATGCGTAATTTGGCAAAATATTTAGAATTGACTTTAAACAAAAACAACACACAAAAAAATATGTTATTTTGGTGCTGATTAATATACAATGAACATAGCACACTGGCATCTACAAATACCGGAAGATCCGTTTGATACCGGAAGCTGTAAGAGTAACCAATCTCGTCGAACTCTTAAGTTCTTTTTATACTTTTGTCACATTGATTTTTTTTAATTTTTTTTTTTTTTTGCGAAAAGCGATTGCAATAACAAGTTAACGCCTGTCATGTAATCATAATGCTTGTAGATATATTTAGTAAATTTTTAACAGCCTGTGTTTTCAGTAAAAAAAAAAACTGTCATTTTTTAGACAGCAGTTATATGTACATACAAATTTTCAACTTTGCTTTTTGATCAAAAGGCTGCAATTTTGATTCAACTATTTGAATGAGTCACAAATTACACACTATGGGTTTTCTTTCCTGTTTTCAGAGACTCCTAGTACTACTTAGTAGTATCTATAGAATTTTCTATTTCAATTTTGTCAATATTATTAAGTAAGACAAATAACTGTTCGTTTGTGATATTGATTTATCTCTTATGTTTCAAATCTTGAATATATAAACGTAACATGCTTTACAATCCATTAAATATATTTGAACATTATGAAATTACAACATTACATCATTTGATTATTTATGCAAATGAGGTTAACTTTTTGTGCCGTTTGATATCAATTTCTTTTTATCTCCGTTGTTACGGAGTTGAATGATGTTATATGTTTGTAGACATTACCATTACGAAAATATACGGGTTAAAAAAGTTTTCCTTGGAAACAATTACCTCATAATTTTGGCGAATGTCACGATGAATTTCTCTTGGCCTTATACAACATAAAGTTTAATTATAATTTCTTCTGGACAGTGGCCACAGAAAATGTAAATTTGAACTTTTTCTTGACCAATAGCCTTAAACAATGTTAAGTTTGAATAGAATTTTATCTGACCAATGGCCTTAGACAATACATATAAATAGAATTTGTCAGACCAATGGCCGTAGACAATAAATATAAATAGAATTTCTCCTAGCAATGGCCTTAGACAAAGTAAAGGTATTATTTAGTTCCACAAAAATACCATAACTTCACATATAAATATTTAGTTAAAATTGTTAGTGCAATTTGGCAAGAGAAAATATGCAAAACGCAACATTTATCAACCAATTATGTAAATTATTAAACATATTTAAATGCATAGATGAAATTTTCATTATTCTTTATCATTATGGGAAATCCAATAATGATAAATATCTAGTAAATAATGAGATGATATTACAATTAGAACTTTAGATTCTATTTTTGTACCGTGATACTTTAAACGCTTTCGCGGAACCACTATTTCCACTGGCAAAAGCTTGACTTGGCATGAGCTTGTCAAATAAATATGTCTATGATTCCCGACGAGAGCGCTTTCCATGGCCATTGTAAACAACAGATAAGCATGTATCAATGGTAAAATAAATTAACCAATATGGACATGAATTGTATAAGTGCTGAAATCTTCTTTAACATTTTAGGTGTTAGTATATACTTAGTTTAGATAATCCTGAAACTGGTATTATAAAAGCCTTGATTTTACACATTACATTTTATATATCCATGACATGTAATTTTTGGTAAGTTTAAATGACATAGTTAACATGTATGTTTTTAAAGATATAAGACTAGAAAATTAATTAGACATTATTTTAAAACAATACGGACAAAAACATTTAAAGTTGAAAAAATCATCTGTAAAATGAAATTTATAGAAAACTTGCGATATCAAGAGCAGAACTTGTTAAAATTAGCAAAGGTCTTAAAAAATCGTTCGTGATTAATGATAGACTTTATTGCAATTTTATATAATGTTATTATTTCGCATTTCAATAAAATGCAGAGCCAAAAATAATTAAGCATTACTGTGGTTCTGACTCATTGCTGACAGTCTAATATAATTACAAAGGTTTTTAACAAAAATTTGTTTTAATATAAAATGATTAATGTTTGTATGTTAAATATAAAGACAAAATTATGAAGCTTCAAGAAATCAAAGTGTAAAGAAAATATTGAATATGACTCTAATAAAAAAAAAACTCTGCAGTATAGATAGAATAAAATGCTAACAGATCATAATTATACATCTAGACTAATTACAGAAACTATCGTGACAGTGTCACTCAATGTATAATAAAATATCATCATTGTAATTGTGAAATGACATTGTTCTTCTGGAATGATCTACATCATTATGTAATTGACAATTGTATTGTGTAGAAACTTGATTATGTAATATTGCCTTGTGCTAAAATGCAATTTGAAATAAATTCATAATCGTCCTCTTTGTTATTAGTTGCTATGGGAACGTATTGTAGAATTGACATGTCTTGAAATAAACATTTCTTTAACACAAAATACGTTATATACATGTATGTTTTATGATACGAGTAAATTATTATAATTAATTTGTTTAAGCAGCGTTATACAAATAGAATATATTGTAGAATACGTGTAACGACAAAATGAAGACATCGATTTCAGGTTTAGGTTTTTTTATTTTTAGTTATATTATGTGTAGCCTGCTTTCTTATTTAAACTCTTTAGCTAGATTTAAAAGAACAGAATTTATCTTTTACATGTCAAATATGACATTTCAAACTTTTTCATTTATCTACCATTTAATCATTAAATTATCTATCGCAATTTATCTACGCAATCTAAAATAAAAAAGTATCTTAGAAGATATTCACCTAAAGAAAGAAAATTCATAAAAACATCGTGACGATTCTTCTTTGACTGGTGACTTGCAATTCGAGCAGTGTTAAAAAAATAACGCAATTTTTTCAATTATTTTATTTGAACTCGCAACTAGAAATAAGGCAACTATTTTTTGCATTGATGTTATTATGCTTTTAAATTATATTATAGATAAACGTCTGACGGGTCTTTTTATTTAAAAAGTAATTATATAATTACATACACCATATATTCAATAACTATATAATAATATTATTATTCAAAAAAATTTAATATAATTATTGGACTTGAACCGATAGCAAGTAGTTTGAACCAAATAACTTGTCCATTTCCGGTTTGATTTGAGATGTTAATCTTGCATTCCAAATATTCTTCTTATGAAGATGTAGTATATAGTAACTTTGATTTCAAATTGTTTTGATCACTATTTAAAAGCTAATAGATAATACTAAATAATCTATACCATTGCAAACCGGAACAGCCTTTCTAGAGCCGACAGCTTCATATGATTTTTTTATACAACCGCTGATTAACTAATTACAACTAAAAAGTTAAATTGTTTCAAAAAATAAAAATACTGGATAATTAACACATTATATCGGGGTATATATCAATCACTATAAACACCAACTCGTTCTATATTCAGTAAAACAGCTTTTCAATAGTTACCTACTTTTTGTGGACCTTATTAGTATGTAATAATTTATTTATTATTTATTTTATTTTATTTATTTATTTATTTTATTTATTTATTATTTATTTATTTTTTGTGAAATATTAAAATGTCATCCAAATATTTTCCTTATGATATTTTGATGTAAAATTTATTATTCGGTATCAGTGATAATAATCATCATATGACCATTCTAAAATTGAATTCAAAACAAAAATGCTAAATTGAAATACAAATTTGAATAGCAATTTTGCTTTCTGTAAACAAGAAATAAAAAGTGGAATAAAAGACTGAGAAAATTGGATTGTTCAAATTGTGTTAATAAATGTGTTAATAAATCTTTATATTCAATATCAAGTCGAAAATAACTGGACGATATATTGAATTTTCTTTGAAGTTGATAATCCCAAAAGGAAGTGCTACATGAAGATACATCTCTAAAACGACTATTACTGGACAATTTAGTGCATAGTTCGTTCAATAATTGAAGTCCATTTCTTACAAGACAATAATTGGACAATTTAGAGCAAGGTTCGTTCTATACAAGAGACGTACCAGCGTGACTTGAGATAAAATGTTAATCTTGTTAGATTACTGATGCTGACAAATGTCTTATTGATTTATCTACAGGGATACCAACTAACTCATATATGATTGATATAGAAGACACTAAATAAGGTGAATAATTTGTACTGTAGCACCGTCAGATCACAACCCTTAAAACGACAAGTTTTATCGTAAAGATTTTATATTGAAATTAAATAAAATTGATCTAGCATACAAAGAATCTAATCGATCTCATTTATTGGATGAAAAAATAGTTATTTAGTTCTGCGCCACATTGATTCTCTGCTGGTAAAACCATTTTAGAGTTTGTATTTCAGAAGGGATTAAGTTTCTTAGTTAGTGGTCTTCTATATCTAGCGGATTGCCCACTCAGCTTGTTGGTATTCTTCTACTGTGACTAAATTCTACAACAAACATCTCTTTAGTAGCTAGGATAGTTTTTATGTCTTACCGATTTCTTAAAACGATTCCCTAAAATAGGTTAATTACTTTTTTCTAAAATAATGATGCAATTGTACATTGTGATTTGGACATTGACTGGTATGTCTGTGTTTGGGATTGTGATTTGGACATTGACTGGTATGTTTTTGTTTTATTTTACATTGAATTCGATATATTCTTGTAATTTTACTCGGATATAACACCTGTTAAATTGGTCATTTTTGACAGTTTATTTTATGCAAGACTAATATTGAGGAAGATTGTGAGATTATGATTAATTAATACGTATTTTAGATCGTTTGTTAGATTATCTTAAATCTAACACCAATGAAACGATTTTGTCTAGCATTTGAGTACGTTAAACACCTACATTAGCGAATAAATAAAGAAACAACGTCGTATATATTTTAGATAACTAATATGCAAGACCGATATTTTCAACTGGTCACAAACAAATGTTTATCATAAAAACCAATAGAATTCAACAATCAAAAATGTTAGAATGGAATCAATTTTCTCTATTTTTGAGAAAACATTAAAACTGTACAATGTATAACAAATAATATATAAACTGTGAAAAATTTTAAACAATTCTCATTTGCGAGTAAAAAGTCTGTACAACAAAGTATCTGTAGTAATTCACATACATCGTTCTTTATTAATTTTCTTTGCTATTTTGGCTTCGTGCTTATGATAAATCAAATGCTTAATTATCAAATGCTATGAGTAAACCATTCGGAGAAGCATAAGAAATGCGATATTTGCAGCTAAAAGTATATTAAAAGGCCGATGTCTGGTCGATGTGTTACAACCGTCGTAATCACATGTTTCTAGGCAGCCATTGACAGGTTCTTCCTTTTCTCCGATCATATAAATTATCTTTCCACAATGGCTTCCCCAATCATAGTCACCACACTGTCTAACAAGTATGCTTGAGCCATCGGCTGTAAAAAACAAAAAAATAATATTTAAAAAAAGTTAAAAATAATATAAATTAGTTTCTTTGGTTATTTTTTCACATGTTCCGTCTGACCTACACGTGATATCTTAAATTAAAAACGATATGTTTTTCAGAAATTCAAATTCCTTGTAAACCTTTATCTAAGCAAATACAACAATGGCGTGGTTAGTATGTTCTTATTTAGGAATTAAAAATATTCTGTTACTTACACTTGCTAATTAATTTTTGAATAAAGTGAAATGAGAAAAACATAGAATGGACAAATACAATGAGAGTTTTATATAAACTAATTTGTTTTTTAACCAAAAACAAAAAAATAAATAAAATAAATAAATGAAATAAATAAAATAAATAAATAAAAAATAATTAAACCTTCTAAAAAGTTTTAGCAGCAAAAAGTTTTAATACAAGGACAAGAAGAAGCAATATATTTGTCTCTTCTACAAGATTTTTGATAATGATTCAACATGACCTATATGTGTTTTATTTGTAGCAAATTTTCTATTATGATATATTTAAGTACACAGTTACTAACATGAACATATAAAACAGAATCTGAAATCGTAAGCTTGTACACATTATGCAATAACAGTTTCATTGTTTTTCTTATCCATCCGTCGTTTTCTGAAAAAAAAATCAATCTATATATGACAGTTTTCGTTTAAGTCACAAGTAAAGAGCTACAAAAATAATGTTTAATCTGGAATCATAAAAAGAGATTTTCTAGTAATATCACTAATCAGAGATATTGATATTTCCTATCATAATAGGCCAACAGTAGTATTTAAACATAATACCACCTTCCTAGAAATGTAATCTATAATGACAACGGTAATAAAATGTCTCAATTCACAAAGTAACAAAAATCTTATGTTATCCGATTAGAGTATCAGTCTGGAAAAATTGTAATCTTTGTATTGCAACTAAACATGTAAAAATAGACCCACAAATAACTGAAAGGATAGTAATTTTTTATTATTTTTTTTAAATATTAGACACATATGTCTATATTTTAAAAGAAGAACAAGATAAGACATGTTGGGAAAAACTGCATCACTTTTAGAATGAGATCAATTTCCTAAACATAAGTGTGATAAATGATTTGAGGCGAGGATAACTCTGAAAATATTACAGCAAAAGTGTGTGTTTAATTCGACCAATAACAAATATGAGTTTAATTTTTCAAGAAATGTGATTTAATTGTACAACCTAAGGGAGCTTACTCTAGAATTTTTTTTCATTTCCCATGAATCTCCTAGCCAATTTAAAAAAAAAAACAAGTAGACACACTATAAAGTAATCCGATTCTGCGTGAAAAACGCTAATTGAAACAAATGCATTGAAATTCTTAGTTATCATTCTTCGTCTTTTTTTTTAACTTCATTCGATTAATCTACACAGTACTTTTTGCAAGTACAGCCAGCTAAAGGAAATACAAAACCTTTTTTTTTAACTTGTTTTATCTTTTAACTTTTTTTCTTGCAAATTTATTTAAATTTTTTATTTTATCTTATTTATTTCATTCTCTACAATATAGTTTAAACTTCTGCAATTTGCAAATGAATAACAACTTTTCCAGAAGAAGAAACCAAAATCAAATAAAAAAAATATTCATTGTAATCAGAAGATATAATATTGATAATGCTGGTGATAAAGCTTCTGACTTTAGATTTACTTTGAACATATCAGAACAACGTTTTCGTGGCCATAGTAGGTTGAACAAACAATGTAAATATATTTATTTACCAAAATATCACATGACAGAGGTAAAAAAAAGTTCAAATATTTAACTAAAATCACCACTAATTTTTTAATTGTTTAGCCCACTGCTATTTTATTTTTGCACATTCAAAACAAAATATTCCGCTTTATATTGTAATTCTTTATTAGAATTTATGCCGCAAACTGCATTAGTCAATCGGTGTAATCAAGCGGAAGGTTAAATTTGATTTTGTAAAACTAAGTATAGTTTTCATTATAGAAACAATGATTGATTGTTTTTCTAATGATATTTGTTAAGACAAATACTTCTCCTTTTGCGTCATATTGTTTCTCTTTTTGGAAAAAATCAATTTGTTAATAAAATACTGTTTTGTTATATTCTTAGTCTTAATCACTTATTCTGTTTGGTTTATTAAATGTATTTTTATCAAAAAAATAGCCAAAGAAACATTCAACTTGGTAGCAATTACATAGCAAGACTTCCGCACTTAAGAACACGGCACATAGCAAGTACATGATAAAATAACTAATTATATACACTTTGCTTTTGGTTTACACTATATTCAACATGTTATTTTTTATTGTGTATACCGATATGTGTATGTGTTACCTACATTGGACGGACACCGTATATTATGAATACCTTTAGGAATGTGTAATTTTATCAAAAAGTAGTCAAAGAAACATTCAACTTAGTTGCCATTACTTAGCAAGATGAACACCACTTAGAAACACCATACAGTTCAAGTTTTTCCCCAAACTTCTTAAAATGCCATAGGTGTATTAACATGATGCCACCTTATATTTTCTTTATCATGTTATGAGGAGGTATTCTTATAGCTTTTCTTCGGCTTTTTTAGAACCATTTCTTTTGTTTTAATTTGTTATTCTGGAGTAAGTATAAATACTAGTTTGCTGGTTTAGTACCTTTTAATTGTTCAATGAACTAACATTATATCAAGTGTTTGGTCAAAGTAGAAAACTTGTAAGAAATGTTCCCACATCTGTGTTCGCTTGGCCTTATCTGTTTTTGCAATGTTTTTTTTTTATTTTCAACGGTTACAGTTATTGTTGCCAATAGAATATTTCATTTTTAGAACAGCATACCTATAAACATACATGATATATTCTCTTAACAAAGTTTTCTGTTCTTATCAAAGTAAAAATTACTTGATATTACTTTGCCGTTTTCTTAATTAACAGAAGACTGTTCAAATATCGAAATTGAAATTGTACAACACACTTGTTTATGTTCTGTCAACACACAAATTATAACATAAAAACTATGGCTAGTTATTTTGGTAAATTGAATAATGCTTCAAACATATTTTCCCTCAGGACATTAATTAACTGTAATTCTATCAGTTTATTTCCCTGACCACTGGGTGTGAACAAAATATTATAAGATGTTTTGAGCCGTTAGTGTTGATTTAATTATTTTTTGTTAATAAACAGTAGCAAATACCCTTGACAACCTTGAAATCATTAATTTTCGTTGTGAAATTGGCAAAATAATAATGGAGACAAAAAAGTATAAATAATTCAAAATGGTAGTTTTAAAGAACAGGCATAAAGTAATGCATTTTCATCATAATTCATACTACAATAAAGGGGTTTTAGTGACAGAGTGGTCTTCAGAGATAGCTAAAGGATTACAGTGTCATACAAAGCGAATGTTTTAATCCGACTTTTGCAGATAGTCTATCAGTTTCTTTATTAAAGTAAGGAAGAAAATACATACTATCATAATAACAATTAACAATAACTGAACTTGGTAGCTTTTTCTTTAACTATTTAATGTACTGTATGCTACTTGATCTTGTTGATAAGGTACTCTTCACATAAACATTAATTTAAAAAAATAAATAACGTTTTATGTTAGTAAACAGATAAAATATTTTTACATACAGGCTTTTAAAGAAGATCTAGTAGTTATAGAACAATCCTGAAAGTAATACTATGGCATAATATGTAAGTAAATTGAATTATGACACCAACTGTTATTCTCAAAAACATGTCTGTTAAGTGTTTAATATTATCATATTATTTCGCAAATCATTAAGTGTAAACCTTGTACGATTTCTTTTCTTTCGGTGTTTACTTATTTTTGGCTAACAGTGAGTAGAAATAAATTGTTTAAATAAAATATCTATATGAAGTTTATAAAGAATTGATACACAATCGATGTTTTTTTTATAAAATGACATACAAAATATAACAACAATTACATATAATGCATGTTCAAATGAAATAAATAAACTCTACAGAAATAAAGTCGACAATAAACAAAGAAAATAAAAACTAAGCATTACAATACGAATGAAGAAACAAGACATAAAAATACATTTTTTCTTCTGAACTCCCTAAATTTTCCCTGATACAAAATGGTATCAAACTATTTATGTAAAGTTTTATTTACTCCTGATTTTACCATTTAGCAAAATTTTCAGCCGTCTAAATTTGAAATTTATCTAAAACTAAGGTCATGTTCCCTCATGCAAAACATTCCTTAGCTGGATTTGGATTTATATAATTTTGGAACTTTAGAACCATTATTTTCAAATGTTTGGCTTATTGTTTAATCTATCAAACTTTTTCGGTCTTAGTGTCACTGATGAGGAATGAATTTCCGAAATGTGCACATATGGCACATAAAAATTTAACTGGTATTTGTTTTATATTTACTGTATTTTATGTAACAGCGTTAGTTTCTAAATTTTGCAACTTTATGCATTACTGAAAGAGACAAGTTTTATGATTAACAATCTAAGCTGTAATATGTACCAACCGTCTGGTGGTTTAAAAACTGCGTTGTCGTGTTTTATATTTAAAACAACTGGACAATATCAACATGATATAAAATTGTATAAACCGTTTGTTTATGATTTTTAAACACACACACACACACACACACACACACAAGAAAATAAGAAAAATCCGAATCTTAACAGGTATCAGACATAATTTCATATCCAATTGTGTAGTTCCAATTTTAGCGTGTATCAGAAATAATGGTATCCTATTGTCTACAAATAAAAATAGGTTTAATCGGTAGGTTTTCATGGTTTTTTACTTTACTTATTAGGATTGTTGTTTAGGCATAGGCTGAAAGTGTTTTATTGAACAAACAATCTATTATGTTTTCTTCTATTTAATTATGATACAAATAGATTTTCCAACATCTTTTGTTTTTAGGATGATTTCTCTTGAATCAGTAGGCGCAGTGTATTAAACGACTTAATGACAATTACGACAAATAACACCAATCACACAAGAAAGTAAGAAAAATCCAAATTTTAACAGATATCAGATAAAAAATCAACAAATTTAATTATTTTTATTTATTTATTTATATATTTTTTTAAAAGTTAGTTTGAATTATTTTCCGAGAAATTAATCATGTAGTGATAGATTTAAATGGTTTTTTTTTTGTAATGAACATCAAAAAGACAATTCTTCTACGTATATAAGATATCATAATTTCGGAAACGGTGTATAAAATACGATATTCTTTACTGTTTATAGACTTTTAATAAAACCCCACCAGTGAAGGTTTTTAAACGAAGTAAATGAATGCAGCCAGAGCATAGTGTAATTATATTTCGTATAAGTTGTAAGTATTCTTTCGAAAATTTCTGTTACAATTATATTTCAAATTCATTATAGAATCGTGTTTCGAAATAATAATTAAAGAAACCAGCCAAACATTTGATAAAACAAACGTTATTGCACGTTTAGGAAATATTATTTTGTTATTAGGAAAAACAAATGATACCCTAGAGGAATAGAAGTTTATAATTTCAATATTGACAGATTAAGAACTCTTCCCCTATGACGTAAAAACAATACAAAAAATCTAAGAAAACATGACAGTCAGCATAGCGTATTATTTAAGCTTTATTAATACAGTTCTTAATTAGTTAGCATATTATATACAGACGAGACAATGTTCTTTGAAATATTATTGAAAATGATACCATATGGGATAATGTATTATTGGTATGGAAGGTAAAATGATACGTTTACAAAACATTGATCCTAATTCAAAGTAAAAACCTTGGAACATGTCATTAAATTATCAATACGCATGCCTATTTTATCTAAAATATGCATGCTTCTAGATATAATTGCAAAAATGCAAAGAAATTTAAAATGACAAGAATTGACGATAGATAATCAAGATTGCAGATAAAAATGCATGTTCTTGACCGTTAAAGTATAAACCATAAACCTATATGAACATAACGTATAGTAAAAAAGCAAGAAAAAAGTAAATATATAAAACTAGTACCTGTTAAATTTTGATGTGCCAGATGTGCACATTTCGGAAAATCATTCCTCATCAGTGACACTAGGGGCCGAAAAGTTTGATAGATGAAAAATATAAGCCAATCTGTTGAAATTAAATGAATCTAAAGTTCCAAAATTGTATGAATCCGAATCCAGCTAAGGAATGCTTTGCTTGAGGGAACAAACCTTAGTAATATTTTAATCACCAATTATAAAACCCCGACAAGCATCAAGCAGTGGATATCATGACAAAAAAATTTCCACAGTTTAGATTTTTACCACCCTAAAATATCACCTACCATGCAGAACCCAAATGATTCAATGATTCATAAATTTTATCAATCTGAATATTAATTGCTATCATAGCTTAAACTTATATATTTGTTAATGTTTTAATATTTCTAGACACTAATTACCTAGTCTGATACAAATTTACTTTATTTAAGCCACAAATATCCCCTTACAATACTGAGTATTGTTTGATGTATAAAATACCGGAAAGTAGGAAAGGCGAAATTTTCTACTGAAATATGAATACAGTCTTAATAACGGAAACAGGATAAAACCAGTCTTTAAAGCAATATTTACATAAGTATGCTCTGTGTGTAATTTAAAGGACAACCTTTAGATAGTTCCCGGCACCTGAGGCAAACAAGATTTTCTGAAAATTTTCATATGCATTCCTTAGAGTGGTCTTTGTTTATAAAAAAAATACATATGCTTCGGTTTTTTTAGTAAAGTGTGTTAAACCTACTCGTCTGTTAGACAATATATAACAAAAAACTTTGTTAATTTTTTTTTGCCATATGTGCACATTTCGGAAAATCAATCCTCATCAGTGACATTAAGTGCCGTAAAGTTATATATAAAAACAAGCCAAACAGTTGAAAATTATATGAATCCAAATCAATCCCAGGAATGTTTTGCATGAGAGAAACAAACCTTAGATTTAAAAAAAATTCAAAAAATGAAAACGGCTGAAAATTGTGCTAAATGGTATATTTTCTGACAGCACAAAATACTGCCTACTGAGTTATGGATACCCTCGGAGGATTTTACTCCACCAGCACCAGAAATAATGCGTTATTCTAAATAACCCTGCATGTTTATTTTATGTTTGTTATTACTTCGACAATGACTAAATGTAACAAAAAAATAAGTTTCTTTCAAAAAAACTCACAAAATATTTCGCATATTCTACAAATAAGATTTTAAAAATATGTGCTTGGGTTTTATTTAAGATATGGAAAGGATATTTCTTCTACTCCTTACTTTTTGAATTGCTATTAAAAATTCTTACCGTCAAAATTACATGTTAAAAGTATTTCTGATTACTAAAGCTTGTTAAACTTTAAAAAAGACTAGTTTTTTAATACTCCAAAAACTAAATACTACTAATGCTTATATTTGGAAAAACATATTTTAGTGTATTTTTACTCTTTAAACAACGAAATACGATTTCCGGAATTTGTCCCAATCGTTTTTCGGGTCTGAAATAATATTATTTGACCCACAGCATTCTTCCTGAAAGATCTGTAAACCCATGAAATATTTTAACAATGCTTAATAATAAAGTTCTCGCTAAAATGGTTTGAGTTACAGATACAGATCGATACCAATACGATTTAATGCTCAATGAAACAAATTCAAAATATTATATCAATGTATTGATGAAGAATATTGGTTTTACTTGAAATTACTTAAAAATAATGTTTGTATTTCAAGGGAATTGTTTTAGAATGGAATGGAAAAAATCGACAAAACCTCTTTTTGTCAGATATTGATGGTTAATTTTTGAGTAGTGATAGCATTTTTATTCTAAAAAAAATACTTATTTTTCTCAGAATATCTTGTACTTTTTACCATGTACCATTCGTGACTTCGTTATTTGGTCTGCATATCTGCATATATTAAATTATTTTCAGAAGTGAAGACACTGACCTTTCTTTATAAATAAAACTCTTATATTATTTTGTGTGTGTATAGATTACATCCGTAAATGTAATTCAATTAAAACAAAACCTTGTTAGATTTATTTATTGTAAGCATTTTAAGACTCTCGAACTACATGTAAACAGACATTAATCTAGAATCATTTTCGAAGAAGCGTTAGAAATTTTAATTGAAAAATTATAAAGAGCTTAGTTAAATGTAACTGAATACTGACTCTTGTTTAAGTTGTAGCAAAGTTCACCTTAGGACATTTAAACATAGCAGACATTGATGTAATGTTTACAGAATGTTGATTTCATGTGATTTTGATTAAAAATTTATTGCATAAAGCTCGTTTCTGTCAAAGTAATTGATGTTAATGTCAAATAAGGGAAACCTTCTAGAGGTTGTATGCATGCTTATGACGTAGAGAGGTCTGAAGTTAATGTGCCTCGAAATGACGCTGAAACTTATCCTGATGGTTAGAGTGTGATTGTTAATTAAATTTCAAGTATCTTGTAGTGAAGAATTCAATCTTGGAATGTATAAGTACGCAAACACCCCTTACGACTTAATCAGAAAATTATTATCTTTTAAATAAATAAAGTCAGATCAGATAAATGCTAAATAGAGTAGAAAATTCAAATGTAAATTCATATACAAATACCTTAAAATAAAACTGATTGTAAATAAGAAACAATTCTGAAAAAACTGTTCCTTTGTTTGAATGGCAAGATGTTGACATTCTGATTGGCTCAAAGCAAAGACTACGTTTAAATTTAAATATAGAACTATTAAACACAATTAATGTAAAATATTTACCATACGAAATGAATGAAAAGTGTTTCTGTATGAGTAAATTCTATAGTTTAAAATGAACTAAATCAGGCGATTCGCGCATTTTAAAAGAAATTTAATATTTCGCTTATTGAAATTCGCTGGTTTATTTCTTTAACACATTTGAGAAGGCAAAAGAATCTGTTAATGAAACACAATTAAGCCATGTCTAAATTATTATTCAAAGTAAACAATAGCTATGTTGAGAACAACATCAATACACCCCCTGCAAAGTTGATATTATTGGGTTTTGTGGACCTGTGCAGTGGTCACTTAAACTTAACACTAACCAGTATCTTAGGTAATTACCTGTACTGGCTAAGGGTAAAATACCTGCTCCTGTTTTGAGCCTTAACAAGGTATAATACAGGTGATTGAATGACCTGGTGATAAATACACCAGGGGTAGCTGTTTAATCAACGATATTAACTTGTTAATTCATTAATTACCTGGGATGACACCAAGCATCTCATGCGATGTCTCATCACATGGAATAAGTTGACCGAGTTTGTGGTTGGACAAACGGTGGTTCTTTAAAAGCACGTAAACTGTTGGGGACAGACAGACGAACGGACGGCCGGACGGAACGGAACAAACAGAACCAATATGTGCCTCCTGTTTCACAAGTTTTGGTGCATTAAAAGTAAATACAACTTTGAAAAAGGGCTAACTAAGTTAAACACGTGATCTTCCACCAGAAAAGTACACCACGTGACGTAATAAAATTAATATGGATGCAGATACAACAGTGGAATTGATACTAAGCGGTGATTGAACTATGGTTTAATTTTAGGGAGTTTCAAGCGCAAACCTTAACATTTCTTGGTGACATTAAAATTTAAAGATAAGTATTGAATGTATAAAGTATTAACTTTACACTCTGTTGAATCCCAAATTATTTTCCCATAATGAATGGTAGACATTAGGGATGCAGTTGCTTCCAATAAAGAGTAGAAAATATCGAAATCAGATAAAATACATATAGAAAACCTATTTAATTAAATTCTGTTTATCTTTCACTCAATCGTGTATTTTTATAAAAATGCAATATATTCTGCTAATTTGCCAAGAAGGGCAACAGATAAGGAGAAAAGAATAATAAAGATAATAAGAAAATTTTAGAGATTTTATAGTTAAAACTAACGGTGTTGATTATAGATCGTCATACTAGTATCTAAATGGCGAGTGAATATCTGAAACATGCTGAGTTTGGTATGAAAACCATATCATTTATTGGTTTTAATATGATTTACTTTGATAAATCAATTTCCAAATCTCTTTGACGTTAGCAAAATAGATATGATGTCTATTGAATGCCAGAAACGACCCACAAATAAACCAAGGATTTTTATCAATCCAACTGGTCGAAATCGGTTTTGAAAATTACATTATTCAATGTTTAGAGAATTTATCTCACAGTATTTAAAGTAAAGGATTTTATGAAAATGTTTGATGGACCATTACAGATAAATATTATTAGTGAATCAATATAGCACTCAGACATGAAAGCTATTTCTGATTGTCAGAGAGAGAGAGAGAGAGAGAGAGAGAGAGAGAGGTTGTTGGTTCACTATTCGGTACAATACAGCTTATTGGCTGTATTTAAGGATCACTAGGTGTACAATAAGAAAACAAATTGGGATCTTCACGCACACAAGAACTAAACCATTAAACAAGGTAGACTAAAATCGGATTGTTTTACAAAACAGTAGTTGAAGTTTGTGTTTGTCTTGTTCTGATTTCTACATTATGTCATTATCTCTTGTTTTCTGTTCTTCTTGAGTTTACTGTCGGCAAATTTAATAAATTTACAGTCGTAATTGCTCTCTTCCCTTTTTGTATATCTGTAAATGTTTTGTAGTAAAAGATTAATGCATTTGTAGAATTTAAAGACCTAGTTGTTTGACCAAGTATACTGTATTAGAACTGAAACTTAAATGATAAACACAAATTCCATGGTTTTTCTTTTAAATGTGAATCAAAATAGTTTGAAAAGCGAAATATTAAATAAAGGATACAAAATTTGTTTGATATAGCAGAATTTCAGTCTTATTTACAAACTGAATAGTTTGTTTTTCGTACTTCATATCATCAAAGATATATATAAAGAATGTATTAACAAAGCAAAAAAAATTGTGAATGATAAAATATGTGAAATCAAATAAATATCATTAATTTATACCGTTATTGGTATAGGACTTGACCTCGGTAAACCCCCGTACGCTTGTATCAATGCAAATCTAAACATGTTCTTAATAACTAATTAAACTTTATCAGATAATAGCATTAATCATTTACTGGGGTTGTTCTGTACATTGCATAACATTTTTATTATACCACAGAAAAACGTATTAATCTGTGGTATTGACACAGCTCTTGTAATTATTGTTATTGAAAATACCTAGAACTTTACTCGAGTTTTTTAAAATGGAAATTTACACAGGCAGTTGACAAAAGACGTTGTATCTGAATGAGGTTTACTAAGTTACACAAGAATATTGTAGAAAGTATTGAAATATATGCATTCAATTTATATTTATTTTAACTGTCTTTTGTGACTGATTCTTACATAAATGTCAATTGCATTGTGTTTCTGGTCCGTAAATTATTGTCAATTACACGTTTTTTAAGGTTGTCAGTTCGAAAAGGACTTTTTTACTTTATACATGTACGTAGTTATTGACCATTTATTGCCTTTTCTTGTCTTTTTTTTCTGTATTAACCTGTATTCTTTTGTGTTTAGGGTTTTTTTTTTTGATTTGTTGGTTTTTATGTCAAGTGCATGTTTATCAGTAACAAATCTCTTCTCATTGAATTTAATACCATGTTCCCCTTCATGAAAAATGTTCAAAATTGCAAGAACGTCTTGTCTTTGTAAGCAAAATTTAAAGTACTTTTGTATAAGATTGGTTGATTAGTTGCATGACAATTACAAATATTTAATTTATTTAAAAAAATTCAGGTTTGTTGTTGATAACAGATTTACAAATTATTTTAATGTTTAACGTATTAATATAGATGAAATTGTTAGAAAGGTGAAATTAATCTGACAAAATTTAAAAAATAAAATGAAACAAGCATTCTGAGAGTATTGCAAAACTATACATAGTCCCCTACCGGTCGCATATTTCACTAATCCCAAAGTTTTAGTTAAAATGTACCTTATTAATTGGTACAAAGATTTATAGTTATAAATTAAACGTGTTGTTCAAGAAGTAAAGCAAAAAAGCAAAATTTGATCATAGTAAAATAAAAAAAAAGCAATGGAGTTCTCAAAAATTTTAAGTTTAATCATGAATAGGTTATTTCTCCCAAAACCTTCTTAATTTTGACAGTGTGTGGAAAGAGAATAATTACTAGGTCAATTGTAATGCAATTTAGTTTTTGTTTTATAATATATCATTACACATACATTACAGAAGGCACTAGTCTAACAGTTCTTGATATGGAGTGTAATAGTGACCTGCATACCAAAAAAAATTCATTAACTGCAAGCGTGTAGAAAAAAAGGAGCGGAAAACTGAAATTTCAGTGAATTTTCAAAGTTCAAAGGTCCATAACTTCCGTAAAAATTAGCAGATGGAAACGAAACATAAACTTGATCTGTAACTCATCATGGTAGAGTCACATACCAAACATTAGTTCCATTTCTGCAAGCGTGTAGAAAAAAAATGCGGAAAACTAAAATTTCTGTGAATTTTCGAAGATCAAAGGGCCATAACTCCGGTAAAAATTAGCAGATGGAAACGAAACGTAAACTTGATCTGTAACTCATCATGGTAGACTCATATACCAAAAATCAGTTCATTATCTAAAAGCATTTAGAAACAAGATTTTGAAAGCGGGTGAAAATCCGCATGGTATCCCTTCGCCTATATATACAGACAAACCTGTCTGTAAAAGCCTCCAAAGGAAAGCAGTAAAAGTGACCTTTATGTACAATTGGCCAATAGGAATATAGAGGTTAAAATAATATAGATATATAGTGATTGGGATGAGAAATAATGGCCTTAATGTAATAAGGCCATTATTTCTCATCCCAATCACTATATAACTATGTTATAAATAGGCACTTATGTACCGGTGTGCTTTAAGGCAGGTTCGACTATATATATATATATATATATATATATATATATATATATACTCTTTCTACACAGGCAGATGTACAATTATCACACTTTTAGGAATAGTGCAATGTATATTGAAGTTATGCACTATATAATTAACTCTTGATTTTTCCAGGGGAAAGACATAAGACACTCAAAATAACCGATGGTTAATGAAATTTTTAAACTTACAATTTACAACAGACTTTCTATCAACTTTCAAGAGCATGTGTTTTCAACTTGATTCTGGAATTCCAAACTAAATTCAACACTTTATGAAATTTTCTATGAGGCAAAAACATGTGCACCATGTAATCATATGACGACATATATTTAGATTACTTAAAGTCCGAGTTTTATGACAGAAACTATGTGGCATCAAATCTAGTTTTTGGCTTGCTTTAACTGATTTTGAGCGTAGAACATTTTCGAGTTGTTGGGTCTACACTTTCTACATGATGAGTTGAAGTGTTCAAATTTTCAGGAAAAATTTGTGACATATTGAAGTTATAAACCATGAACGTGTGTATTTACTTCTGGTAAAGCAAGATGTATACAACACTACAGCATGATTAAAGAATAATATTACTAAAAAAAGTTACCTGGATAAAACAAAAACACTAATTGCTTCTAATGCAGCGGTTCCACGAATGAAAAAAAACAATGTTTCATGGACAAAGAGACATGAACATCATTTTAAAAAATTACTGCAAATATCACAAAAATAAAAGATGCACATCATTGATATGTGCCAAACAACTGGGTACTATTTAATTCAATTTGGTAAATGTTCATAAGAGTTACAGATTACACAAAATATGCACCGTTCACATATTTTCTTTTGAAAAATGTCACAGTTCTACAAGCCTTAATTTGTAAAAAAAAATCCTCAAATGTCACCAAAATAAAAGGTGCACATTACAGACATGTGCCAAACAACTGGGTAAAATTATATTTAATTTGGGAAATGTTCATAAGAGTTACAGATTACACAAACTATGCATAGTTCACATATTTTCTTTTGAAAAATGGCAAAATTCCACAAGCCTTAATTTGAAGAAAAAATCCTCAAATGTTACCAAAATAGGAGGTGCACATTACAGACATGTGCCAAACAACTGGGTAAAATTTTATTTAATTTGGAAAGTGTTCAAAAGAGTTACAGATTACACAAAATATGCATAGTTCACATATTTTTTTTTTTTGAAAAATGGCAAAGTTCCACAAGCATTTATTTCAAGAAAAACTTTCTCAAATGTCACCAGAATAGGAGGTGCACATTACTGACATGTGCCAAACAACTGGGTAAAATTTTATTCAATTTGGAAAATGTTCATAAGAGTTACAGATTACACAAACTATGCACCGTACATATATTTCCTTTTGAAAAATGGCAAAGTTCCACAAGCCTTAATTTGAAGAAAAACTTTCTCGAATGTCACCAAAATAGGAGGTGCACATTACAGACATGTGCCAAACAACTGGGTAAAATTTTATTCAATTTGGAAAATGTTCATAAAAGTTACAGATCACACAAAACTATGCACTATGTTTGGTCGGACGGACGGACGTACTGACGGACGTTCCTTTCACTATATCCCCCGCTCTGCCCAGGCGAGGGGATAAAAAGAGCGGAAAACTGAAATTTCAGTGAATTTTCAAAGTTCAAAGGGCCATAACTCATGTAAAAATTTGCGGACCAGAATGAAACGCTAATTGGTTCTGCAACTCATCATGGTAGACTCACATATTAAAAATCAGTTCATTATCTAAAAGATTTTAGAAAATAAGCGTGGAAAACTGAGGCGTGACAGACGGACGGACGGACGAACAGACAGACGGACAGAGCGCAAACCTAAAGTCCCCTTTGGCTTCCGCCGGTAGGGGACTAATAAAATAAATGGTCTCGGTAAAGTTAGATATACAACAAACGCATAGAATTTAAAGGTAACAAAACACGAAATAAAGCGAGTCCAGAGAACTGGTAATTATGAAATAAAATGATTTGAAGAAGATAAACAAATTATTGTTTATAACTACTTAAAGCAAGAGAAAAATCAGAAAAAATAAGAAAAACAGAGTAAAAAAATAAAAGACAGAAAAAGATAAAAAGAAAAAAAAACAGAATTTAAATGTTTTTAAGACAAGGCAAACACATAAGGTGAAGTATATAATTACACAGTAATATTAAGCTGTAGTGTTCAAGACAGAACACAACAGAAGTTGACAAATTTGAGCATTCTAGTTGTTCTTTAGGTTCTATGTAACATACCTCTTGTCCCCTTTAATTTGACACAGTGTGTTGCTTTAAAATATCCAAAATAACACGATCTGACTATATATGTTGTAGTTTCTAAGTCCTTTATAAACGGATCCTCGCAGAGTTTATTGTCTTCTTTTAACGAAGAACATACATAGCAGTCTATTGCAAGCACTGAAAGATATAAAAAGACAAACTTAAAGAAATCAATCAAAAACTTATGTATTATAAACATTTATAAAATTGTATATTAACCAATAACACAATTTGCTTTCTTTTTACCAGGTGTCAAAAGTTTTGGTTTTTGACTGCTTTAAACAGCGGATAATTTTTACAATGCGTTAAGCTGCACTTTTTTGTTGGATTACTAAAGTACCATCACCATCTAAAACATGTAAAATGAAACAGTGACATTAAAATAAGACATTTCTATAGGAATGTCTGCAAAATCGGGTACATATCTGCAACTCTAAATGCTAATACTGTCACACTAGTACTATTATTTAGTAACAGATAGTCTTAAAAACTTTTGTTTGGAAAGCAGACCATGTACATATTGAGTGACTTCATTTAAAATCGACTCCTGAAATCTTGAACATCTCTTGTGAGGTTATGTCTAATTGTATCCATGTTCAGATATGCGAAAACAACATATCGACACATAAAAGGCTGATGACTCAAAATGTCAATATGTCATTAAATGTAGATCAATAATATTCGGTTCAATAAGAGAGAGTGGCTAATTAAGCTCATCAATACAATATCACAAACGCTTTAAAGTGCATTTTATAAAAATTACCTAACTGATTGTCTCCTCGCAGGTAATTTTAAATGAAATATTTTCGAATGTTTTGAAGCCTGTCTGGGTACTTAATTGTTAAATTGTTTTTTTTCAACGCAGAGTTTAATTAAGAAACTAATATAAGCTATGTCGCTCCATATAGACCATTAAGTAAGAAATTCTAATAGAAAAATTCAAGCTGTGATATAATAAAACAGAGCGATATTAAAACTGCCCAATTAAAATAATTGTAAGACAAGAAATGAACGCTAGAGGCTGCACGATTTTAATTAGGCGCATGTAGAAATAACATACCTACGTGTGATGATTGTTTTGTCTCGGTACATTGTATGATTTCCCAAGTAGCCTAAAGATCTTTTATCGTTAACAATAAGATACTAGTTTTCTCAATAAGTTCTAGTACAAATACTCATTACTTTATTTAAAAAAGTACAGTGCAGCATTACGTTATTGTGTTACATTATTTAATGATGTCGACCGTGCACCGTTATTACCTACAATCAACGAAAATAAAAGGGGCAAATTGTTTTGATAAGCTCATTTTTAGTAACTTACTTGTCTTATTATTATTATTATTATTATTATTATTATTATTATTATTATGATTCCCCACCCAAAGGTGGGGAATCATATTGTTTTCGTTCTGTTTCTTCTTCTTCTTCTTCTTATTATTATTATTATAATTTTTTTTCCTTAAAATTGTCCGGTGCAGAACTCGAAAACGATATGATGGGTTTCGATGAAATTTGGTACCAACAATCTGCTATCTTGGTAGATATGGATAAATGATCAAATTTTTTTCTATCTTGAGGGCTTGGTGGTCGGTGCTTGTAAATTGCGTAATTTAATTCCAAACATCTTTCTGTCCAATACGTACAAAGAGAGATAACTCTTACAGAATCTTCTTCTTTCTTCTTCAGTTTCTCGGATATATGAGCGCCCGATAAAAATGGGTAATCTGAATTAATGTATAAAGTTCAGCACTAAACAAAAATGATTGAATGTTAATGAACTACATTTTAATTAAGTGACTAACTTCTTACTCACATACAGAATTTGTTCTTAATAAATTCTCAGTTACTGTGTATTAAATTGTTAAAAATATATCAAATTTTTATCAGCACTGCCAAACAAGTTAAACGCATCATTCAATCTTGTTCAAAATTTTATAGGTTCTTGCACCATTAATGTTTTTACATCCATGGGTATTTATTGGGGGAGGGACAGGAAGATGGGGTCTTAAAAACAAAAATCACCAATTTTTCCTTAAACACTTTGCGGTGTGCTATAACACCATATATAGGGCTTTGTCATAACTCATAAACTATTGAGATACCCATCCCTAAAGTATATATTTTCTGGTTCCTAATGATAAAATGAAAAGAATGACTCTAATCAAAGACACCTAAGGTCCTTTCCCACTGAAGGGTAGGGATGGGTGGTGCTAAGTTAATTTTAAACTATTGAAATCCCCACCCCTAATTTATGTATTTTCTGGTTCCTTATGAAAAGTTGAATAGAGTGATATTAATAAAGGGCACCTAAGGTCATTTCCCACTGTGGGTGGTGCTATGTACATGTATAGCTTTTAAATAGTTAAAATCCTTTCCACTCATCTGTATATTTTCTTGTTCATTATAGACTTTTGAAAAGAGTGATAAAAACCTCCAGGAAATCATTTTCAAGAGAGGGTAGGGGTGGGAAGCCAGAATTCTTAACACCCACCCTCAGTCAAGAAACACTATCTTATGGCATACTTGATTTCATTTATTAAGGCAAGTTTACAGGATTAAATTCCTTTTCAAAGAATTGTAAACAAATTCAATAGCATTATTACATGTTTTGATATGGATAATTGCTTTAATCTCTTTGTTAATTATCCATTAATATGTAGGTTATGGCTACTTCACAGTCATGACACACGTCAATCAAATTTGTTGGTTAAACACCTCACAGTTCGTGAAATAGATTTGCTATCAATCAAAGTTGAATACCTGTCCAATCAAAATACACCAGCCAATAGAATTGCCAAATTAATGTATAGGACCTATGTCAGAAGACAGAACGCATGAATCTGATCTATTAAACTTGTATAATTTACATACATTTCGAATTATAAATTTATACATGCAGATTCGGACTCCCGTGATCAATTGGTTTCTTTTAACAAAAAACATTGTTGCAACAATTGGGTATGAGGGAATGAAAATATATATTAAAATGAATACTACTCGAATTATAATTGTACAATTCGATGTTAACTTTAAATTTACTTGTCTTCCGCCCTTTTTCTTAGTCAGCTTTCGATTACTAGTAATGGATACTATCAATCCATCTCGAGATCAGTCCATCAGCAGGTGTATATTTTAGACAATATATAGATTATGGATGGTGGGGAATCATACGTAACTGGTATCCCAGTTACAATCTCTAGTTATTATTATTATTATTATTATCATTATTATTATTATTATTATTATTATGTTCTTTTTATATTTGAAAAAATGTTATTTCCTTGTAATATATATATTACTTACTAGTAGATAAGTAAAATAATTTTTGTGCAATTTTAAGGCTTTTTTTACATATATTGCATTGGATTATAATAAGTGTATGACCTAAAAGGATTTGATGTACGGGGCAAATAAGCTAAAAAATAAATGATGTAATCAAAAACTATACATCACAAATTTGACATATTTACTAAGACTACCAATAACATATATATTCATTCAAACTAAATATAATTTGATAAAAACCAAACAAGGTATCAACCTTACTTTCCATCAAAAACGTGTAACATTAGCAAATACAGTAACTAAACAAGACAAAACAAACGATCCACTATTTGTCCTTAAACGGACACTGGAATAAATGACCATTGGTCAGTTTTGTTAAAGAGAGGCCCCGAATTCTCAAAATAATTTTCAAAAAGACTTGTAACACACTGCCATATACCACTTTTGGAATTTAATCATAAAAATGCATTCAAAAAGTGGTATATTGTCTATTGTCATATACCACTTTTTGAATGTATTTTTATGATTAAATTCAAAAAGTCGTATATGACAACACGAATAAATACACAAACTTATATAAACATTAACCTTAAGAAAATATAATAATACAAAATATAATGAATAGTAGCTATAAAAATAAAAAATATAATACTACAATATACAAGAGGCCCATGGGCCTTAACGCTCACCTGAAGATATGTCCAATATTGTTTGCAAAGTGCAATAGACAATATATTAAGTACAGAAACTTTAAAAGTTTCTCAAGTTAAGAACTCCCACAAAACTTAATCAGAAAAATATACACTCACTTTTCATTTATAAGTAGCTTATATAATATGCATGAAGTAACTGTAGTGCAATGACTAATTTCCAAATCAATAATGAATTTTAGTATAATTATGCAGCTATGTCCTTGACCTTTGAACATATATAACCTCGAACCACATATGATTGTCATGTCAATACCTACAATATTCTAATATACATGCCTATGCACAACATTAATAGCTTTCAAGATAATTAATAATTTTAGTATTCCTATGTTGATATGACCTTGACCTTTGAACATATAACCTTGAACCATATATCAAAATGACCGTCATGTCAATACCTACAATATTCTAATATACATGCCTATACAAAAAGTTAATAGTTTTCAAGATAATAGGCAATTCAAGTTTTCTTTTGCAGCTGTGGCCTTGACCTTTCAACATATGACCTTGAACCATATATCAAAATGATTGGCATGTCAATACCTACAATATTCTAATATACATGCCTGTACAAAAAGTTAATAGTTTTCAAGATAATAAGCAATTCAAGTTTTCTTTTGCAGCTGTGACCTTGACTTTTCAACATATGACCTTGAACCATATATCAAAATGACCGTCATGTCAATACCTACAATATTCTAATATACATGCCAATACAAAAAGTTAATAGTTTTCAAGATGATTTGCAGTTTAAGTCTTCTTTTGCAGCTGTGACCTTGAAATTTGAACGTATGACCTTATACCATATATCAAAATGTTTGGCATGTCAATACCTACAATATTCTAATATACATGCCTATACACAAAGTTAATAGTTTTCAAGATAATTAGCAATCTAAGTTTTCTTTTGCAGCTGTGACCTTGACTTTTCAACATATGACCTTGAACCATATATCAAAATGACCGTCATGTCAATACCTACAATATTCTAATATACATGCCAATACAAAAAGTTAATAGTTTTCAAGATGATTTGCAGTTTAAGTCTTCTTTTGCAGCTGTGACCTTGACCTTTCAACATATGACCTTGAACCATATATCAAAATGATTGTCATGTCAATACCTGCAATATTCTAATATACATGCCTATACAAAAAAGTTAATAGTTTTCAAGATAATTTGCACTTTAAGTCTTCTTTTGCAGCTGTGACCTTGACATTTGAACGTATGACCTTAAACCATATATCAAAATGACCGTCATGTCAATACCTACAATATTCTAATATACATGCCTATACAAAAAGTTAATAGTTTTCAAGATAATAAGCAATTTAAGTTTTCTTTTGCAGCTGTGGCCTTGACCTTTTAACATATGACCTTGAACCATATATCAAAATAATCGTTGTTGCAATACCTACAATATTCTAATATACATGCCAATACAAAAATTTAATAGTTTTCAAGATAATTAGCAATTCAAATTTCTTTTGCTGCTGTGACCTTGACTTTTGAACGTAAGACCTTGATCTATATATCACAATGATCGTCATGTCACTACCTACAATATTCTAATATACATGCTTATACAAAAAGTTAATAGTTTTCAAGATAATTTGCAATTTAAGTCTTCTTTTGCATCTTTGACCTTGACATTTGAAGGTATGACCTTGAACCATATATCAAAATGTTTGGCATGTCAATGCCTACAATATTCTAATATACATGCCTATACAAAAAGGTAATATTTTTGAAGATAATTAGCAATTTAAGTCTTCTTTTGCAGCTGTGACCTTGACCTTTCAACATATGACCTTGAACCATATATCAAAATGACCGTCATGTCATTACCTACAGTATTCTAATATACATGCCTATGCAAAAAGTTAATAGTTTTACAGATAATCAACTATAACGGTAATAGTTTTGCATCTTTGACCTTGACCTTTGAACCCATGACCTTGATCTATATATCAAATTGATCGTCATGTCACTACCTACAATATTCTAATATACATGCTTATACAAAAATTTAATAGTTTTCAAGATAATTTGCAATTTAAGTCTTCTTTTGCAGCTGTGACCTTGACATTTGAACGTATGACCTTGTACCATATATCAAAATGAATGGCATGTCAATACCTACAATATTCTAATATACATGCCTATACAAAACGTTAATAGTTTTCAGGATAATTTGCAATTTAAGTCTTCTTTTGCAGCTGTGACCTTGACATTTGAACGTATGACATTGAACCATATATCAAAATGATTGGCATGTCAATGCCTACAATATTCTAATATACATGCCTATACAAAAAGGTAATATTTTTGAAGATAATTAGCAATTTAAGTTTTCTTTTGCAGCTGTGACCTTGACCTTTCAACATATGACTTTGAACCATATATCAAAATGACCGTCATGTCATTACCTACAATATTCTAATATACATGCCTATGCAAAAAGTTAATAGTTTTCAAGATAATTTGCAATTTAAGTTTTCTTTTGCAGCTGTGGCCTTGACCTTTGAACATATGACCTTGAACCATAGATCAAAATGATTGGCATGTCAATACCTACAATATTCTTTTATACATGCCTATACAAAAAGTTAATAGTTTTGCAGATAATCAACTATAACGGTAATAGTTTTGCATCTTTGACCTTGACCTTTGAACCCATGACCTTGATCTATATATCAAAATGATCGTAATGTCACTACCTACAATTAACTGAAAATCCCATGCCATTATCACCTGAAATGTTTAAAAAATAGGATTTTTTATCAAAGGTCAAAAGCAGGGACATGACCTTGACCTTTGACCTTGACATCTTTTGGAAGAAAATAGCAATACAATTATCTTCAGCCGTTATTGAGTTATAACAACAAATGTCTCATTTTCAAACTTACATAATTTTACGCAAAAAACGCGTGACCTATTTTTCGCTCAATTTTCATGAAAAACACAATTTTAATGTTCCTAGGTATGCTAAATCCAAATATCCAATCAAAATTTGCCTGCACCTTTTGGTTTCAGAGAAGAAGATTTTTTTGTCTTTTTGCTATTTTTAGTAACAGCGGCCATCTTGTTAGGCGTGGCCAAACCCGGAACACAATTTTGAAAGGCTGTTACCCAGGCATGATAATCACTAAGTTTCATCAAATTTGGCTGAGTAGTTTTGGAGGAGAAGATTAAAATGTAAAGTATACACACGACGGACGACGGACGACGCACGACGCACGACGGACGACGGACGGTGATAGATTGCAATAGCTCATCTGAGCCTTTGGCTCAGGTGAGCTAATAATGAATAGTAGCTATAAAAATAAAAATATAATAATATTTTGTAAAGACTTTTAAGGATATATATATATATAAGTTCATAACAAAATATTATTGTATTTTTTTTATAGCTACTAGCTACTATTCATTATATTTTGTTTAATTTCAAGTATCGACCCGATGACAATAAAAAAGGGTCGTATACAGATGGTAAATAAAATTATAATACTTCTACTCTGTGTGTTAAAAATGCAAAATGTTAACTTTCAGACAATTTTACATCTTTTAGAAGATAATCGAAGCTACAACAGTGTTAAAGCGGTATATGATTTACTTGCCGTCTCAAAACAACTCTATGTTTCAAATTCGTGATGATGTACGTATTCACATGGATGAACAAAACATGAAAATAAAAAAAAAATCAATTTAACCCGAAAAGAAAATCAATCTCTGATAGCATAAAAACTATGCAAGCTTGAAAAATGAAGTTATTGTAGCCTAATAGGAATTGATCTAGAGATGAGTATACCGTGTATATTATTGACTTTAATTTCATTTTTGTTGAAGAACCGACGATTTAATCTGTGTAAAAAGAATTATCGATATTTATTAGTTATAATTTGACATAACACACTGCGCGTGTGTGTGTGTGTGTGTGTGTGTGTGTGTGTGTGTGTGTGTTCATAAACTTTTTCATCATTAGTTTTTATTCCTTTCGAATTGATTGTTTGATTTTTTGCTCACACAAATATACTAAATAATGTGAAAGAAATTATATCATAAATGTAATATATCAGTAAGACTTAAACAGTGCTGAAACAAACTATACAAATCATGTACACACTGCTAATTAACGATGTCACATAATAAAGGACCGAAAACCAGGTGTAGAATTTCCATTATATGAAATTATAGAAATAATATACAAGTAAAGCATTTCCGTTATAATCTCAACACTAGCTTTTGCATTCCGGTTGAAAGAAAACTATTTAGTAATTATTTCAAAAAAAGAAAATTCTAGAGGGTTTATTCAGTCAAGAAAAAAAACTGCATTGCATGTTTCAAAAACGTATTTTCCCCTTAGTGTGTGTGTGTGTGTGTGTGTGTGTGTGTGTGTGTGTGTGTGTGTGTGTTTCTTTTATACAGAGAGAGAGGATTAGTTGTCAGTGTGTGTTGTCTAAACACAACAAATCATAATTGATGTACCATAAAGTGATACAACAACTAAATGACAGAGGAAACGACGATCCTAATAGATACTGTCATCCAAATGTTTTTAAAGTTCGACACTCAAACGCATATATAGTCATTAAGAGTGTTATTGTTTGCAGCCACAGCAGAGTTATTGCAGCTATTAGCGGCTCTTTAGTCTTTGACATAGTTTTCTTGTATATACTTTTGAACAAATTTTTATTTTTAATGTATCAAGTTCTGTAGATCTATAAAGTAAATGTTGTAGTAACGGTCGTACAGTTCTATATTTATTGTTATTATTAAGAATTGATTGGTATCAACTTCAAATCAATTACAACATGTAGGGAGGCAGAATGGACTGTTTAGATAAAAACGAATTGCATTAGGTTCAACTTTAACGTAATCTACGTAACGTTAACTTGCTTTAAAAAGCTTGAATCTTTTACCAATGCATTCAAGGTTTATCTGTCATTTATGGTTGTTGATAATAAGGAAGAAAAGAAGAATTTACAAACAAATTTTGAATTCTGAACATATGCTTAGAATATAACTAAAAGTTAATTTATCTGGCTTTATCAGAGATATTTATATTGTCAAACAATCATGATTATACTGTGTTGATCTTATAGACACCTAAGTCAGGCAAGACTGACATTTTTAGTTTTCTTTTTCATTTGTTCTGTGATGTCAAAAGTAGTCTTAAGCGCGTGCTTACGAAAATTGCGGCTCTCACCGCCTAGGTTAACTCCGCTTAGGTAGATTTTACGGACTATGCATAAATTTTGAATGTTTTAATAAAATTAATTTTAGTTTAGGTCTAAGTCATGACCTTAATTTACTTAGTTTTTTACCTGTATTAATCTAGTTTTTTACCTGTACCGTGCAACTATTTAAGCAGATTTTGAATTTATTTAATGCAAATGATGTTTTGAAGTAATTTTTCTATATAAGTCCAAGGTCAAAGGTTAATGTTAAAATTAGAAAATTAATTATAAACTGATGTGTTCTTACGTACGTAAAGATTTTGACATGAAGTTTGTATAACCTGATCCTTAAAACTTAATCAAGGTCATAGGTCAATTTTAAAACTTGTACTTTTTGTTTATTAGCTGTTTAATGATATCACTACATTATTTTTGTTGAATTTTTGTCTAAGTCCATGATCGTTAACATTTTTATAAATATACAATAATAATTTTATGAGTACATGGTGTAAAACATTCATATGTGGTAAACATCGATCCCTATTGAGTTTTTTTCTCAATGTACATAACGCACACTAAATGCTTGTTCCCAATGTTTAAGCATTTACTATTTACAAATTTTCTTTTTCTGTTTTTAATGAATTTTTTTGTCTACTAACATCTAGTAATTTTTTTCTGTGCCTAATATCATTCAACGAAGATTGTTTTGGCAAGAGCGTGCTGAAATTCCCGCCAGATTTACACTAACCAGTGGGAGGCGTTTGTCATTCAATTTTAGTTCTGAAAACAAGTTAACATTGCTCAAACAGATTCGTGTAGAATAACATTGGTAACTGGCTGCTAAAATATATAATATTTCTCTAAAATTGAATTATTGCTTGCAAAAACTATTTTTCTCCCTAATATAGCAAAATCATTTTATCAAGAAATAATTCGCAGTAGGCAATATAGTTCATGCTTATCGCAAACCTTGCATAAAAAAAATTGGTAAGGAAGAATGTCTATCATGGAAGGGATATTTAATCCTTTTCTTATTCTAAAGTGCCTCAAGACAAAAATCATAATAAATCTGTGATAAGCTTTATTGACACGTTTATAGACTGATGTTGATTGAGATCAAAGACTCAAGTCCTTTTTCGATGTTTGTCTCTTTCAATGTTCTCAGTACTTTGATTCTTGAATAATAGTATTGTGATATTTTAAAACACTTCCATCGTTTTTTTATATCTATATATGTAAAAATAGAAGCCAGTTACAGTACACCTTAAAGTTTAATTCGGTCTCAGCTGTAAATCAAAGACTCTATACTTCATTCACATTTTTTCAAAAAAAGCATATATTGTTACTAGAATTATTTTCTTAAGTAAATCTGTTTGATCTTTAGTCTATTTATGTGAAGTAATGTGTTAGCGCATCAAAGTTATGTAAAAATTCTTTGTCAACGTTATAAATTCAGATATTAATATGAAGTTGTCCGCCTTCAGGAAGTGTGTTAATTCCCATTCTCGACATCAGATCCTCTTATCTTCTCTATAGTATTAAAGAATATATAAGCGCTAATGCTGTATGATATAGAATTGATTTTGGCATGCTTTACTTTCTAAAACTCTATTAGAATTTGATAATGATTATAAGCATGAAGTCGGTTAGTGTTTGTACACCGTCTAAGCCTTGTACATGATTACGTCTTAAGGTTGATGTCTAACAGCTTGTTGGGCTATCATTACAGTTCCAAAACACACACACACACTCTCTCTCTCTCTCTCTCTCTCTCTCTCTCTCTCTCTCTCTCTCTCTCTCTCTCTCTCATAGTTCGAACAATATATACGAAAATTAGCGTCAAGTTTTCAAAACAGCTAAGCAGAGATTAATACAATTTTACGATAGTTTAAAAAGTGGGTATGAAGAAAAGGGATTATTTAAACAATTGTGGTCTGAAATATATGCATCAAAGGATACATGTTTTTCTTAAATTTAATTCTCAAGAATCTTAGCCTGTTCTTGACACAAAAAAAGAAAGAAAAGAAAAAGGGGAAAAAACAACCCAAAATTAAGCTTAGGACCATGCAGTCAAAAAAAAAAATACTAAGCATCTTCGTTTTTACACAGGTTGTTTTCTGTTAAAAAACCATCTACTTAGTCTGTGTACTTATAGATTGTGCGGTCAAGTGTTCGAACTGTACAGAACAACGAGCTCCAAATATTATAAAGAGCAAAAAATTATTGTTAACTGATCACAAGTAAAATCAAACGAGCAAAGCAAAGAGGGTAGTTTATGCATTAAAAACTACTTTACATAGCTGCAGGGAATATATATATATATATATATATATATATATATATATATATATATATATATATATATATATATATATATATATATATATATATATATATATATACCTGGGGTTGTCGTTCTATAAATATACTGTCAATATAATTGAGTAAAGAGCCTCTTCTTTGTCCTATTTAGGGTATTAGGGTATGTTATTTTAAAATATGTAACGATAATTTGTTAGATTATAATACCTTAGATATTAACCTTACTCATTTTTGTGCAATATGCGGTATAAAAAACGTATGTTCATATGGCATATATATATAATCTTGTTAAACATGCAAAACCTAAAAGTTTTTATATTTAATTTATAATAAATTTAAAATTAAAGTGTTAAAAATTGAAAAACAAACAAACAAGGATTATGTTGTCGCTGCTGTGATCAAACTCCTACTGTCGGTATACCGGAAGTATATCCGCCTCGAATCTGTCTCGATAAATCAAGTACACGACTGCCAAGGAGAAATACCTGTAGAGCAGTTACTTCATATTAAACACGATATTATCTCATTTTTGAAAGTTTATATCTTGCAATAAATATCTACATATTGTGTGTCACACAATATTTGGTATAGATTAACACCTTCTGTCATCTAAAATACATGTTTTGTATCAATAAATCGATATTTGCCATATATGACATTTTTTATAGGGATTTGTTTTTACAATAAATGTGCGTTCAACCTGTTAGTTTGCACAGAGACTTCCTATTGCTTACTGTCGTTAGCACATTGAAAAAATATAGATTTTTCATCCTTGTATAGAACTGGCTACGGCTCGATATCGGTGAAATGAGTTGACTTTTTTTTCTTATTACCCGTTAAGATTTTATCAATCCCTTTTCGGTTCATCAAATTTGTAGGAAAATTTCACCTTTTAATTTACGTGATATACTCAAATAAATTACACGTGGTCTTATCAATCAAGGAAGTAAACATCCTGTTATAAAAAAGACTTATTGCTTTCCTGTTCCAATATTTTTCATATTAATATTGATGAAAAACTAAGTAATTATTTTTATATCTTTTTGTTTACGATCGAACCATGCGCAAACCACATAATTCAATAATAATATTCTGTTGATTGATATACATGTATAATACAGAAAGAAAGACTTAGAATGAGCCTTTTAAATAATACACATCAACTTAGCAACCAATCATCAACATGTCACAACCTAAGCGCGAAAACGAATCATCAATGTCACTACTTGAGCGCGAAAACGAATCATCAATATGTCACAACTTAAGCGGGAAAACGAGATAAATATCAAAACCGGCCCTTATTAAGAAAACGCCAACTTTGAGGTTTTCTTTATAAAGATGGAATAATAAAATAGTATCCAGTAGGTTGGTTATAATTATTATTATTATTATTATTATTATTATTATTATTATTAGCAGTAGTAGTAGTATCCATCTGACATATTTAACAAACAGCTGTTCGTTTACGAACAAACGAACAAATAAAAAAGCTAGTAAACGAATTTAAAAAAAAAAACATTGTTTTTTTTTCTCTCAGGCTTAGGCTTAAATGTTACTTGTGTTCAAATGGAGGGTAGTAACAGAGTTTTGCGCCCTATGAAGTTTCCGTTCAATATGATGGTCATACGTGGATCAGCCATATTTTATAATTTTTAAGCTGTATATTCTAGTAAGATACAAACAACGTCATAGGAACGACATACAATTTTTGAAAGATAAATTTGCTTTTCAAACGTATGAAAAGATAAAAATTTTGTATTTTTGATCCATAAATGGAGAAAGCTTTAGAAACGATATCAGAGCGTTAGAACTTCCATAGACAGTAAGGACCCTGCTTCTTTAATACGAAAACTTATTAAGTACGGGTAATTAAGCTAATTTATTCATTGTTAATACATCAATATATATACCGTCAACATTATACAATTCATTAGACAAGTATAGATGCCATAAGATAATTATACCGTTGAGAGTTGAAGTTATCACAAAACCTTTTTCCGTAAGAAAAACAACAAAATCACATACTGGGAGACTTCTCAGTATAATGTATCTTACGTTTTATTGAGACTGACGATCAGAGCCAAGGGCAATTTGTCCAGTACAATACCCCTTTTTGTTGATTGTGGCTTGACATCTGGTCTAGTACAATACCCCTTTTTGTTTGTTGTGGCTTGACATCTGGTCCAGTACAATACCCCTTTTTGTTTGTTGTGGCTTGACATCTGTTCCAGTACAATACCCTTTTGTGATTATGGCTTGACATCTGGTCTAGTACAATACCCTTTTTGTTGATTGTGGCTTGACATCTGGTCTAGTATAATACCCCTTTTTGTTGATTGTGGCTTAACATCTGGGTCTACTTTCATTATATTGTTACTACGAATTCCGGTTCAGTACATTACAGTTTCGGTTCACTGTGGCTGTCTATCTTGGCCTAAGGAAATACCTCTCTGGTTTGACATTTTTTTCATTTTTTGGTGACACTTCATCTTGTTCATTTTCCTTTTTTCCTTTTTTATTGCTGGCTATGTAATTGGTTCCAGAACAATACCATATTGATTTTATTTTGATTGTTTATTTTGACCCTGTACCAACCTGTGTAATTTTATTTCGGCTGTATATTTGACCTCAGTCTTTTGCTTTCTGCTTTCTTTATGGCTGTCTATCTGGGCCTTTATTGTAATTGCCCATCTTGACCAAAATACAATTAGTATTATCAATAAAGAGCACATTATGTATAATATATTGGAATTCATATTCAAAATCTTAAAACAGTGCTGTAATATGAGAATAAGTTACATTTTTCTGAGATATCGATTTTAACTATGCTAACCTTTTTGACAATCGTGTCTACATCGAGACCCTGGCTACAATATATTAGACCTCGATTTGATTTGAGTATACATGTGTGAACCAAAAATGACTTCGATTAAATATTTATTGATTCTGCTGTATATTTATTAAACAACAACCAATCCCATTTGAAAATATCACAAATATTTTGAAGGAGTTCACCAAATATCTACCTGGTTGTGAAATCTTAAATCTGGAATTGTATATAAATATGTTTTACAATAAAATTATTTATTTGTCTTGTAACAGACAACCTAGAAAATCCTAAAAAGGAAATACGTCTCTCTTTTTTGAATTGATGTTTCTATATGACCATTGTATAAGGAAGTTTAGTGAACATTATTATTGACATGATAATGTGTGTTACTGATGCTTAGAGTCTTGAAAACATAAAAAATATATGCTGTTGCCAAAAGAAAGGTAAATTTATATCAATAATTGAAGACTTGCAACATTCTTTAGGAGTCTTCTGTGTAATGATCAATTTTACACCAATCATATCATTATATAGTGGAAACATTACTTACATAGGTAATAAGTCGTCCATGGCTCTTACAAACACACCTGCGTACAAGCTTGTCAATAATCAGCTACAAACAACAACAAAAAATGTAATTCTGTGTTATATATCAGAAGTATTTCGAGACCCTCAATCATTACTTTATCAAGATGTTTAATCTATTGGCAATAAAGAAATCCTTTTTTACGTTTCAATCATCAGAGAAGTGAAATAGGTGTGAAGTTTGGAGCCCTTAGATAGTATTAAAACCACAACACCGAGTACTTAGTAGAGTGTCCGTCCAAAGTCCTTGGTTTAATAATCAGTAATACAAATATGTGTTTGTCTTCTCTCACCTTTGTTTGTTTAGCAGATTTACTTTTAACTTGTATTGTTCTGTTATTTTGGTTGCGCTAGCTGTTACCAAAAAACTTGAATTTCACTTCTGACTTCCCTTAAATTTTTATTTATTTATTTATTTTCAATATTTTATACGTAGTATTTTGAAATTTGTATTAAAAACATGTTCATATGACATGAAGCCTGTAATATGAATACAGTTTGAAACAGAATGAAAAGAAAGTACCACTCGAACGAATTTCAAATAAGTGATAATAGACTAAAACCAATGGAAATAGGAAATCAAGGTCTGGACTGTTTAGTACCTTTAGTATGCATAATAAGCACTTGTCTTATTTGCATAATAAGCACTTGTCTTAGATGCATGCAAACACGACGACAAAAAGTAGTGCTACATTATTTTGGGTTAGTGATAACAAAAAGGAAACATGTGCACGTATGTGATACCTGTTCCGGGATTGCAATAAATTCACGTGTTTACCTATGTTTTTCCGGTCAGAATTATTACCAAAAAAAAATTAAATAACAGTCAACACAACCGAGAGTACTAAAGAATACAAGTGAATAATAGAAACAGTCGAGCAAGTTAAAGCTGCATTAAGTTTGTTTTTTTTTTTTTTTTGTTTTTTTTTTTTTTGTTTTTTTTTTTTTTTTTTGAAAAATCGACAACTGCTAAACACGATTCGTAAGATTCATTTTCTAAAATTTCATTCCTGTAAGCTGTAAATAAACGGAATCCTCTAACGGGTTGGCCAATGTTTACTACGATGATTATTATTTGCTAGGAGCATGCGCACGGATGTACGGAAAATCCAATGAATCGAAGGTGAAACCTGACAAATAGTATTCATTGTCCGTCGTTATTATCCAAATGTATTTGCAATGATGTTATGTATCCCTTACAAAGTCACAAATGACAAAATTTAATGAAATTCTGTGCTTAATTTATCGTATTTCATCGTTTTGTAAGTTGTGTTTAAATGACCCGGTTTTTTATGACGTAACCATGTTCTTAAATTAGATCCCACAGGCTTCATCTCGCTGAGAAATTATTGTTATTTCTGTATTTTGTCTTTTGTCGTTCAACCAAATGTGACATTGTTCATTAGGAACATTATTAATTAGATCAGCACCGTTTTAAATTTTTTCCAAGGAAAACATAATGAAGCTTTAAGACAAGATAGACATACTAGGATCATTGATTGTAAAATTTCCTCATTTCGGGGTAAATGTCCATATTGGAGTTCAGTTAATCACTTAGAATTTTTATTGTATCCAAAATGAGGACTGCTTCATTTTTTTAGCAGTTGACTGCAACGCAGATTTCTAGCTCCGATATCAAAATCCAATGAAATTTAATATAAAAAAAAAAACAAAAGTGCGAAGTATATTGTTTCTTTTTTCATATAAATTGTTGACAATGCACATTTCTAAATAAAATTAATCTAATATACATCTTAAATAATGTTACTTTTAGTATAACTTAGGAATATCGATACTGACAAAACAGAGATTTGTTCATACGTAATTTAATCAAATATGTTACCTAGCAATAAAGTTCAAATTGATTGAACCTAATTTCAATTGATGTGAGTACGTGCATGCCGGCAAACATACTGGAAAGCTATTGGATTAGAAACACGTAATGTGAATGATAAATAACCAGCAATGTCTGCAGTTGTCGAAGACGAGGGGAAAACGCTATGAATTGATGATGAATATAGAGTAGCTTGTATCATGGTGTAAAGGATAATATCTACATAATATGATTAGAATAGGTATAAATGACAAATATCCCGCAGCAAAAACCATCAGCTAATCAATAATATATATAGAAGACTTTATATGAAACTGTAAAGTAACAATGTAACGACGAAGCGGGATAAAATACACTATATACGGGTGATAATGTGACGATGATTTTAGCGTAAACCTTCTTAATTATATTTAGCTTCATAATGTAAAAATTTAAAATGTTTTCTTAGTCTTAAAAGGTTTTTGTAAGAACCGATAATTGTCCAATTCACTGCATTGATATCATTATCTTGATATTGCGCGCTGATTTTATGATATAAACACTTTTTGAATTTTTAAAACATACATTTAAAAGCGTTATAACACTTTTAGCAATGACAAAACTGGTTGTATATAATTCTACATAGTGATTGTGCTGTCCTTGAGGTGATAATTTGTTTGGTTATTTTTGTTTGAGCAATATTTCTAACTACCAACATAATATAGTCACAGATTATGCAGTTAACCGTTATCATATGTAGATAGTTCATATCAATTTAAAAGCAGATTGCAAACAACTTGAACACTTAACAAAAATCCTCTTTTTAACAGGGTTGAAATACTAGTAATTTTGTTTCCATAACAATAAAAACACAGATACACTGTTGAACTGTTTCTTGACATTTTCCTGGAGAGATAAACTGATAATTTATAAAGTTGTGTATTTCTTTACAAATTCGACAATTCTGACAGCTAAAAACCAAACACTTTCAAGAGCTCCTTCTCTTTAGAGACATGGCTTTTAAGAATTATTTTATGTTAACATGTGAATATATAAATAAACGTAGATTACTTTTAAAGCATTGTTTGTTTATTGTTTTTGGAAATTTAATGATAAATCACTCACGTGTAAGTAACGAGTACTTACATGTAAAAGCTTTTAGACTTGTTAATTGTTGATTGTTTTGATAAAAGTACTTAAAAATTCCAAAATAATTAAACCCAGTTACGTTTAGATACACGTTATTATAATGTGTTTAAGCAGGCACTGCTTATATGTCATATCTGCACTACATTACAACAGACTTTAAATGTAAAAAAAAAATAGAATTCAAGTTAATGAAGCTGTATCATCACAGTTTAACTGTTTGTTTGTTATAGCATTTTAATTTAATACAAATACTTATTGAACTGGACTCGGTTTGTCTTATACTAAATAGGGGCACATTCCAGAGTTGAGCAATTTCTTAACTTGACATTGAACACTAACTTCAGGACTTGTTAAGGAAAAGATGAGGTTATATAATTATGCTTATAATGGAAATTGCACTCTGTGTTAGGAGCATCAATGATTGGATAACTTGTAACACCAATTTCTTGTCCTTTCATTTGGTCACTGGCTATGATAATTATCTAATAGTAGACAATACTCAAAATACCTATAATTTTACTTCTTTTTATCTTAATTATCAATTAATATTACTAACTAAATAAAAAAATTAAAAGACTCTAAAAGCAATTTTGCACTTGGAATAGTTTGTAGAAAATCATCTTGATAAACCAATTTTGAATATATTTTCATAGAGCGATAGCTTATTAAAATAAGAAAAACTTCTGAATATGTTTGATGAACAATAGTCATGCAACTTTAACTTCGTTATAATGTGGATTTTTTCATAGTATTTAACTGTATTTTCTGTTATTTATTTGCTGATAGTTTCATGAAGATATTAAAAGTTTCTCGATAATTTCATTTTGTCGACTTTAATGCCTGTCAGTTGTAATAAATCTATGTCACCACAATGGCAGAGTTGTACATAATTTATAAAGGTGATTAACACACTGTCATTAACGCGGAATCCATTTAATAACTTTACCAGAAAAACAAATTCGATTATTAATTTTCAAGGAAATCGATACTAAGGATTATTTGACACAGAATCCCGCTTAAACAAGTGTTCGTAATTTTTTTTTTTTTTGTAATTAATGCAAGTATACACATTTTGTTTGCATTAAAAAAACAAGCACCGATAAAATATTTATTTTTATTGAACACTGAAATTATATTTATGCATGATTAAATGTTTATTATATCTGGATCTACCTATTGTGGAATATATCATTTTAATCAATATGAAAATATAAAATTTGTAAAATGACTAAATTTTGGCAATCTCACTTACCCTAGCAGAAAATTCATTCACTGTTACATTATATTTTACTTTATGCATATATGCTCTATATATTCCAGTTTCGAGAAGTAAGATGGCTCCATTTGTTGAACCCTAAAAGTAGGGTTGTTAATTAATCTTCTCGTATCATTTAATACAAATAACTCTCATAAATCAACAATGAATGCAAAATCAACTTTGGAAAAAACGTTCCCTAACCCTGATTAAAAACCTTCTTTTTATGGGATGCTTACTAAATACTAGTAATTACATCTACTGATATATTATATATATATATATATATATATATATATAAATATATATATATATATATATATATATATATATATATATATATATATATATATATATATATATATATATATATATATATATATATATATATATAAAAGATGCATTTATCATTTATCTAAAATAATGAATTAATTCTATTCTTATTCGACAGTAATAATAGTTCTGTAGTACTGTCTTGTTGCCATTTAAAAAAATATCAAAGCCAATTAGAGTTGAATTATTACAAAGGAAATATATCTTCACATATAGAATAATAATGATACAAATATTTCATATAATTGTTTTCAATTGCTTTTATTTTGATTTGAAAAATTACACCTGACAATTTAAAATGCTAACACATGATAGATGTCCGAAATTGAAGTTTAATTCACATGCGAAATCGCACGTCTTAACTGTATTTTGATAAATTTGTTCATGGTTTGAATTATTCGATCATAATTAAATTGTATAATAACATTTTAATATTTTTCCGACAAAAAAGCCGGTTTAAATTCAATAACTCAACACCCAATTTTTATCGATTTCATTTAATTTTTTAGTATGTAAAATTCAGCTATAGAAGTTGGTTTTAGACTGTTAAAATCTGTGATTGTAAGCAATATTATCTATAACTTTCATCAGCATAAGCATCTGATATAACTGTTTATAAACATAAGTCAAAGCAAAACAGATTCAAACTGAACGTCATAATAAACATTTGTCAATAAATTTTGATTTGATCTGGGCGTCATAATAAATATTTGTCAGTAAAATTTGATCTTGATCTGGGCGTCATAATAAACATTTGTCAATAAATTTTGATCTTGATCTGGGCGTCATAATAAACATTTGTCAATAAATTTTTATTTGATCTGGGCGCCATAATAAATATTTGGTCTGGGCGTCATAATAAACATTTGTCAATAAATTTTGATCTTGATCTGGGCGTCATAATAAACATTTGTCAATAAATTTTTATTTTGATCTGGGCGCCATAATAAATATTTGTCAGTAAAACTTGATCTTGATCTGGGAGTCATTATAAACATATGTCAATATAATTTCATTATGTTCTAGGTGCCATTATAAAGATCTGTCAATTAAACGTAATCTGAGCTAGGCTTCATTATTAACATTTGGCAATGCAAATTAATCTTGAGTTGGGCGTCAATAAAACGTAATCTTAAACTGGACCTCTTCGTAGACATTTGTCAATAAAATCTTAACTTAAACTTGGCGTCATCGTAAACATTTGTCATTACAAGATAATATTGAGTTGGGCGTCATTATACACATATGTCAATACAAATTGACATTATAAGCATTTGTCAATTTGTTGTAAGGTATATTTTCAATCTGATTCACTTACTCATGTTTACAGAATAAGGTTATGTTATGTTGTAAAGAAATGTTGTCAATAAAATGGCTTGTTTACGTGTTTGAAGATTAGGTGATGTTGCGATTTTTAGGGAATATTGTATATCTGATTCACTGATTCATGGTAAAAAGGGTAGGTGATTTCGGGATTTTTAGGGAATATTGTAAATCCGATTCACTGATTCACGGTTACAAGGTGAGGTGATGTTGCGATTTTTAGGGAATATTGTAAATCTGATTCACTGATTCATGGTTACACGGTTAGGTGATGTTGGGATTTTTAGGGAATATTGTAAATCTGATTCACTGATTCATGGTAAAAAGGGTAGGTGATTTCGGGATTTTTAGGGAATATTGTAAATCCGATTCACTGATTCATGGTTACAAGGTTAGGTGATGTTGCGATTTTTAGGTAATATTGTATATCTTATTCATGGTTACAAGGTTAGGTGATGTTGGGATTTTTAGGTAATATTGTATATCTGATTCACTGATTCATGGTTACACGGTTAGGTGATACTGGGTTTTTTAGGGATATTGTAAATCTCATTCACTGATTCATGGTTACAAGGTTAGGTGATCTCGGGTTTTTTAGGGAATATTGTAAATCTGATTCACTGAATCATGGTTAAAAGGTTAGGTGATCTCGTTTTTTTAGGGAATATTGTAAATCTGATTCACTGATTCATGGTTAAAAGGTTAGGTGATGTTAGATTGTAAGGAAACGTTGTCAGTTTGATGTACTGACATTAGTTGTAAAGCAATATGTATTCTAACGCCACAATGTAAGAGATGCATCATTCTCTCACCTAGTATATAATAAATGTATATCTATTCTGAGAAATTTAACGTAGAAATGTTTGCAAATGACTTTCTGGAACATGTCCTTGGGCGTGTTTCGTGCTGCGTATCAAATCTTCCTTATTACTTATTTCCAATATTAACAATTCTCTAGTAAAATTTATTAATTAATTAATTTTATTTATTTATTTATTTATTTATTTATTTATTTATTTATTTATTTATTATTATTTTTTATTTATTTATTTTTTTTTTATTATTTTTTTTTTTTTTTGCATTGTAGATCACATTGACAAGACATATATAGTCATCTAAAATAAATAAATAAATGACCAAATGTTACTAGAGATAAAGTAAGGTTGTAAGATCACAGTCATTGAACTATCTTTTCTCCATGTTTTGTAGTATCAAAAGAAATCTTTTTATCTGAATCTAGATTACCATAGAGACTGAACGCGTAATGGTGTTGATATATACTTATCATTGATGCAATTCATCGCCTTTCTTTGATACATAAAGCTTGATCTATAGATTATTATCGTAATTACAATTCCTTGTGGACATAATTACCAATATTACATTTCTCTATCATGATCATGTCTACGGCTAGATTTAGATCTATATAACACGATATCTTGTATCGTAACAATATAGCCGTCAGTACAATGGATTCTGGATTCTATCAAAGAACCATTTCGGAATATTGATTGTTTTTTATGTACATGAAATGAGGGACAAAAAATACAGCCTAAACAGAGTTTGTCTTCTGAGACCACAGATAATCAAAACAATGACATGAGTTCCATACATGTTCTGTTACCAATACCTCAAAACAGTGACACGAGTTCCCTACGTGTTCTGTCACCAATACATCAAAACAGTGACATGAGTTCCATACGTGTTCTGTCACCAATACATCAAAACAGTGACATGAGTGTCATATATGTTCTGTTACCAATAAATCAAAACAATGACACGAGTTCCATACATGTTCTGTTACCAATACATCAAAACAGTGACACGAGTTCCCTACGTGTTCTGTCACCAATACATCAAAACAGTGACATGAGTTCCATACATGTTCTGTCACCAATACATCAAAACAGTGCATGAGTGTCATACATGTTCTGTTACCAATACATCAAAACAATGACATGAGTTCCATACATGTTCTGTTACCAATACATCAAAACAGTGACACGAGTTCCCTACGTGTTCTGTCACCAATACCTCAAAACAGTGACATGAGTTCCATACATATTCTGTCACCAATATATCAAAACAGTGCATGAGTGTCATACATGTTTTGTTACCAATACATCAAAACAATGACATGAGTTCCATACATGTTCTGTTACCAATACATCAAAACAGTGACATGAGTTCCCTACGTTTTCTGTCACCAAATCATCAAAACAGTGACACGAGTTCCCTACGTGTTCTGTCACCAATACATCAAAACAGTGACATGAGTGTCATACGTGTTCTGTCACCAATACATCAAAACAGTGAAAGGAGTGTCATACATGTTCTGTGACAAATACATCAAAACAAAGACACGAGTATCAAACGTGTTGTTACCAATACATCAAAACAATGACAAGAGTTTCATACGTGTTCTGTTACCAATACATCAAAACAATGACACGAGTACCATACCCGTTCTGTTACCAATACATCAAAACAATGATATGAGTCTCATACCTGTGCTGTTACCAATACATCAAAACAATGACACGAGTTTCATACGTGTTCTGTTACCAATACATCAAAACAGTGACATGAGTTTCATACATGTTCTGTTACCAATACATCAAAATAATGACACGAGTTTCATACATGTCCTGTTACCAATACATCAAAACAAAGATACGAGTGTCATACATGTTCTGTTACCAATACATCAAAACATCGACATTAGTCTCATACGTGATCTGTCACCAATACCTCAAAACAATGACATGAGTTCCATACATGTTCTGTCACTAATATCTCAAAGCAGTGACTTGAGTCTCATACGTGTTCTGTTACCAATACATCAAAACAATGACACGCGTCTCATACGTGTTCTGTTACCAATACATCAAAAACAATGACATGAGTCTCATACCTGTTCTGTTACCAATACATCAAAACAATGACACGCGTCTCATACCTGTTCTGTTACCAATACATCAAAACAATGATATGAGTCTCATACCTGTTCTGTTACCAATACATCAAAACAATGATATGAGTCTCATACCTGTTCTGTTACAAATGCATAAAAAATGACATGAATCTCATACCTGTTATGACAGTGTGCTAATCCACTGAGGGCGAATAGAAATATATACTCTGTGGCAATAAGATTAACAAAAAGCTGAAGAAATATCTTTCACAGATGACACAACAAACCCAACAATAAGTTTATTCCTATGGTACGTAGGGGAATTGGACTTAATTTCAATATACATTTGCATTTGGTTTTAACGCTTCTGTTGACTGATTATTATAACATTCTAGTCAATTATAATATAAAGTCGTTTGTTTGGGTTAAGAGCAAGGTACAGCGATACTGCTTGCTTAATTCCAAGAACTGATAATATAAAGTCGTTTGTTCGGGCTAAGAACAAGGTCCCGCGATACTACTTGCTTGATTCCAAGAACTGATAATAAAAAGCCGTTTGTTCAGGCTAAGAACAAGGTCCCGCGATACCACTTGCTTAATTCCAAGAGCCGAATCAAAGATCAGAGATTCGTGGTCATCAACGAATATTCCTTTAATTTGTGAAAATATCATTTGCTGAATTTTGAATATTTCTTAATGTAAAAGTTTAACATTCAAATTTCTGCACAAGACAAAGATACAAATTAGAATTATGATTAGTTGAATTATTATAACTTGTTTAAATTTTAAAGCAGTAACGTCGTTTCCTGTTTAAATTGTAAAGATATACATTAGACATAGATGAATTTTTTGATTTTTGACATTTGTCTTCAACCTGAGTAAGACATTCTCTTTTACAAAGATTTCCCTTAAGTGCATTTCGGAAATAAAGAGATAGAATATCGTTTGATGTAAATGTTAATTGATTCTTTAAGAGCCTTTGTTGTTGAAATTCGAGTCGCAATATTTCTTATAGAAACTGTAAGTCATTATATTACAAATGTCATACCTGGCAATGATAACGAGCTGTTATAATTTACCTGAAAATGAACTTTTTTGCAATTAACGTTGTGACTATGTGTTATAGTAGGTCAAAAGCCCAGAAAGCAATTTCGGTATCTGATTATGACCTCACCTTTCTATGAACAACAAACCATTAATAGCGATACAAAAAATCTTAGTCTTAAATTGCTTGTTACGCTGTTTTATATAAAAGAGCTTTAAAATCTTTTTGTCACCCGTTTGTCTGCAGATTAACAGAAGTATTTAGAGAAACTTCAGGGTATATATATATATATGTTATAACGATTAAAATACTTTTCATTGTGCAACTCTAGGTGGTATTAAGCTGCTTGTTTTAAATATTGTGAATTTTCAGTTTGAACATGAACAAGATTTTATTTAATTTAGTAGGTCAGTTAATTGTAACAGAACAGGAATAAAAAAAGTTACTCGTGACAATATTCATTTTGGTTTTAGAAATGAAATATTCTTTAACATCTTCTGTCATTAGGCCACTGCGGTAGCTCAGTTGGTAGAGAGCTCGCTCCGTCAGTGGAAGGTCGTGGGTTCGAAACCCGGTCGGGTCTGACCCAAGACTTGAAAGTGGGTAGTGACTGTTCTTCGCCAAGCACTCGGCATAACGAAATGAAAGTCACGGTTCTTTCGGATTGGAACTTAAAACAAACGAGGTCCCGTGTCATGGCAGGCATGATAAAGAACCCTGCTGTATAATGCCATCAGCGCAACGCACAGGCAAAATTTCTCCACTTTCGCCTATAGTTGGCGACGTCTCGATATGAGTGAAATATTCTTGACTGGGACGTTAAACCATTACTCAACTCAACTCAACTTTTCTGTCATAAATTAATGATTTAATATAAATAAAGCATCATGTATTCATTTAACTGTTATATTGTAAATTCGTGTATTAATGTTAAAATTTTTTAAGGTAAATTTTCGAATAGCGTTTCAGTTAATCAAACAGTTCCAATTTTGTTAATGATTTTTATCTAATCAACCGACATGCATTCTCTAAAATATCTTAGTTCATGTCATACTTAGTGGCTAGACGCTCCCTTATCTTATAAATTAAGCATAAGCAATAGTACAAAAACTTTCTGAGAATATTTGTATAGTAAACCGACGTAAGATAGATAAGCTTCCAGAATAATTAGAATATTATTAAGGTAATTATGTTAACAAGTCAAGTACGTGTACAACGATTGGTAATTATGTTTATAAATCAAGTACGTGTACAGCAATTGGTAATTATGTTTATAAGTCAAGTACGTGCACAATGATTGGAAATTATGTTATAAGTCAAGTACGTGCACAATGATTGGAAATTATGTTTATAAATCAAGTACGTGTACAGCGATTGGTAATTATGTTAATAAGTCAAGTACGTGTACAACGATTGGTAATTATGTTTATAAGTCAAGCACGTGTACAACGATTGGTAATTATGTTTATAAGTCAAGTACGTGTACAACGATTGAAAATTATGTTTATAAGTCAAGTACGTGTACAACGATTGGTAATTATGTTTATAAGTCAAGTACGTGCACAACGATTGGTAATTATGTTTATAAGTCAAGTACGTGAACAACGATTGGTAATTATGTTTATAAATCAAGTATGTGTACATCGATTGGTAATTATGTTTATAAATCAAGTATGTGTACAACGATTGGTAATTATGTTTATAAGTCAAGTACGTGTACAACGATTGGTAATTATGTTTATAAATCAAGTGTGTGTACAACGATTGGTAATTATGTTTATAAGTCAAGTACGTGTACAACGATTGGTAATTATGTTTATAAATCAAGTATGTGTACAACGATTGGTAATTATGTTTATAAGTCAAGTACGTGTACAACGATTGGTAATTATGTTTATAAATCAAGTACGTGTACAGCGATTGAAAATTATGTTTATAAGTCAAGTGTGTGTACAACGATTGGTAATTAAGTTTATAAGTCAAGTGTGTGTACAACGATTGGTAATTATGTTTATAAATCAAGTACGTGTACAACGATTGGTAATTATGTTTATAAGTCAAGTGTGTGTACAACGATTGGTAATTATGTTTATAAGTCAAGTACGTGTACAACGATTGGTAATTATGTTTATAAGTCAAGTGTGTGTACAACGATTGGTAATTATGTTTATAAATCAAGTACGTGTACAACGATTGGTAATTATGTTTATAAGTCAAGTGCGTGTACAACGATTGAAAATTATGTTTATAAGTCAAGTGTGTGTACAACGATTGGTAGTTATGTTTATAAGTCAAGTGCGTGTACAACGATTGAAAATTATGTTTATAATTCAAGTGCGAGTACAAAGATTGGTAATTATGTTTATAAGTAAAATACGTGTACAACGATTGCAAATTATGTTTATAAGTCAAGTGTGTGTACAACAATTGAAAATTATGTTTATAAGTCAAGTGTTTGTACAACAATTGAAAATTATGTTTATAAGTCAAGTTTGTGTACAACGATTGGTAATTATGTTTATAAGTCAAGTGCGTGTACAACGATTGGTAATTATGTTTATAATTCAAGTGCGAGTACAAAGATTGGTAATTATGTTTATAAGTCAAGTACGTGTACAACGATTGAAAATTATGTTTATAGGTCAAGTTTGTGTACAACGATTGGTAATTATGTTTATAAGTCAAGTGTGTGTAAAACGATTGGTAATTATGTTTATAAGTTAAGTACGTGTACAACGATTGAAAATTATGTTTATAAGTCAAGTACGTGTACAACGATTGGTAATTACGTTTATAAGTCAAGTACGTGTACAACGATTGGTAATTATGTTTATAAGTCAAGTACGTGTACAACGATTGAAAATTATGTTTATAAGTCAAGTTTGTGTACAACGATTGGTAATTATGTTTATAAGTCAAGTGTGTGTACAACGATTGAAAATTATGTTTATAAGTCAAGTGTGTGTACAAAAATTGAAAATTATGTTTATAAGTCAAGTTTGTGTACAACGATTGAAAATTATGTTTATAAGTCAAGTGTTTGTACAACGATTGGTAATTATGTTTATAAGTCAAGTGTTTGTACAACGATTGGTAATTATGTTTATAAGTCAAGTTTGTGTACAACGATTGAAAATTATGTTTATAAGTCAAGTTTGTGTACAACGATTGGTAATTATGTTTATAAGTCAAGTGCGTGTACAACGATTGGTAATTATGTTTATAATTCAAGTGCGAGTACAAAGATTGGTAATTATGTTTATAAGTCAAGTACGTGTACAACGATTGAAAATTATGTTTATAGGTCAAGTTTGTGTACAACGATTGGTAATTATGTTTATAAGTCAAGTGTGTGTAAAACGATTGGTAATTATGTTTATAAGTTAAGTACGTGTACAACGATTGGTAATTATGTTTATAAGTCAAGTACGTGTACAACGATTGGTAATTACGTTTATAAGTCAAGTACGTGTACAACGATTGGTAATTATGTTTATAAGTCAAGTACGTGTACAACGATTGAAAATTATGTTTATAAGTCAAGTTTGTGTACAACGATTGGTAATTATGTTTATAAGTCAAGTGTGTGTACAACGATTGAAAATTATGTTTATAAGTCAAGTGTGTGTACAAAAATTGAAAATTATGTTTATAAGTCAAGTTTGTGTACAACGATTGAAAATTATGTTTATAAGTCAAGTGTTTGTACAACGATTGGTAATTATGTTTATAAGTCAAGTGTTTGTACAACGATTGGTAATTATGTTTATAAGTCAAGTTTGTGTACAACGATTGAAAATTATGTTTATAAGTCAAGTTTGTGTACAACGATTGGTAATTATGTTTATAAGTCAAGTACGTGTACAACGATTGGTAATTATGTTTATAAGTCAAGTACGTGTACAACGATTGAAAATTATGTTTATAAGTCAAGTACGTGTACAACGATTGAAAATTATGTTTATAAGTCAAGTACGTGTACAGCGATTGGTAATTATGTTTATAAGTCAAGTACGTGTACAACGATTGGTAATTATGTTTATAAGTCAAGTGTGTGTACAACGATTGGTAATTATGTTTATAAGTCAAGTGTGTGTACAACGATTGGTAATTAAGTTTATAAGTCAAGTGTGTGTACAACGATTGGTAATTATGTTTATAAGTCAAGTACGTGTACAGCGATTGGTAATTCTGTTTATAAGTCAAGTACGTGTACAACGATTGGTAATTATGTTTATAAGTCAAGTACGTGTACAACGATTGGTAATTATGTTTATAAGTCAAGTACGTGTACAACGATTGGTAATTATGTTTATAAGTCAAGTGTGTGTACAACGATTGGTAATTAAGTTTATAAGTCAAGTGTGTGTACAACGATTGGTAATTAAGTTTATAAGTCAAGTGTGTGTACAACGATTGGTAATTATGTTTATAAGTCAAGTACGTGTACAACGATTGGTAATTATGTTTATAAGTCAAGTACGTGTACAACGATTGAAAATTATGTTTATAAGTCAAGTACGTGTACAACGATTGGTAATTATGTTTATAAGTCAAGTGTGTGTACAACAATTGAAAATTATGTTTATAAGTCAAGTGTGTGTACAACAATTGAAAATTATGTTTATAAGTCAAGTTTGTGTACAACGATTGGTAATTATGTTTATAAGTCAAGTGCGTGTACAACGATTGGTAATTATGTTTATAATTCAAGTGCGAGTACAAAGATTGGTAATTATGTTTATAAGTCAAGTACGTGTACAACGATTGAAAATTATGTTTATAAGTGAAGTTTGTGTACAACGATTGGTAATTATGTTTATAAGTCAAGTACGTGTACAACGATTGGTAATTATGTTTATAAGTCAAGTACGTGTACAACGATTGAAAATTATGTTTATAAGTCAAGTACGTGTACAACGATTGAAAATTATGTTTATAAGTCAAGTTTGTGTACAACGATTGGTAATTATGTTTATAAGTCAAGTGTTTGTACAACGATTGGTAATTATGTTTATAAGTCAAGTGCGTGTACAACGATTGAAAATTATGTTTATAAGTCAAGTTTGTGTACAACGATTGGTAATTATCTTTATAAGTCAAGTACGTGTACAACGATTGGTAATTATGTTTATAAGTCAAGTGTGTGTACAACGATTGAAAATTATGTTTATAAGTCAAGTTTGTGTACAACGATTGGTAATTATGTTTATAAGTCAAGTACGTGTACAACGATTGGTAATTATGTTTATAAGTCAAGTACGTGTACAACGATTGAAAATTATGTTTATAAGTCAAGTACGTGTACAACGATTGAAAATTATGTTTATAAGTCAAGTACGTGTACAGCGATTGGTAATTATGTTTATAAGTCAAGTACGTGTACAACGATTGGTAATTATGTTTATAAGTCAAGTGTGTGTACAACGATTGGTAATTAAGTTTATAAGTCAAGTGTGTGTACAACGATTGGTAATTATGTTTATAAGTCAAGTGTGTGTACAACGATTGGTAATTAAGTTTATAAGTCAAGTGTGTGTACAACGATTGGTAATTATGTTTATAAGTCAAGTACGTGTACAGCGATTGGTAATTATGTTTATAAGTCAAGTACGTGTACAACGATTGGTAATTATGTTTATACGTCAAGTACGTGTACAACGATTGGTAATTATGTTTATAAGTCAAGTGTGTGTACAACGATTGGTAATTAAGTTTATAAGTCAAGTGTGTGTACAACGATTGGTAATTATGTTTATAAGTCAAGTGTGTGTACAACGATTGGTAATTATGTTTATAAGTCAAGTACGTGTACAACGATTGGTAATTATGTTTATAAGTCAAGTACGTGTACAACGATTGAAAATTATGTTTATAAGTCAAGTGCGAGTACAAAGATTGGTAATTATGTTTATAAGTCAAGTACGTGTACAACGATTGGTAAGTATGTTTATAATTCAAGTGTGTGTACGACGATTGATAATTATGTTTATAATTCAAGTGTGTGTACGACGATTGGTAATTATGTTTATAAGTCAAGTGTGTGTACAACGATTGGTAATTATGTTTATACGTCAAGTACGTGTACAACGATTGGTAATTATGTTTATAAGTCAAGTACGTGTACAGCGATTGGTAATTATGTTTATAAGTCAAGTACGTGTACAACGATTGGTAATTATGTTTATACGTCAAGTACGTGTACAACGATTGGTAATTATGTTTATAAGTCAAGTGTGTGTACAACGATTGGTAATTAAGTTTATAAGTCAAGTGTGTGTACAACGATTGGTAATTATGTTTATAAGTCAAGTGCGAGTACAAAGATTGGTAATTATGTTTATAAGTCAAGTACGTGTACAACGATTGGTAAGTATGTTTATAATTCAAGTGTGTGTACGACGATTGATAATTATGTTTATAATTCAAGTGTGTGTACGACGATTGGTAATTATGTTTATAAGTCAAGTACGTGTACAACGATTGGTAATTATGTTTATAAGCCAAGTGTGTTAACGACGATTGGTAATTATGTTTATAAGTCAAGTACGTGTACAACGATTGGTAATTATGTTTATAATTCAAGTGTGTGTACGACGATTGATAATTATGTTTATAATTCAAGTGTGTGTACAACGATTGGCAATTATGTTTATAAGTCAAGTAAGTATACAACGATAGGTATGAATAAAAGGTACATGTTGACAATTAAATTTTGAAATCAATACATGCAATTTACATTCTATAAACAAAAAAACAAATTCTGAAAACCAGTAACACTAAAAACTTTGTTGCCTTCCCAAAATAAATACCATAAGTAATAATGAAAATCAAATAGATTGCCACGTCCAGTTTCTTAGGAAATGTTCAATAAATGGAAAATTCTGTATTGTTTTAACTTTTCTAGTTTAAAAAAAAAAATAAGACTTTAGTCTCTTATGTAATTAAATACAATGTACACAATACTTTTTGATCGTTCTGTGTTGGCGTTAATCATGACAATACATTATCTTCCACGGATGATACTGAATACATCACGATATAACTATCTATTTTACGTTGTTTGTGACAGTGAATAATGCAACGTTTCTATAGCAAATCTAATTAACTTCTGACATTTTATGAATTTGATGTAACTAATACATTCAAAAAGTGTTATATTATATTGGTCATTATTGGTTCCGAGTCGAGACTGAAACTTGTGCCTGTTCTTGACTACCACTCAATATTTTTGTAGAAGGTTTAATGATGATATTATTTCTAATTACGAAATAAATGCACTTATTGACGTATTACGTTTAATATATAAAATGATCCGTCATTCGCCAGTTTTTTTAACATGTGAAATCCCTGTAACATTTATCTCATACTAGGCTGTTTAGATAAATAATAAATTGGAATGGTATTCAAAACATCATAAAAAATTTGTGTTATCGGTTTAATGTGGTGAAATTATAAACTATTATAAACAAACCTTGGGACAAATCCTACAATTTAATAGCTTTGCAATGGTACAAAATTTCTATAACTTTTGTTTTTTGACATCATTCGTGTGTGTGATAATCAATTCCAATGTGTCCCAGTATAGTTATATTAGTTTATCATAATGTCAAAACATTTAGAGCTATTCAATATCACATACCATAAAATTAAGATCTCGGTCTCAAAACAATTTCACTAATTAAACAATTATGTTGTAATCTTTGTTGGTATAAAATTACAAAAATACAAAGCCAAAAAAATGTGTAAACCCATGTCGGTAATATTAATGAGTTTAAAAAACAAAACTTGAAAGTACACAACTTCATTTTAAATTCTGTGAAATATTTCTCCGCATGTTTTAAAGAGCAATTTACGAATCACCTTTCAAACGTTTTTAAACTTTTTTATATTTATATAATGAGAGAACTGTTTCTAGCATATGATTTGTTTGTAATCTCTTCAACATTATTTAGTTTATTTGTAATGAAATATTTCTTTACAGTTCTGTTGCATTTTTCTTTCCATTGTATTTATCCAAGTGTTGTCCAAGGACCCTTTGTCATATTTGTATTGCAAAGCACACCAAGGACCCTTTGTCCTATTTGTATTGCCAAGTACACCAAGGAACCTTTGTCATATTTGTATTGCAAAATACACCAAGGACCCTTTGTCATATTTGTATTGCCAAGCACACCAAGGACCCTTTGTCCTATTTGTATTGCCAAGTACAGCAAATAACCTTTGTCCTATTTGTATTGCCAAGTACAGCAAGGAACCTTTGTCCTATTTGTATTGCCAAGTACACCAGGGAACCTTTGTCCTATTTGTATTGCCAAGTACAGCAAGAGAACCATTGTCCTATTTGTATTGCCAAGTACAGCAAGGACCCTTTGTCTTATTTGTATTGCCAAGTACACAAAGTACCCATTGTCCTATTTGTATTGCCAAGTACAGCAAGGAACCTTTGTCATATTTGTATTGCCAAGTAAAGCAAGGACCCTTTGTCCTCTTTGTATTGCCAAGTACACCAAGGACCCTTTGTCCTATTGGTATTGCCAAGTACAGCAAGTAACCTTTGTCCTATTTGTATTGCCAAGCACACCAAGGACCCTTTGTCCTATTTGTATTGCCAAGTACAGCAAGGAACCTTTGTCATATTTGTATTGCCAAGTACAGCAAGGACCCTTTGTCCTATTTGTATTGCCAAGTACACCAAGGAACCTTTGTCCTATTTGTATTGCCAAGTACACCAAGGACCCTTTGTCCTATTTATATTGCCAAGTACAGCAAGGACCCTTTGTCCTATTTGTATTGCCAAGTACAGCAAGGACCCTTTGTCCTATTTGTATTGCCAATATACCAAGGACCCTTTGTCCTATTTATATTGCCAAGTACAGCAAGGACCCTTTGTCCTATTTGTATTTCCAAGTACAGCAAGGACCCTTTGTCCTATTTGTATTGCCAAGTACACCAGGGAACCTTTGTCCTATTTGTATTGCCAAGCACACCCAGGACCCTTTGTCCTATTTGTATTGCCAAGTACAGCAAGGAACCTTTGTCCTATTTGTATTGCTAAGTACAGCAAGGACCCTTTGTCCTATTTGTATTGCCAAGTACACCAAGGAACCTTTGTCCTATTTGTATTGCCAAGTACACCAAGGACCTTTTGTCCTATTTATATTGCCAAGTACAGCAAGGACCCTTTGTCCTATTTGTATTGCCAAGTACAGCAAGGACCCTTTGTCCTATTTGTATTGCCAAGTATACCAAGGACCCTTTGTCCTATTTATATTGCCAAATACAGCAAGGACCCTTTGTCCTATTTGTATTGCCAAGTACAGCAAGGAACCTTTGTCCTATTTGTATTGCCAAGTACACCAGGGAACCTTTGTCCTATTTGTATTGCCAAGTACAGCAAGGACCTTTTGTCCTATTTGTATTGCCAAGTACAGCAAGGACCTTTTGTCATATTTGTATTGCCAAGTACAGCAAGGAACCTTTGTCATATTTGTATTGCCAAGTACACCAGGGAACCTTTGTCCTATTTGTATTGCCAAGTACAGCAAGGACCTTTTGTCCTATTTATATTGCCAAGTACAGCAAGGACCCTTTGTCCTATTTGTATTGCCAAGTACAGCAAGGAACCTTTGTCATATTTGTATTGCCAAGTACACCAGGGAACCTTTGTCCTATTTGTATTGCCAAGTACAGCAAGGACCTTTTGTCCTATTTGTATTGCCAAGTACAGCAAGGACCTTTTGTCATATTTGTATTGCCAAGTACACCAGGGAACCTTTGTCATATTTGTATTGCCAAGTACACCAGGGAACCTTTGTCCTATTTGTATTGCTAAGTACAGCAAGGACCCTTTGTCCTATTAGTATTGCCAAGTACAGCAAGGACCTTTTGTCATATTTGTATTGCCAAGTACAGCAAGGAACCTTTGTCATATTTGTATTGCCAAGTACACCAGGGAACCTTTGTCCTATTTGTATTGCCAAGTACAGCAAGGACCTTTTGTCCTATTTATATTGCCAAGTACAGCAAGGACCCTTTGTCCTATTTGTATTGCCAAGTACAGCAAGGAACCTTTGTCATATTTGTATTGCCAAGTACACCAGGGAACCTTTGTCCTATTTGTATTGCCAAGTACAGCAAGGACCTTTTGTCCTATTTGTATTGCCAAGTACAGCAAGGACCTTTTGTCATATTTGTATTGCCAAGTACACCAGGGAACCTTTGTCATATTTGTATTGCCAAGTACACCAGGGAACCTTTGTCCTATTTGTATTGCTAAGTACAGCAAGGACCTTTTGTCATATTTGTATTGCCAAGACTCTCTCTGAGATAACAAAGTATAATAATAAATTAATACAAGGGTTGAAAAAGTAGGGATGTTTGTTGTTTAATTACGTAGTTTAAAAATTAATTGTTAGTCGATTTTAAAAAATCATAGCATTTTAAAATTAAAATATTAAGCCTCAATAACAATTTAAATATTACTTGGCTTATAAATAATAATAATAATAATAATTTGTTATCCAAACAATAATTATTAAGAATATCGAAGTTCTAAACCTTTTAAATTATTTAACAGTTATCATAAGAACTTAATGCGTTTTACGATGGCCTTAAACCAGTGAATAACAAAAGGTGAACAGTTGACAGTTCCCATTAGATGCATGAATACACGATGTATTAGTGCTTCTGAAGATTAATTCTGTAAAATTGCTTTAATGTCCCAGCTCAACCCTTTAATAACAGGAGGTGATGAAAATTAAAACAACAATGTGTCTTTGAAATTAATAAAGTGATGCAAAAATGGTATAAAATACATATCCTTCAAATTAATGATTCTAGTGCGTGGAAATTTTCTCTTTGAGCGTCAATAACATTTAGTCCTTTATTTTGACATCAACATGACTAAGTGATAGATAAGGAAATGAGATAAAGAGTTTTGCGTCCCAATCCTGATTCTTTCATTTATTTTGGAAAATCAGTTCTGTGTTAGTAAAGAAACAGAAGTAACGGATGAAATTTAGCCTGAAGCAAATAAACAACATCTTTACTGATATTGAAAATCGTATTAATACCTGAATGAAACTATGGAAAAAACTACGAAAACTATGAAAAATAATCTTACAATTTTAAATTCATTAATTAGGAAAGTTACACACATCAAAAGTAGTTTTGCATCTATTGAAAACTGTTCCCTGTTGTGTTAATTAACAATTTCTTGTGCTTGTAACGTGATTTTGTAAACTCTACGAACTTTACTTCCATCCCAGCATGTATATGACCAATAACACTATACATTGCTCAGTGAAGCGATTTAACTATAATTATTCCGTCATGTAATCGATTTGGGTGAAATGAGTATAGGAAGCTTAATTTTTTTTAATATTCAGTGCCGTTTTCTCTCTACATTGTTTTTTATCAATATCTGACCCTAAGGTCTTACGAAAAAGGTTCTGATGATCAATTACTCTTTTCATTATGCTTTGGAAGGATAGCTGTCGAGCAATCCCAAACATTAGAGCCACAAGCTACTTAACGTTAAAAACATATGTGACTATGTGTCGTTACACAGTAAAATGTTTTTAAACGTTTTGCTTAGCCCTAGGACGTCACATCAAAAGAAAAAACAGGAATTTGCTCCTTGGTATTGTTTCCAAAAATTACTCTATCATTTACTTTCTATTTTCATATTTTACTATAAACAATTAGCCAGAGAATTGATGTTAAACTTTGACATTTATCTCAGTTATACATGTAAATTGATAATGAATCAAGTTGTATGTATGTTGTAAATATTGTATGAAGTAGCCCTTGGTAACCTTAAAGATTTGTAGTTAACAGGGTATACTTATATAAATAACTTCATGTTGAAAATGTTAAAGGGGAATAAAATATAAATTTTTATAGATACTACTTATGTATTCATCGACCAGGAAAAAAACTAACGAAATAAACAAATAGAGATACAACAGGAGTAAGCAAGTTCGCAGAGAGAGAGAGAGAGAGAGAGAGAGAGAGAGAATGAGAGAGAGAATACTTTTTGAATTTAAACTAAAGCACGCAAATTAGACAAGTTGTCATGTGCTGACTTTGAATTCATTATTTTAATAGAAATTCAAAATCATCACATGACAAAGAGATAAAACAGGAGTAAGCATGTTGCAGTGAAAACAACATGTTCGTGGAGAGAGAGAGAGAGAGAGAGAGAGAGAGAGAGAGAGAGAGAGAGAGAGATTTGTAAGCTTAAAATATTACGTGCTTAATCATGGTTATGAGAACGATTATGTCCAATTTATTTATGACAAATAAATTTATCATTTTTTTAAATTGGTATAAATATTGTGTACTATAAAAAAGCTTTATCAGTGAAACACAAATCATTTATATAAGAAATTCTAACAGTAAAACAAAGACAAAATTCTACTTTTGAGCAGTCACTCAGTCACTTAGTTTAAATCTATTGTCTATATTAGATCCCTATACTTTGTCAATAAGTCGTTATTATTACCAAATGTTGTAGATTAGCTGAATCATATATATATATATATATATATATATAAATAGCCTTTGTAACTATGAACGCATCAAAATGATTAAAGGTAATTAGAAAGCGACAACTTCAAACTTAGCCCTACTTAAAGTATATATGTGTGACAAAATGAACAATGAAAAAAGTGAATTTTAAAAAAACAACTGACAATATATAGAAAATAGAAAAATATTACATATAACAAATATGTAAAGTACTATCAATCAGGATATAGTTTTATGGTCATTAAAAAGTTAAACCGGTAACTTTTATCATTTAAATCCTTTGTAATGCACATTCTTAAGCACGATAGTAAATCCTTTGTAGAGATGCACCTGTAGTGATATCATGTAGCGGAGAAAATATAATCAATGTAGCGACTTTATGTAGATAATATGTAGTCAGTGTAGTGACCTTTCGTAGACAATATATTATCATTGATTCTGTTTGCTAAGAACAAACTTGTAGTTACATACTGTAGAGAAAATATGTAATCAGTACTTCAGTTTGTCCAGTAAAGACTCAAAGTGACATCTAAAGAGAATACATAATCATTTTAACCCTACCTTAAGAGACATATTCTAGAATATATATAAATATTATATAACTATAACATTCATAAGAGGGTGATATTGCATATTTTCACCCTGAGGAACCATTGTCAACCGAGGCGAAGCCGAGGTTGACAATGGTTTCCTCAGGGTGAAAATATGCAATATCACCCTCTTATGAATGTTAGAGTTATTTTATTATGCCAAATGTCTTTCTCCAGATATTCTCTTAAACTGAGATTCTCTGTTACTTAAAAAAAAATGATTACTGTACCAATCCATACACTGCAGCTGACTTCTGGCTACTATATCAGACAGGTAGTCTTGATCAAGGAAACGCTTACATATGAATAAATTGTATATTAATGAAAGATCGTATCCATCAAACGTTTAGCTGATTGTGATCGAAATGCGATCGGTTGTGTGATTTAGGATTCCTTTTGCGCATGTGATATTTTTTGTAATATTACCCGTAAGCATAACTCCTCAATTAATGTTACCCTGAAGCACGCGGGCCATTCTTTTTTCTTATTAAATCTTAGGGTGATATTATTTGATTTTCAAACAGTTAGTTATCCAATCAAATTACATGAAAATTACATGAGGTATAATATATATATATATATATATATATATATATATATATATATATATATATATATATATATATATACGGGGGCAGAGGAAAACTTTGCAAAACTCCCGATTGTTGACAGGCACAGGACTATAAAAATTCCCGATTGATTCCCAGACACCGATGATAAAACTCCCGATTGTTAACAGACACAGTTGATAAAACTCCCGGTTGTTGACAGACACAGTTGATAAAACTCCCGGTTGTTGACAGACACAGTTGATAAAACTTCCGGTTGTTGACAGACACAGTTGATAAAACTCCCGATTGTTGACAGACACAGTTGATAAAACTCCTGGTTGTTGACAGACACAGGACTATAAAATTCCTGATTGATTCTCAGACACAGATGATAAAACTCCCGATTGTTGACAGACACAGTTGATAAAACTCCCGATTGTTGACAGACACAGTTGATAAAACTCCCGGTTGTTGACAGACACAGGACTATAAAATTCCCGATTGATTCTCAGACACAGATGATAAAACTCCCGGTTGTTGACAGACACAGGACTATAAAATTCCCGATTGATTCCCAGACACAGATGATAAAACTCCCGATTGTTGACGGACACAGGACTATAAAATTCAGTATTGATTCTCAGATAAAGATGATAAAATTCCCGATTGTTGACAGACACAGTTGATAAAACTCCCGGTTGTTGACAGACACAGTTGATAAAACTCCCGGTTGTTGACAGACACAGGACTATAAAATTCCCGATTGATTCTCAGACACAGATGATAAAACTCCCGATTGATTCTCACAGTTGATAAAACTCCCGGTTGTTGACAGACACAGGACTATAAAATTCCCGATTGATTCTCAGACACTGATGATAAAACTACCGGTTGTTGACAGACACAGGACTATAAAATTCCCGATTGATTCCCAGACACAGATGATAAAACTCCAGGTTGTTGACAGACACAGGACTATAAAAATCCCGATTGATTCTCAGACACAAATGATAAAACTCCCGGTTGTTGACAGACACAGTTGATAAAACTCCCGGTTGTTGACAGGACACAGGACTATAAAAATTCCCGATTGATTCCCAGACACAGATGATAAAACTCCCGATTGTTGACGGACACAGGACTATAAAATTCCCGATTGATTCCCAGACACGGATGATAAAACTCCCGATTGTTAACAGACACAGTTGATAAAACTCCCGGTTGTTGACAGACACAGTTGATAAAACTCCCGGTTGTTGACAGGCACAGGACTATAAAATTCCCGATTGATTCCCAGACACGGATGATAAAACTCCCGATTGTTAACAGACACAGTTGATAAAACTCCCGGTTGTTGACAGACACAGTTGATAAAACTCCCGGTTGTTGACAGGCACAGGACTATAAAATTCCCGATTGATTCCCAGACACAGATGATAAAACTCCCGGTTGTTGACAGACACAGGACTATAAAATTCCCGATTGATTCCCAGACACATATGATAAAACTCCCGATTGTTGTCAGACACAGTTGATAAAACTCCCGGTTGTTGACAGACAGAGGACTATAAAATTCCCGATTGATTCCCAGACACAGATGATAAAACTCCTGATTGTTGACAGACACAGTTGATAAAACTCCCGGTTGTTGACAGGCACAGGACTATAAAATTCCCGATTGATTCCCAGACACAGATGAGAAAACTCCTGATTGTTGACAGACACAGTTGATAAAACTCCCGGTTGTTGACAGACACAGAATATAAAATTGTAGACTGTTGACTTGACTGACTAGTAATATATAAATTTAACATTCATAAGAGGGTGATATTGCATATATTTTCACCCTGAGGAACCATTGTCGCCTCGGTTGACAATGGTTTCCTCCGGGTGAAAATATGCAATATCACCCTCTTCTGAATGTTATATTTATCTTATTATGCCAAATGTCTTTTTCCAGATATTCTCTTAAACTGAGATTCTCTGTTACTTAAAAACAATGATTACTGTAACAATACATCCACTGCAGCTGACTTCTCCTGGCTCAAGGAAACGCTTACATATGAATAAAATGTATATTAATAATAGATCGTATCCATCAAACGTTTAGCTGCTTGTGATCGAGGCGTAACTGAAATGCAGCATCACTCAGCATAGATATGACTGTGGCTCTCGGGCGATGTGCAGTGTATACCTGGCTACAATTATAATTTTTTGATATTTTTTGCATGAATTCGGCAAACACACGTTTAGAAATTGGTTGAGGTGTGTAACAAAATTTATTTTGACTTTGGATTTTTAATGGGTGTACAAAAGGGATTCTCCGCGACTGGATTACAAAGAGATAAAAATATTTCATAAATAAATATTTAACAGGCTTGAATATTTTGGTGAAAAAATATCAGAACGTGTAAAGTCGAATAATTTTTTGCAAAATTTTAATCTAAAAAAATTGAAATATTTTAATGTTTCTAGGTGGAATATTTGCTGATCTCGATGACATTTCCATTTGTTCACAATTTATAACTTCTATTAATAGAACTGAAAAACGGGTAATCCCCGAAAGTGGACAAAAGTAGTTCTGATAGAAAACGTTGTTATTGGAAAATAACAACGTCATTTGACAGAAAAACGACCAATGAAATTGCTCTAAATCGTGTAACAACGTGAAGTTTGTAATTATTGTAATATAAAACAACAAAAAGTTCTTAAAATTGAAAAGAATCAAAATATAAAACAATAAAAAGTTAAAAACATAACAAAAATATCCTTTCGAAGTTTGAGAGATCAGGGCCGCAGTTGAAAATGTAAAGTAATAACATAAGCTTCGATCTGATTTAGTAGGTTTTTGTAAATATTGAATAAGAGACACCTGGACATACCAAACGTATAATAAATAACATGCATTTTAGATGTTTCACGTAAATAGTATTATTAAACGATTCAAAAGTAAAACAAAAATAGTCTCCATTCAATAAACTATGAACACGCCACGTGACATGTATATGGATATTCAGCATTGAGGTAGATGGTTAATGCATAGTTTTATGTCTAGCACTACAATACGACTAAACTAAAAAACATACATCTTTTTTAACGACAAGTGTCGCAAAGAACTATATCATAACAAAGAAAAATGTAATAAAATCATCACGAATTTGGGAGATTTTATGTCCAAAATTTTGAACAAATTGAATTTGTCTTTTATTTAAGCCGGATACCTGGATATCATATAAATTTAACCGGTATTTGTGTTATATATACCTGAATAAAAAACACATAAACAGATCAAAATTGACAACTGATAAAGAATTTCTAAGTAATATGTTAAATAATCAATGAGACTTCAAATATCATGATCAACATATACACACAGCATTCATATGATAAACTATAACATATAACTTATGAAATGTGACTGTTGTAGTTAAGGTTGAGTTTCACAAATAATTGTTTTAATGCTTTTTATCATTTTTGTCTGCAAATACCAGGTCCAAGACTTAACTAAATACCATATGATATTCAAAACTAACTTGAAATGAACCATATAGACATTGTAGCCAAGTCATGGCTATCATTATATAACACAGTCATAAAATATGCAGCTATAAAACACATTTGTCTTATGTAATTGAAACCGATACACTGTCGCATTATAACCTTGACATGGCTATCACAACATAAACCAAGACAGTGCATAAAATCAAACAGCTTTCAACATAAAAAACAACACATTTGTCTTATTTATTTAATTGATCCTTATATACAGTCGTATTGGAACTGAGATATAACTATAACAATATTACAATAGTCGAGGCATGAAATTGTACTCTATCAAAAATAAAATATAAGCTTATTTGTCTTATTATGATGAACCATATTCGCTGTCACATTGGAAACGAGGTATAAATATCAATACAATATTATACATGTCGTCTAATGTCAAAAATAAACAAATTTGTCTTAATAAATATACAACATAAATACCAGTTAAATTCTGCAGTGCCAGATGTGCACATTTCGGAAATTCATTCCTCATCAGTGACACTAAGACCGAAAAGTTTGATTGATAAAAACATAAGCCAAACAGTTAAAAATTAATGAATCTAAAGTTTCAAAATTATATAAATCCAAATCCAGCTAAGGAATGCTTTTCATGAGGGAACAAACCTTAGTTTAAAATAAATTTCATAAATAAGAAAGAAAAACATCAATAACATCTTAAAGATTTAATCCAACCACATTATATCTATAATTTAAACATTATATAAAGAAAAAGATTATTTATTTGAACAACATATTATTAACAAGCTGAATTTCAAAGTACAAAAAGGGCCATATATTTAATTAAATATTCCCATGATACATTTCAGACCATTCACTTGTTTTAATGTTGGGTCAGTTTGTGTTATTGCTACTTTTAGAACCGACTGACATTTAGATGTCAGTATTGAAACGATATACATGTCCAGGGGGTATCGCAGAATAAAGCAATATTGCATTCATTGTTTGGTATGGTGTGGCACCATTGCGGATGTTGTAGATGGAAGATGAACAAACTAAGGTTTATAGAGACCGATATTGTAAATATTCTTTAACCTAAACTACCCAAGGTTATACTTCGCACGAGAGACTCCAACTAAGCTTGATAGTTATTGTCAGACGAAGCCTGTACTGGACTTTAGTTACATTTAGGTATACGCACAGTATTCCTGATATATCCATGGAGATATGTGTTTGTGACATTTAAAGGAAAAGGATGCGATAAATGACGTTATTTGTTCTTAAAACATGTGATATTTAAAGAAGGTTAAAAGTACAAATTATTCACACAAAACTCTCAGATTCATACTTGCTTATATGATGTTGAAAAGAAAGTTTACATAGTTGATATTTGACAAACAGGACCAAATAAATAACGACCAGTGTTGCGGGTTGTGAAGACGTTTTGCCTTTAATAACCCAAGTGTGGTGTGGAACTAAACGTAAAATTAGTTATCAGCAATACCCCCTCAGAATACGAGCCTGTCAACCCTTATATTAGCAGTAAAACCTTTATAATTAAAATCACATTTTATCAGAAAGATTGTGCCACCATCAACTGGAAATGTATATTTCACATTTGGAACAACTCTACATGACCAACTAGGTAAATTTTGTCTATATGTAAATCTGTTTATATGTTGATTTGTTTTGTGAATTTTTGGTTTCATCATATCACAGGTGATTTTATCATGAATAAATCAAGATAACAATCCATTGGTAAAAGAAGCCTAAAGTTTATCTAAAGTTCTAGATGAGAATAATACATTCTCTTGGTTTTCATTTGTAAAAGACATATTAGTGACATTTCTATACCCATTTCCACTATTGAAAATTATTCATATCGTCAACAAAAAGTGGAAAATAAAAGACTGTTCATCTGCTTTCCAAGAGTTTTATAAGAAGCTTTTCCTAAAGAAACTAAATTCAATAAGTGACAATAAGCTACATGTGTATTCTGAAATAAATACTGGCTTTAAAAAAGAATTATACTTGGATGTTGTTAACAACTTTCAAGAAGGAAAAGAAATCACAAAACTAAGAATTAGTGACCATTGCTTAGAGACTGAAAGGGGTAGATACACTAAAACTAAAAGAAAAGACAGTCTTTGCATATTTTGTAATATTCTTGAACATTTTTTGTTGGATTGCACTATTAACTCTTCCATACGAAATAGCTTTTTATCAGAATGTGAAAAATATACTAGTGTATAGTAAACTTTAAAAATCTAGATAAATCACAAAATTTAGTATCTATTTTTAAAACTTCTTCAACCATTCTTTTGCAAAAAATTAGGCTACTTGTTAAAAAGTCATTAGAACTGAGGAAAGTGGGCTTTCACTACAGCATAAGAATAATGTATCATCAATAATGTATCATCAGTTATTTTTTATGTAAGATTTCATTGTACTTTAGAAGTTTGTTAATTGATATATTGTAACAAACCATGTGATTTGGTTTATACACAATAAAGTTATTATTATTATTAAATAACAATTTTTCATACGAATTTCTAACAAGTCCCTATGTTCAGACAAGCATCTGTCAAAGTGGGACAAAGCTGACACTTTAGACCCCTGAAGCCACAAACCTAATTGGTGAATCCTAAACCCACTTTTTTCATTTAAATTTCCAGACTTTTGAATATTAAAAATGCATTTTTTTTATTTGAGTTAAAGAGCAAATACAAATCGAGTTATATGGAGTTTAAATCACCATATATATGAGCTGTTATTAATAATAATTATTTTAAAATTACAAAGCACGGAACAATGAACTTGGATTTCCCGCGATTTTAACTTTGATGCATATTGTAGATTATTGCAGCTAACATTCGAAAAACTGATTAAGAATAATTAAAATCATGTTACTTACATGCAAAGATGCTGTTCAATTTTTTTACACATTCATCACACCTGTTTCCGAGTGTTTATCAACAAAATCAATGGACAAGACTTTTATCACCTTTGATGATTATAATGTACAAATCAAACAACGATATTAAACTGAAAAATTCCGGATCACCCTGCATGTACTGCGTTTTAACTATTAACAAAATTGGAATTTTTAAATTGTTTTATGAGTTCCTTGAATATTTCAATAGATTTTGATGACAGTATTTGGATATCAGTGACAGCTTTTCCTGCACTCAACTTTCTCCGCCATTCTTGAAGTGGCCGTTTATTTATTTATTTATTTATTTATTTATTTATTTATTTATTTATTTATTTATTTATTTATTTATTTATTTATTTATTTATTTATTTATTTATTGCATTGACATAAAACACACAAGCAAAGAACTTGGCTGAAAAAGTAAAAGAACTATTACAAAATGTACTTGTAAGAACTTTTCTGATATTTTTTTTTTCTTCAATCAAACAAACAATCAATCAATCAATCAACCTTCCTACCTACCGACTGACACACTAGTATCTATCTATCTATCTATCTATCTATCTATCTATCTATCTATCTATCTATCTATCTATCTATCTATTTATCTATCTATCTATCTATCTATCTATCTATCTATCTATAGTAGAACTATATTTCCGCTTTTGCGAAATTGTTGCTTACTTCGCGTTTCAATTTGTAAATTAGTCAAACTTGCGTATTTAACAGAAACGTTGACGTATTACACATCCATGTGGGTTTCACACAGGGTTCAAAATGGCAGAGCACATGGAAGTAAGTAGTGAGAATGAATGAATTTACACGAATTTAAGAAATAATTGAGCATTCTTGATAGCTTTTAGATAATAAGAAAAAATCTATTGTTATGTAGGCACTATTTTATTACTTGATTTTCTAAAAATAGCTCCGATCATTATAAAATGAAATTCTAGAAGAAATTTGAAAATGTAAGGAACCCTTTGTTCCTAATTTTCCGCAATTTTATGGAATCGCTATGTTCACTATTTTTGGGATGTAGCTAATAACCTCCTAGGGTTGATTGGGTAAACGCATTATTTTTTTACCAGGATTTTTATTTTAAAAAGTTAAAAATATTTTTTCGAGGAGTGGCATTTAACACTAACATTTCAGAAATCAATGAACAGTACAGCGACATAATTTTAATCATTATTTTTTAAATCTCTAAATGTCTTAAATAATGATTCTTGTTTGATCTCATATAAATTTCAAAGTAAGAAAGTTGTGATTAAAACGTATATTAAATGACTGGAAAACAGTTTAAAGCATTCAGTTGGTTCTCAGAATATCTTGTAGTCCAATTTTACAGGAAACTGAATGCTCTGACTATTATCTTAATTATTTCTTCATAATAACTACTATAACTCGTATTAATAACCATATTTATATCATTTCTTTCTAGACAACATCAAATTCACCAAGTACATCAAACATGACATCAAGTGGTGATAATGTTCCTAATGGAAATGTTGCTGTAGAAGATATGACATCAAAAGATTATTACTTTGATTCCTATGGCCATTTTGGCATTCATGAGGTATAATCCTTCCCATTTCAGTGGTTTTGTTTACGTAAAATTACTACCGAATAAATGCAGTTTCCCCTTGAGAAATAAGACTAAAATTTCCCAATTTGACAACTAAAATTCCCCAAAGGCAACAATGACATGCAATCAAATAGTTCAAGTTAAATCCAGTTGTCCAAAACTGTCCTGACAGACAAAAAATGTTAGTTATTGTCACAATATAAAATCTTTGCAATGAATTACAAAATTCTGAGCGTAATATGTGACATAAAAAGGGTCCAAATTTTCCCAATCTGAAAGGTGGAAGGTAGTTTTTAAAAACCATAGCAAAATCACTGCATTTGGATGTTTTTTTTACTTTGAAAAAGGAAAATCTAAAAATCTAATTTAGAAAATCTTATTGTATGCACATAGCATTTTAATAGAAAAAGGATGAAATGCAAGGTCTTGAAAGAGCTGAAACAAAAATCCTCCACTCTTTCAGATGATAAACTAAATATCCAGGTGTTAAACTTTAACTTCAACTTAAACTTTAAATCAAAACCATGTGATTCATTCCCTGATCAACCACATAAACAGGTCTAACGACCCCCCACAGTCTATAATAGAAAACAGAAGAAATGACAGGGCTCAAACCCAAGAACCCTCATATACAGGTGGTAGCTCTATTTAGATGAGTACATAATCCACTACAAAACATTAATTTTTCTACTAACTGCAACAAAAATATTTCTTCTGTGTGTGTGTGTGTGTGTGTGTGTGTGTGTGTGTGTGTGTCTTGTAGCTTTACATTTGTAGCTTTGGTTTGAAGTATTATTTGTTATTTATTTTTTACTCTGAATAGGAAATGTTAAAAGATGAAGTACGAACCCTGACATACAGAAACTCCATGATACACAACAAGCATCTGTTTAAAGGAAAGGTGGTATTAGATGTTGGTTGTGGTACTGGTATTCTCTGTATGTTTGCTGCTAAAGCTGGGGCAGCTAAAGTTATAGGTGTAAGTATTAGTCTGTTGTACATCTGATGTATATTTATGAAAACTGTTGTTTTTTTTTTTTTTTTTTTTTTTTTTTTTTCAAAGTTAAATGGACCAACCAGGCATGGACAAATAGTATATTTCATAAAAAGTTTAACATATTCCAGTTATATAGGAGCTTTTATTCTGTCTGTATCAAACATTTTTCTGTTGAGCCTGTTATTGCCATTAAGCAAGACTTATTTGTTACTTTTATGGTGTCGTTGTAGGTGGCGACAAGTCAAAATGTGAAAGTTTATGTTAATGTATTTTCTACTCAATCAAAAACAAACCAGACGAGGCATTTAAATCCGTGGAATTCTTGTTTCAATTTATTTTTATTTTTAAAAGTTTGTCTGTTTTTCTCATTCGAAAAAAAGAAAGAAGGAAAAAGGAAAAAATCTTGTTAAATGTGATGATTTCATTTTCATTGCTGACCTATATTGGTTGGTTTTATTTTATAATTTTATATTATTATTATTATTTTTGGCATTTTGGCATGCACTTTGTTTTTCAATATGCAGGGGTATTATCTAATAAAAACAGATTGTATGGAAATATAATATATAAGTGGTAATTAGTTTCAGGGGATAAATAGCTTGGCAGTGTGATAAAGGATGGTACACATGTGTTTTGAATAAATAAAATTACTACATTGATTTTACTGAACTTTGTTTCAGATAAATGCATTTAGAGAGATTTATTCCTTTACAGATTGAATGTTCCAGTATTATAGAATATGCTCAGAAGATCGTTGACAAAAATAACTTTGGTGATGGTAGGTTTATTTTTAATATGGTACTTATCACAATGTCGCAATAATTCCTTACTTAATTGAAGTCAAGTTATTGTATGCCACATGAAAATGCATGCCTCCTTTTATAACTTGATCAAGAGCTTGAGGTAATTTACCATGCAGCTCCAGTTGAAATGTAAGCATGACTGCCTTTATTGAAAGACCTGAGCCCTAAAAATGATTTGATTAATTGAATGCTCAGATTTTTTTCACTGTGTACAGGTTCACTAATTATATATCATTACAACCATTGCCATCTAGAAACACTGAATGTTAGTATTGAAATACAGAGAGCCTTTCTCAACTAAACACCTTCTGGATTAAAGGTTTTATTGTCATTAGGATTTTGGTTAACGCAAGTTAATTTATCAAAGAAAGGTAATGACAGATCTAATAGAACAGTATACATGTAGTTTAGACAGAATTTCGGCCAACTTGGTTTGGTTTAGACAGATTTAATAATTAACTAATCTAATATCCAGGTCAGGATATAGGGTCCTTTGGATAAGACCTTGAAAACCAATGCTGTGTGTTTTGGCAGGTGTGACACATTAAAGAACCCTCAACACACTGCAAAGGGGCCAAATTTCTGCCACATCACTTATAGGTGGTGATGTCTCAATATAAGTGAAATATTCTTAACTGGGACGTAAAACCCCATTAAATCAATCAATCAATCAACTGGTCAGGATATGGTTACTATAGAATTCAAAATTGGCGTATTACGAAGAAACTTACCATATCCTAGACCCAGCATTGATTAATTATTCTGTTAATGTCAGAAATATTGGCAATTTGCACAATTACAATCTTACTATATGCAGCAGGTTTCCTGATGACGTTTTACCCACTGATGGATTACATTAAGCAGTTTTAAAATGTAAGCATAACAACATGTAAATTAATAATTTTGTTATTAAATGGTGATACTCTTTAAAGGTAAAATGTAAGACTTCATATTTTGTCATTATTTTTGTGGTGACAGTTTGGGGGAGGGTAGGGTAGAAGTGACATTATCCCGACTTTACATTTTGATATTAATTTTAGTGGTGACACTTGTACGTGGTAGGGTGAAAGAAGTGACACTACCATGTTAATGTATTGATATTATTTTTAGTGGTGACACTTGTCCGTGGTAAGGTAGAAGAAGTGACATTACCAGATGGTATTGAGAAAGTAGATGTTATAATTAGTGAATGGATGGGTTACTGTTTATTTTACGAGTCTATGTTGAAAACAGTTTTATTTGCCAGAGACAAGTGGTTGGTAAGTAGATTTTTTTTTAATTCATCCGACATCTTTGGCTCAGGTGAGCTAATGTAACAGGTATTTGTCTGTCATCTATCTATTGTCAACATGCAAGAGACCACAATTATTGTCTGATCTCATTCAAACTTGCCCAGAGTTATCCTCTTGATAAATCCTATGTCATGCTTGGTCATAAGAAGGTCGAATCATTTAAAAACATTGTTAGCATGGTAGAAGCCACATTTTTAGCGGAGTTTTACCTTATAAATAACACTTTTTTTGGGGGGGGGGGGGGGGCATGTCTTCATTTACCATTTTCTTCCCACCTTTTCCTATTTGACAAGACAGTAATCATTGCTACACTTCACTATTGTTGAGGAATATCTTGTTCATTGCAATTTCATTATATTCAGTCAAGGAGAATCTACTTTAGACTAAAGTTTAGCGGACATTTTAATGATGAATTTCAATATTAATTTGTTCTTTGATTCTTTTGTCTCTTATTTCACTTATTTTAATCTCTAATTCTTCAGGCTCCCGATGGTTTGATATTCCCAGACAGAGCTACGTTATATGTGTGTGCTATAGAAGATAGACAGTACAAAGATGAGAAAATCAACTGTAAGTGTAAACATTGTGGCAGGCAAAAAATAGTCCACTTTTCACAACAATTAAATATATACACAACAGGTTTATAGGGGTTTCAACCATCAATGATGCAATTTCATCTATCAAAATATGTTTTAATATTTTTAAAAAATGTGATGGGCTAGATAAGGAAAAATGGTTATTTTGGATTGATGATAAGAAATTATGGATTTTAAAGAAAAAGAAAAGAAAGAGAAATTATGGATTTAAAAAAAAAAGAAAAGAAAAAAAAAAACACTAAGTAGAAAAACTTTCCCATAAATGGAAATTGAATTAAAAATTGCATTTGTGTAAGTAAGGCCTGATGATACTGTAATTTTTATCAGTAAAAACCTGTTGATAAAAAAGAAAGTGAGAAAGAAGGCAAGAAAAAAAAACAAGAAAAAATACTTTTGTTAGTATGGAATTATAAATGCAGGAAGACCTTGTATCTTGGTTTTGTTTAAATTCTATTAATTATTGTTGTAATATTGTAATGTGATTAAATTTCAGGGTGGGATTCTGTATACGGATTTGACATGAGTTGTATCAGAAGAGTTGCTATATCTGAACCATTGGTAGATGTAGTGGATCCAAAACAAGTTGTCACTAACTCCTGTCTTATAAAGGTTTGTGAATGTTTTCTAATGGTTGGTGATCAGTGGTTTTGTTTGCCTAAAATTACTACCGATACTAAAGGTAGTTTCCTCGTGAAAAATAAGACTAAAATTTCCCAATTTGACAACTAAAATTCCCCAAAAGGCAACAGTGACACACAATCAAATAGTTTTAAGTTAAATCCAGTTGTCCAAAACTCTTCTGACCGACAAAAAATGTTAGATATTGTTACAATATAAGATCTTTGCAATGAATTTCAAAATTCTGAGCGTAATATGTGACATAAAAAGGGTCCAAATTTTCCCAATCTGAAAGGTAGAAGGTAGTTTTTAAAAAGAATAGCAAAATCACTGGTGATTGTAAGTGTATTTTAAGAGAGGATTTTAGGTTAAAGATGGCTCTCTTAGAGGTGGAAGTGTGTATAGTTTTAGCAAGAAAATAAGGAAATACCTCTCGCCACACAGGCTAGATTCCCACTTGAGGTCTTTATTTTATTATGATATTTGTTTTAAAAGATCCTTGGATTCAAAACAGAATTGACTTGAATGAGAAATATTGCAATGAAATACAGTATAACCTGTGTATAAAGGACACCCAAGGGATTGGACAAAAGTGTCGTTAATAGACAGGTGGACTTTATATACAAGGTCGCAAATGAAGCAAAGGAAATTCGCCATACCAGTGCTTGACAAAGGACTTTAAAACAGTTAATTTCACAATCATTCTACATAAGATATTACTTAAATTAACTTATTAACTTAAGCAAATAAAATTTGTAAGAAGAATTTAATAATTTATTTCAATTTGCAGTGATTTTTGGATTTAAAGTTGAAATTTGTTTAAATCAATAATAGAAACTTTCATTTGGTTGATTGTGAAATTATACATGCACTGGCCTTGATCTTCTTTAAGAATCTAATAAAAAAACATTAAGGTTTTGACCATCGGTTTATTTGTGCAGTAAGTTGTATAATTGACTTAATCATTCTCATTAAACTGTATCTTGATATTAAGTGAATTAATCTTGACCATGAAAATTAGCACCATAAGTGGGCGTAACAGAAATTTTTAAACATTTTTTAACCATTGTAGCTGTTGCAGATAACATCTTGTTACAAGTGAAATCAACAGATCTAATAAAAAACAAAAATATTATATAAATAAATAATCAGTTGACACCTAGACTTGTCCAAGCTGAGTAAATCAAGACCATGCTGTTTAATTGTTAAGAAAACATCGGCGGTTCTCGCCGTTCATCTTTATAAACATATCCAGGAGTCATAATATCCATTGTTAGCTCACCTGGCTTTAGCCAGCGTGAGCTTATGGTATGATGCGGCGTGTGTATGTGCGTGCGTGCGTCCGTAAACTTTACATTTTAATCTTCTTCTCCAAAACCACTGGGCCAAATTTGATGAAACTTGGTAACCATCATGCCTGGGTGAAGCCCTTTCAGATTTGCAAAAATGAAGGAGTTATGTCCCCTTGGGGCCCCATAAGGGGGAAAATAGTGAAAAACTTAAAAAATCTTCTCCTCTGAATGTACAAGAGATATACCTTAGTTATTTCATTTATACCATCCCTAGGTCATCTATTTTCAGATTTGCACAAATGGTAGCCATGAGGCTCAAAATGGGGAAATTATGAGGTACTAAGTGGGAAAATTGCTTAAAATTATATATTTGTCACTATATCTTGAAAACAATTGACTTTTTGTATAGGCATGTATATTAGAATATTGTAGGTATTGACATGACAATCATTTTGATATATGGTTCAAGGTCATATGTTGAAGGTCAAGGTCACAGCTGCAAAAAAAAAAGACTTAAATTGCTTATTATCTTGAAAACAATTGACTTTTTGTATAGGCATGTATATTAGAATATTGTAGGTATTGTGACAAAGATCATTTTGATATATGATACAAGGTCATATGTTCAAAGGTCAAGGTCACAGCTGCAAAAGAAGACTTAAATTGCTAATTATCTTGAAAACTATGAACTTTTTGTATAGGCATGTATATTAGAATGTTGTAGGTATTGACATGACGATCATTGTGATATATGGATCAAGGTCATATGTTCAAAGGTCAAGGTCACAGCTGCAAAAGAAGACTTAAATTGCTAATTATCTTGAAAACTATAAACTTTTTGTATGGGCATGTATATTAGATTATTGTAGGTATTGACATGACAATTATTTTGATATATGGTTCAAAGTCAAATGTTGAAAGGTCAAGGTCACAGCTGCAAAAAAAAAACTTAAAATGCTAATTATCTTGAAAACAATTGACTTTTTGTATAGGCATGTATATTAGAATATTGTAGGTATTGACATGACGATCATTTTGATATATGGATCAAGGTCATATGTTGAAAGGTCAAGGTCACAGCTGCAAAAGAAGACTTAAATTGCTAATTATCTTGAAAACTATAAACTTTTTGTATGGGCATGTATATTAGAATATTGTAGGTATTGACATGACAATCATTTTGATGTATGGTTCAAGATCATATGTTGAAAGGTCAAGGTCACAGCTGCAAAAAAAAGACTTAAATTGCTTATTATCTTGTAAACTATGAACTTTTTGTATAGGCATGTATATAAGAATATTGTAGGTATTGTGACAAAGATCATTTTGATATATGATACAAGGTCATATGTTGGAAGGTCAAGGTCACAGCTGCAAAAGAAGACTTAAATTGCTAATTATCTTGAAAACTATAAACTTTTTGTATGGGCATGTATATTCGAATATTGTAGGTATTGACATGACAATCATTTTGATGTATGGTTCAAGATCATATGTTGAAAGGTCAAGGTCACAGCTGCAAAAAAAAGACTTAAATTGCTTATTATCTTGAAAATAATTGACTTTTTGTATAGGCATGTATATTAGAATATTGTAGGTATTGTGACAAAGATCATTTTGATATATGATACAAGGTCATATGTTGAAAGGTCAAGGTCACAGCTGCAAAAGAAGACTTAAATTGCTAATTATCTTGAAAACTATGAACTTTTTGTATAGGCATGTATATTAGAATATTGTAGGTATTGACATGACGATCATTTTGATATATGGATCAAAGTCATATGTTGAAAGGTCAAGGTCACAGCTGCAAAAGAAGACTTAAATTGCTTATTATCTTGAAAACTGTAAACTTTTTGTATGGGCATGTATATTAGATTATTGTAGGTATAGACAATTATTTTGATATATGGTTCAAGATCATATGTTGAAAGGTCAAGGTCACAGCTTCAAAAAAGACTTAAAATGCTAATTATCTTGTAAACTATGAACTTTTTGTATAGGCATGTATATTAGAATATTGTAGGTATTGTGACAAAGATCATTTTGATATATGATACAAGGTCATATGTTGAAAGGTCAAGGTCACAGCTGCAAAAGAAGACTTAAATTGCTAATTATCTTGGAAACTATAAACTTTTTGTATGGGCATTTATATTAGAATATTGTAGGTATTGACATGACAATCATTTTGATGTATGGTTCAAGATCATATGTTGAAAGGTCAAGGTCACAGCTGCAAAAAAAAAGACTTAAATTGCTTATTATCTTGAAAACAATTGACTTTTTGTATGGGCATGTATATTAGAATATTGTAGGTATTGTGACAAAGATCATTTTGATATATGATACAAGGTCATATGTTCAAAGGTCAAGGTCACAGCTGCAAAAGAAGACTTAAATTGCTAATTATCTTGAAAACTATGAACTTTTTGTATAGGCATGTATATTAGAATGTTGTAGGTATTGACATGACGATCATTTTGATATATGGATCAAAGTCATATGTTGAAAGGTCAAGGTCACAGCTGCAAAAGAAGACTTAAATTGCTTATTATCTTGAAAACTATAAACTTTTTGTATGGGCATGTATATTAGATTATTGTAGGTATTGACATGACAATTATTTTGATATATGGTTCAAGATCATATGTTAAAAGGTCAATGTCACAGCTTCAAAAAAGACTTAAAATGCTAATTATCTTGTAAACTATGAACTTTTTGTATAGGCATGTATATTAGAATATTGTAGGTATTGTGACAAAGATCATTTTGATATATGATACAAGGTCATATGTTGAAAGGTCAAGGTCACAGCTGCAAAAGAAGACTTAAATTGCTAATTATCTTGAAAACTATGAACTTTTTGTATGGGCATGTATATTAGAATATTGTAGGTATTGACATGACAATCATTTTTATACGCCCGTCATATGACGGGACGTATTATGTTACGGTGCTGTCCGTCCGGGCGGGCGGGCGGGCGTCTGTTAACAATTTGTATTCTGTTCAATAGAGACCACAAACATTTATGGATTCAAATGAAATTTGGTATACAGCTTTACCATGGTAATACAAGTTCGAATTACAACTTTTTCGGATTATTTTTGGAGGAGTTATGCCCCTTTTTTAACTTAGAAATTTTTGTATGTATGACCATGTGGTTTCCGATCATCAGAGCCTTCAACTATTTATGGATTCAAATGAAATTTGGTATACACATTTACGATGTTATTATCTGGTGCAAGTTCGAATTACAACTTTTTCAGATTATTTTTGGAGGAGTTATGCCCCTTTTTTAACTTAAAACACCTTTTTATCATACTGCACAGATCACGACAACAGTTCAAATTATAATTAAGCTTTATAGATATAAATTATTTCAGGTTGGTTAAAAAAAAGGTTCTCAAAACATTTCAGACAAAAAATGTATTTGTTTCCTAAAATCTTCCTGCATGCAATGCTTAACACATGAAAACACTGCCATGACCTAACATTATATTTTAAACTTCTTCCTTCCTGGAAATGAATATGAATTTTATAGCAGTCTACTACTATCCATTTAGCAATATATTTTTACATACATATATCCTAGTTGTACTTATACTTCTCAGTAAGGAATGGAACAATCTAGAGGATTAGTGACGAATTCATTCGGAACATCCTCTGGATGTGAAATGATAAAGGCGACAACTTTCTCCTTTTTAGCAGCATATATTTGCATCTTGGGGACCTTGAAAACTCCTCGATAGATTTTGCTAAAAATTTCTGAGGTTATGGAGTCTAATGCGATCTAGCTATCTCACTTGGTGAAATTTTTGGGAAAAATCAGTATTATACTTAATTTTGGGGTCAAACATGCAAAAAATGAATTTTTCCAAAAAACAATTACGTTTAATGCACTCCTGTTCAATAACAGTTCATTGTACGAAAAAGTCGTCCATTGACCGAAAAATGTTTAAGATCTGACGGAAAAGACGGTATTTTTATATTTTTTCAATCTTTTACATAAAATCCACAATAACTGTTTAAAGTCGGCACCATCATCCAAAAACAATTTAACGTACCGTTTTGAATTCGTACCCATATTAAAGTAACCAATTCTTTACCAAATTATTGGTAGGTTTGGCACTTATCCGTTAGGTCTGTGTCAAACTTTTGAGTGGCAAGTTCTGTGGATGAGCTCTACTGATAGAAATCCTCTAGATTGTTCCATTCTTTCCCGCGAAACCCCTAAAGGTGTTGCCACACTAGTAAATAGTACTACTCGATCAATATAACACGGGCGTATAATGCTACGCTCGGCGGTGCTCTTGTTATGTATGGCTCAATGTTATATGTTGAAAGGTCAAGGTCACAGCTGCAAAAAAAAAGACTTAAATTGCTTATTATCTTGAAAACAATATTGAGTGCAGAAGGTCCTTAGGTGGTATAGATTCAAAATTGTATCCGACATGTCTGTCAGAAATCCAAGATGGCTGCCATTACTATAAATAGCAAAAATAAAAAAAATGGCCATTTTGGGTTGATTTTTGTACTGATTTTGTTGAAATTTGAAACATAGAAAATAGATGTCAGGGGATAAAACATATATAACAGGTTTTTCCTTACGATTTTTTGTTTGTGTAATAATTACGTAATATGCAAATAAGGTTTATTTTTAGCCATAATCTTTGAAAATCTTCTTCTCTTAAAGTACGTGGCCAATTGAAAGGATATGGAAGTGTGGAAGGTCCTTGGGTGGTATAGATTCAAAATTGTATCCAACATTTCTGTCGGAAATCCAAGATGGCCGCCGTTACTTTAAAGTAGCAAAAATCGAAAAATGGCCATTATGGGTTTATTTACATGTATATACTGATTTTGTTGAAATTTATAACATAGAAACTAGATGTTGGGGATAAAACATATGTAATGGGTTTTTCTGTACAATTTTCCATTTTTGCAATAATTATGTAACATGCAAATAAGATTTATTTCAGCCTAAATCTTCTGAAAGTACATGGCCAATTGAAAGAAATTTTATGATTCATAGCGCTTGAAATAATAGAAAATAAGGATATTGCTAGTGAGTTTGTTTACATTTTATTGATTGAATATATTTAAAAAGAAAAAGCAAAGAACAAATAAGGATGTGCCAGGTGAGCGATACAGGCCCTATTGGGCCTCTTGTAATTAATTGGGTTTATTCCCCGAACGCCTACTCGATTAAAACAAACAAGTAATTAGTTAAGGGATTAAGAGGCCTTCTTGAGGGTCACAAGTTGTTTACCTGGATTTTTTTTTTCTTTAAGTAAAAATGAAATAGAAAAGGATAATATTCAGTATTTTTAATTTATAATAAAATGGAATTCAAAATAATACTAAATTTATTAAAATAAAACAACCAAAACTCTATAAGTTATTTAATAATAAATTTTACTCAGTATCCGATTATGTGAATTAGATGTTAAACATTTACAATATGCAATGCACAAATTATCAATATAGCACTAGTTTACAAAAATGTATATTACATACTACAAAACAACATACATGACATATACATCATCATTAGCAGCATCAATAAATAATAATAATAATAATAATAATAATAATAAACACAAATAGAGCACTAGAGATATAAAGCAATAATAATATACAGATCACATCATCATCAGCATCAAATAAAGCACTACAAATTAACATGAACAAGAGTCTAAAATTATAATCTTCAATAAACAATGCAGAATTTTCAATCAACCAAGGTGTAGAAGTTGGGATGCTGAGTCGGCGTAAGTCATCAAGTCAATCAGCCCATTCTGGTAACGTTCCTTCAAAGTTGTCAGGCGACGGTCGATGTTGATGTATCTCTTTGCACGAGGACGGGTAGTTCCACCTGCAGCTATCTGTATTCTCGCAATATCATTGGCGTTCTGGACATCTTTAAACATCTGTATCGCTGTGAAAATATTTGGGTGTGAATGCTGAGTCATTTTCTTTAGTTTGTTGTGCCATCCCTCAATGTTGTTCGTAGTTCTTGGTCCTTGTGTTTCATAGTGGTTCCAAAGTGCAGGATCTCCCTCAACCCACTGATCAGTAACATAGTCTGTAAATGGTTGCGTCAGTTGTGCGATGTCTGCGTCGTCACGGTCTTCAAGTGCCTGGATTCAAACATCTTCTATAGCATCCATCGGTATAAGGGGTAAGATAGCCGCGCGTCTTACCAAGGTCTTTACGTCATCGTTGTCACGGTAAAGCTTACTATTTAGCAAATGGCATATAGCTTGCAGAGTTCAACACTGCAATCAGACTTAATTAGCTTTTTACATGAGCACTGCTTACTTTAAAAAGAAAAAACTATTTTTTTATTTTTTTATTTGTTTATTTATTTAATTAAAGGAGAAAAATTTCAATATTGATTTTAGCATATTTAATTTTTAATTAAAAAAAACATTTTCTGTGAATAAAAAATAAATTTGTATATCAATAATATTATTATTATCAACATATTTTTAATTTCAGTTTTATTTTTCTGTTAAAAAATTACTTTTTCTATTAATTAAAATAATTTATTAAATTAAATTATAATTATATTTTATTTTTATTTTATTATTTTTACATATTTTTATTTCAAATTTATTTTTCTTATTACTTGATTTTATTAATTTATTTTTATTTTATTATTTTTACATATTTTTTTTCAAATTTATTTTTCTTATTACTTTTTTTTAACAATCATTACATTTTACAGGTAATACTACAGGTAAAAATTCCAGGTAAATCACTCTTGAAAGGCCCCTTAATCCCCACCTCTAATTACTTGTTGTTTTATGCGAGTAGGCGTTCGGGGAACACACCATTAATTGATCCATGCTCTTTCCCGAACCCAATTGGCAATAATAAACACAATGTCGGCATGTCAAACACATTAATTTGCTTTGAAATTAAACTTTAAAGAAGAAAATTTCTGACACCAACACTTCTGGTTGTTATAAAAAATAGACTAATAGAAAATAGAATAATGCACCTTGATCAGCCGAACAGTGGACGTTATACACAAATTTAATGCCGATCGGGATCAAAATATGTGGACGCTATACTTATTTGACAGGTGGACGCTATACAGGGGGTCTTTATATACTAAAATGGATTGGGGATACTTTAGACTGGATGCTATAGACAGGTGGACTTTATATAGAGGTGGATGCTATTACAGGTTATACTGTAATTGCATCAAACAAAAGACTCAGTATGGCATGCTTGTCTGGTATCTAAAGACAAATCAAGTGTTTTGGTAGTTGAGTGAGATAGAGTATACTGGGTCTTTTGTTTGATGCAGTTATTTAAATGTGATGTTTCTGTTTCGTCAAGTATTTTTAGAGGGATAACCTGTACAGAAGGCAGGGGAGCTCTGACATGCCATAAGAAACCTAGTTTGGTATGGTGCGAAAGCTAGCTTAAAATTTTAGGTTTTTAGAGTCTAGATAGGTGAACAATGTTCGTGTTTTTTTTTTTAACAACTTTTGTAAGTTGAGTAAAAAAAAAACTTTGGGGGTCCCTTTTTTATATGATTGTGCATGAACATTCAAGACTGACAATCTGCTCAAGTTGGATAGAAATTGTCTCCCATCCCCAAGGTTTTAATTTTACAAACTATTTTCCAAAAGTTCAGATTAGTAACTCATGTATTTTTCCATTAATTTTTCCCTCTAATTGCATTAAATAATGATAATTTTTCAATTCAAATGGTACCTGCCACATTTCCAATAAGGAGTGTGACAGCCCTGACTTGTAAAATGTTGCTAATATGATATTTAAATGTGTATTTTAATTGTCAGTTGTACAATAATCAATTTTAAATTGTTTGTTCTGGGCTTTAATTATTAACTAATCTCCATTTCTTTTTTAGGAAGTAGATATATATACAGTTAAAGAAGAAGATTTAGATTTTAAGGCGCCATTCCATTTGCAGTGCAGACGGAATGATTATGTCCATGCTCTTGTCACATTTTTCAATATTGAATTTTCAAAATGTCACAAAAGAACTGGATTTTCTACAGGTATTAATTTTAGAAAAAGAAAATCATACAGCAGACTACAGTTTTCAGTATGGTTTTGCCAAGAAATTTTTTGCACAAACATAGAGTTAAGTTTGCCTGGCTGGTTAATATTGATAGAATGAGATCTCAAATATATTGCTTTTTTTTAGTGCTCTACCTTGTGGAGTCTTAAGACTTCTTATCTGTCAAAGATCTATGCAATATTGAATTATATAGGTCACTTTGACCCAAAATTCCTGCTTCATTGAGATGGACTTCGTTTAGTATTGAGATTTCAATAGTGATGTTTCCTTTGAACTGTACATTACATTTTACATTGAAACTGTGTCTATGCACATACATTGGTGAATATGTGCAATAAAAGTAGGTCACTGACCAACATTCTATGCCTCAGTGACTCAAGGTTAAACTTATTGTTTAGATTGCAATTATCTAAATTAAGATGTAAAGTTTTGCAAAATTAAGGCAGGTCTCTGGCAAATTCTCCAGTGAGGAAGCTTTCACTTCACTTGCGAAAGGTCTATGGTTTTTCTCCACTATCCCAGACCAGACCGACTTCATTCCACAACTATAAATGTTTCAGTTGTAAAGAATTATAACTGCAAGTCGGTCAACTCATAATGGATTGAGGACATTTGGTTTGAGCTTTTTTTTTTTTTTTTTTTTTTTTTTTTTGCAAAAATCTGTAAGTAACATGGAATATAATTATGAAAATTAAATAATTATGTTGTTTAAATAATTACAGCACCAGAAGCACCATATACTCACTGGAAACAGACTGTATTTTACTTTGACCAGCTGGACTTGACCGTCAAAAAGGGTGAAGAATTATCTGGAACATTTAGCGTTAAACCAAATCAGAAGAATGTGGTAAGTAAAGTATGATGCTTTAAGTCATCCTTAATATTGTATAAAATTGTGATAAAAATAAAAAAATATTTTCCATAAAAACATGAAACATTGGATTGGATAAATGGTGCTTTACGCCCCAGTCATAAATGGTGCTTTATGCCCCAGTCATAAATGGTGCTTTACGCCCCAGTCATACATGGGATGAAGTCCTGGGGGAAAAAACACCAGCCTTTGGTAAGTAAACTGAAAATTTCTCACACAAGCATCTGCCCAATTGGGATTGGAAGCTAGGCTGTGAGAGGCACTTTGATACTTAAGCAGGCACTAATACACCACTTGGCCACCAAAACCCCAGAAAGCAGGCACTATAGACCACTCGGCCACCAAGGCCCCAGAACATTAATAAAATTTACAAAATTAAAAATACCGGTCCTCACTCTAAGGCTAAGGATTGAGAGTACTCTAGCCATTTCTTTTGATTTAATCATATGGTATTTCTTTACTAGTGACATCGGTTTCTTGTTTAATCCTTGTGTTTATATTGAGTGTACCAATTTGTTACAAAAAAAAAAAAAAAAAAAAATCATGATAAAATTGGGGATCTTTCATCAGTGTTCATGTAACATTGATTTATTAAATTCTGTTGAAAAACAAAATTTATGCAATATGCATATGTTGTTTGTCAAGTTTAATAGATTTTATATTAGACCAACACAAATGTAACCTTTAGTGCCAGAAAGTTTTGTTTCAGAATCCTATTTCATTTTTGTAATGAAAGTTTGCACATGGATTAAGCAAAATGGTCAATATGCATAAGTTGCATTACACAAAGTTATGTCATTTTATACCACAAATAGTAACTATGGCAATAAAATTGATATTACAGGTATTTATTACATGGATTTTGAGATATAGTATATGATAAATTGTTTTGTTAATACTCATATTTAATAAATAAATTTGTCGTTTGTCTTTTGTAGAGAGATCTAGATTTCATCATAGAAGTGGACTTCAAAGGAGAATTGTCAGACATGACGGAATGCATGACTTATAAAATGCGATAGAAACAAGTAAAATGATACACAGAAGAACCCTGACTTTATTTTTTACACTAGGCCATTCTGGCTGAATTAAGACAGTGTTCTTTATAAAGAACAAAGTAGTAAATCCATGGTGTTTTGTCATCTTCATATAAAACAAGTTACAGAATCATGATACAAGAAAAACTCAAAAATAAAAGTCCTTTATATAAAGGGTAAATGATGGATATAATGGATGATTATGAACAAAGTAAAGTGAGGAAAGAACATTGATAAAGTTTATGACAAATTATGAAGGGACTATTTGTTAATTTTTTTTCAGAATTTTTTTTTATATACATAGACTGAGTGATGCAGAACACTTTATTTTGCTGATGAATCAATTTTTTTTTGTAATGGTCTGCATTTTCCATACATAGATTTACACTGTTGTAGCTTGTTATTGACATTGCTCTAGCATGTTTAATTCAACTTTAATATTTACCATGGCAATGGCATGATCATCTTCATCTTTAAAGTTTTAAATGGACAAACGTTTTTAGTATTCCTTTGAGGGGTTTTGATAAGCTAGATACACGTGATTTTTTTCCCAGACTTTGTTTAACGTTTGACATAATTTTATACTGGAATAGGATTCAAAATCCTAAATTAGTTTGTTCATGTAAAATAATGAACAATATTAAACATTTTTTGAATATTTTTTTTTACACTTTAAGATGTTGATGAATGTTGAAGGGCTTATTGTGTATTATTGATGTGATTATCACTGGTACCATGTGACCGTCATGTGATCATTTGTTTGTCACTACAGTAATGTGTGTATCATGTGATGTTCTGGAATATATTGTGTTGATTTTAGATGTTAATATAAACTTTATGCCACAGGGAAAAAACTGTAATGAAATTGACTTGTTGAAGTCATGTTGATCAAATTGTACCCAGTGATTGTAACAAAAGTCTCTACTGTGATGTGTTTGTCTATTCGTGGCCTAGTTATATAAAACATTGTTAAAGTTAGATCTATATACACGGCTTTCATTATTGTGTAAAATTCGTAATTTGTTTTCATCAGCTCAATTTTTTCCATCCATGTTTGTAAATCTATTGTATGGTGACTAAAGTGTAAAATGATCTGACAGAAAGTGACATTAAAACATGAATACATTTTATTTGGAGTTTGTAGTTATATTTTTATTTTATTTTTTTTTTTAAAATGAATAGCTATACTGATGTTGGACCTATTTTTGCTGTCATTTTGTTTATTATGTTTGATCATGGTTTGAGTTGTCCTACAAGGAAAGAACTCATCTCGGCTTGATGATAAAGCAGTTAAAAAAAGAGCGATCAAAATAATCTTGTCATTAGTGTTATCATTCACATCAAAATTGTAGATCAAAATAATCCTGTCATTGGTGTTATCATTCCCATCAAAATTGTAGATTTATTTTCGATGTCTACGAGGTTTTTCACCAGAAGTTTTAAGATTTAGTTATGTATAAGTGAAATAAAAATTTAAAAAGTGAATTTTCATAAATTTTGACAACTTTGGCTTTCTATCAAACTATAATTTTCAATTTAAAAAACAGTGAGTATTTCGAAGCAAGGTATACAGAACTTGTGTCAGTCATGATGTGACAATTAAGCGTTGCCTTTAATTGATTTTATTGATAAATAACTTAATAAAGACTGTGCACCATCTTCATTCAAGTTATCTCTCAATAAACCAAACATAAATCAAAGGCCATGCTTATAATTAAATTTCACAATGAAAAATACCAAAAGAACAAAGTTGTATGCAAAACATTCAATGTTTATTAAACAAATTCATTGTGAACAACAATAAAATTTATTTAACCATTGTTCAGAAAAAAGTAGTTCTGGCAGTGATCAAAACAGTCTGTGAGGAAATAACTTAACTTTTCAGCCAATAAGAATGCGTGAAAATGGTAAAATTTAATTATTTAAAAATATAAACCAAAGGTTCATAGCAGAAAAAAGATTCAGTGCCTGTATATTCCATATAGGAATATTTTAATATTTGTTATTGCTATGTTGGTTTTCTTAATCATCAGGATGAATTTTTACACAAAAGTGTGTGTCACTTTGTAGTTACTAAGCATTTGTACAGCTGGGACTTTGACAGTGCTAGCTCTAGACAACATCATTACAAATCACTTAGTAAAAGTCAGTAAGAAGTGGAAATTAAGGATATAAACCCTATCTCACAGGATGTCTGTAAGATCTGAAACCACAACCCCTTTTAATTTCTCGAACGATGTCTGTAAGATTTGAAACCACAACCCCTTTTAATTTCTTACAGGATGTCTGTAAGATTTGAAACCACAACCCCTTTTAATTTCTTACAGGATGTCTGTAAGATTTGAAACCACAACCCCTTTTAATTTCTTACAGGATGTCTGTAAGATTTGAAACCACAACCCCTTTTAACTTCTCACAGGACGTCTGAAAGAATAAACCACAACCCCTTTTAATTTCTCGAACGATGTCTGTAAGATTTGAAACCACAACCCATTTTAATTTCTCATAGGAGATCTGTAAGATTTGAAACCACAACTACTAGTAAACCACAATTCCATTTAATTTTTCACAGGATGTCTGTAGGAATTGAAACCACAACCCCTTTTAATTTCTCGAAGGATGTCTTAGATTTGAAACCACAACCCCTTTTAATTTCTTACAGGATCTCTGTAAGAATAAAACCACAACTAAACCACATTCCATTTAATTTTTCACAGGATGTCTATAGGATTTGAAACCACAACCCCTTTTAATTTCTCGAAGGATGTCTGTATAATTTGAAACCACAACCCATTTTAATTTCTCACAGGACATCTGTAAGATTTGAAACCACAACTAAACCACATTCCATTTAATTTTTCACAGGATGTCTGTAGGATTTGAAACCACAACCCCTTTTAATTTCTCGAAGGATGTCTAAGATTTGAAACCACAACCCATTTTAATTTATTCTGATGTATGATTCAAGGTCTTACGTTCAAAGGTCAATGTCATAGATGCATAAGAAGACTCAAATTTTTAATTATCTTTAAACTATTAACTTGTATATTATAATATTGTATGTATTTTGCAAATGATTTTGGCCATATCCTCAGGTGAGCGTTAAGGCCCATGGGCCTCTTGTTTATTACAAAAGATAATTTCGTCATTAAACGAATCTTTAAATACATGTATTTCAATTAATTAGATTACATAAAATGATCAAACTGTCATCCAGGTTTGCACAAATAGTTCCATCTATCCAACGAACTACAATACTTTGCATTCCGAGTTACACACTTTATTTAAAATATTAGGCTATTTACACCAACGAGTTTCTTAAGAACCAGAAAAAAACCTGTTTGCACTTCTCAATAAATGGCAAGGCTATATGGTTTGTTATCCTTGATCTTGGTAAACAAATATGTCCGGAAACGGAGTCCGATATAAGTTCAAACATCGTAAGTCTTCAAAGTGCAACTCTGTATTGTACCAACTATATTTTAAAAAATTGTAGATTTACCGGAAACATTTTTAAACAGAAAAAAAGTTGCAATAAGCAGCAAATCGCGCTCTAGCAATTCAAATACACGTACAAACGATCGATCATAAAGTCGAAAGTTTTATAACAAATAACATAGCTCTGATGAGCTTTTTAAATCGACTATACATTGATCTATATAAAATACATATATACACATAAGACATGACACATAGTACATAAAAGCAAAACACTGAATGAAATTTAATGGAAAGCATTATATATATATATATATATATATATATATATATATATATATATATATATATATATATATATATATATATATATATATATATATATGTAAAATCACAAAATAAAAGCACTTGGTTCAATAAAACAAAACAAAACAAAAAAAAAAAAAAAAAGAGAGACAGAGACAGAGAGAGACCAAATCGACACAAATTTACATTAAAAGTATCACACTAAATTTTAAAAAATACAGATGAAAACATTGCATAATTGATTTTAAAAGCATAAAAATAAAAACAATGGGTTAAATTAAATACAAAAAATTGCAACAAAACTGAGAAAGAGGAACCAAAATGAATGAAAAGCAGAAACGAAGCAATTTGAGACTCTTAGAAATTTATTTAATAAAACTAAGGTTTGTTCCCTCATGCAAAGCATTCCTTAGCCTGGATTTGGATTTATATAATTTTGGAATTTTAGATTCATTTATGTTCAACTGTTTGGCTTATGTTTTTTATCTTTAAAACTTTTCGGCCCCTGGTGTCACTGAGGAGGAATGATTTTCCGAAATGTGCACATATGACACATCAAAATTTAACTGGTATATGTGTTTTAAATCGATTGAGAAACTTATTTCGTCTGTGCCCATTCCACAGTCTGGCCCCATTAAACTGCAGAGAATTGATCCATTCACATTTGCAAAATAATGTAAATGTATATATATTAAAGTTTCTTATTTCTGTTTTCTATTAGAACAGTATTAAAGTCAGAAAAAATCCGGTAGATTTAATCCGTTAAAATTGTATATGCTATTTATTAGTATCTACACCGTTAATAAGCGTTGACCACGTGAGAAACAATGGATTTTAAGAAAGAAAATTAACTCTTCGTTAAATCGTGTCGTCCTCCATTTTACCCTTAAATTATCATCTTCTTGTGGCACAATTTGCTTTTCTGCCTTTAAAGAGCTTTTTTAATTAAAAAATTTTTTTATTTATTTATTCTTATTAATTAATCTAGATCTATTTATTAATTTTTTTATTTATCATTTTGCATGGCGAGTTTACAAATTGAAACGTCGAAATTTAACGGTAAAAAGACGAAACTTTAAAGACACAATAAGGAAAATTAACCAATCAAAAAAAGAAAGAAATTAACGCAACCATCGGCATGTAATTGGTTTATTTGTTTGTATCATAATGCTATACATGTATCATCGGTGAACGATCAAAAAATAAACTAGCGATCATCTCATCACAGTCTTCCACAAATTGAATCCAATGACCTTTTCGTATTTTCCTTATATCATGTTTTAGTTTTCTGTAAAAAACATTCTTGTGACGAAGATTTAACTCTTGAATGCGATTGGTAGAAGTGTGCTTTTCAAGACACGTGACATAGAAGTTGGTGTAGGTGCGAAGTTTTAAAGTACATTTTGTGGACTGGAAATAGTTTGTATACACGGACGTTTAGTTTTTCTATAACCACTAAACATCAAATATTGTCAAATAACAACAGGAAAATCGGGTATTGTTAACGGGTGATCACAAATCACAATAAATCTGAAATGTATCGACCATTTTTGCCACCATTGCAAATGGTTGCTTTGGCCATTTCTTTTTTTTTTGCTAACAGGGGCTTCAAAAATGTCTGACCTAGGGTATTCTTTTTAATACCCTAGAGCATATTTTTAGAAAAAGATGTAAAAACGCGCCAAGCCCCTATGATTTTGCCCTTGTTTTTACCAATTTCTAGTAACTACATTATGCAGACTGTGCATCCGAGACAAGAAAAAAAAAATGTATTGAAACCACTAGATCTAATTATAAATCTACCGAATATGGAGAAATATTTATAATGACAAATTAATGCCCAGTAGTGAACCATTAAATGCAAATTATTTTATCCCCAAAATAATATTCTATGATATTTCATTGATAAATGTTATTCATGGATAATGTTCTAACATATAAGCAGCGATATTTATTCTACAGTTTAATTTTACACTGTTAAATTTAATCTTTACATAAACATTTTACACATCAAATAATTGTTACAGTTATGACTATTGTAACAGGAAGGAGAAAAAATGCAGGGTTGGACCAAGAATCAAACCCGAGACCTTCTGCACTATAGACGAGTGCTCTACAAACTGGGCTGTACAGATCGCTACATTCCTTCCCTGTTATTCTTGAGTTTCTCATGGTCCTATGGGAAATCTCACCTTAAATTTTCTCAAACAGACTTTATATGATCTGCAATTGCCAGTCCACAGGCCACCAAACTAACGGAAAGGAGAAAAATGCAGGACCAGACTGGGGATAGAACCCATGACCTCCGACACTATAGGCAAGTGCTGTACCAACTGAGCTACCCAGACTGCTACACTTTGTCTAAACCATTCCATTTTTTACTACCAGTTATTTGTAAATCATACAGATTTAAAATTTAAAAGAGAAAGCCTAATTTCATCAAACAATACAAATGTCAGAACTTCATAATCTGAAAAAAATTCTGTTATTTAATTTTTCAAATTTTACTGTTTTAATAACACATGCCAGACTAAATTGTAATCAATTGATAAAATTAAATTTCAGAGCATTTAAAACAAATGCCACGGATGTCTGTGCCAATGAGAGTGAGGCGGCGTCAGTCTGATGCTAAATGGAGAGCAAGTGTTGCTACCTGTTATGATACACTTAAACATATTATACCTAACAATGAAAAAATGTCCAAAAGAAAAATATCAAAGGTAGTTAAAGTCTTAAACTCATTACAGAAGTGTATCAACTGTCTGTTGTTTCCTTGTGTATTGTCAATAAGATAGAATTTCTTAATTTACAATAAGATTTTATAATGTTAATCTTTATTTATTTAGAAAATAATTGTCATTTAGAAATCTTTATCATTGTCTGTGTGTCTCTTAATTTGTTAGGTATTTTAATGGAATGGAGTGGAGGAGCAGTGTTATACAACCCAGATAAAATTCTCACTTGTATTGAGGCTTTCATTTATGGGATAGGGGATGCTAGGTAACTAGGTTGTATGTAAACCACTTGGCCACCAAATTGAATTCACACACACACACACACACACACACACACACACACACACACACTATAAAATCAATATATATTTTTCAGAAAATATTCTTCTGTATTCACACATTACTTAATTCTTGTCATCAGTTTTGAAGATTTATTATTTTTATTTCAGGCTTTGATATTACAACAGACAGAAAAACATATTGAAAATCTGGAAAACACACTGAGAGATTTACTTGTTAAAAAAGGTTGTAAATAAGTAATACTTAACATGATGATTCATTTATAGATTTTGCTAAAATTGGTGATTTTTTCCAAAAAAAATAAATAAATAAATAAACAAACAAACAAACAAACAAACTAACAAAAAAAAAATAAAACTACATAAACTTCCCTTTTCATATAATAAACATTTAAGATCCCCTGTACAAAAATGCAAATAAGCATGTGTCAACCCACTAAGGTGGTTGTTGGTTTGTTTGTTGTTTTTTTTCCCCCTCCCTTTTTCGGTTAGTCCTAAACAGATTTTGATAAACCTTGTATCGAAATGTTTGTTTATATGACACCCATCTGAACTTGTATTCAGTTTTGCTGGCAGTTGAGTGGTTCGCATGTGATGATTGTCTGTCAGTTTCCCTAGAAGTCTTTGAGGAATAACTTACCAATTGGTTTGTCATCAGAATTACTATTTACCTAAACATAAAAAATGAAATCACAATACAATCTTGATTTGGTCAGCTTTTGTTTCAGTGCCAAGCACATAGATGTTTATGAATAATGTTATAGAAAAAAGTTCATTCTGTTTACAGCAAGGTCCAGGAATAAAGTAGTACTTTATGATAATAAACTTGGGATGGTTGAAGCTAATCTGGATGACGTAAAATCAGACTTCTCTTACAGACAGAAACCACTATACTACCAGTAAGTTGTTGTTTACAGTCTTAAAAATAAATAACAGATTTTTTATTTTAAAAAATCAAAATATCTTTTAGTTCAAGCCCCGGTTTCACAAGCATTCCATAACTAAGATAACTAAGATTTTCTTTATCTTAAATCTTGCAAATATGAAATCTTAATCATTTGGTTAATTGTTTAGATTTCAGGAATTTAAGGTGTCAATTTGAAGATATTGTCAAGCTTGTAACGTTCTGTAATTAATTCAACAAAATTTGCTAAAAATTAGGGCCCGGTCTGCATTTTGGAATATACTGAAATACTAGATGATACAGTTCTACCTATTGTCAAATTTATGACTGGATAAAGGGACAAGCTTGAAACTAAACTTTTGAAAATTAATTTTATTATTATTATTATTATTATTATTATTATTATTATTATTATTTTAAAATTTCTTTAAAAAAAATCTTTTTGCATTTAATTTTGATATTTTCCAAAGAAATGGAATTGTGCAATTTTGATATTTTCCAAAGAAATGGAACTGTGCAATTTTGATATTTTCCAAAGAAATGGAACTGTGAAATTTGATATTTTCTAAAGAAATGGAACTGTGCAATTTTGATATTTTACAAAGAAATGGCACTATGTAATTTTGTTATTTTCCAAAGAAATAGAACTGTGCAATTTTGATATTTTCCAAAGAAATGGAACTGTGCAATTTTGATATTTTCCAAAGAAATGGAACTGTGCAATTTTGATATTTTCCAAAGAAATGGAACTGTGCAATTTTGATGTTTTCCAAAGAAATGGAACTGTGCAATTTTGATGTTTTCCAAAGAAATGGAACTATACAATTTTGATATTTTTCAAAGAAATGGAACTGTGCAATTTTGATATTTTCCAAAGAAATGGAACTGTTCAATTTTGATATTTTCCAAAGAAATGGAACTATGCAATTTTGATATTTTCCAAAGAAATGGAACTGTGCATATGCTTTCTTTATTTGTTTTGCATCTTTATATCATCAGTTTGGATTAAGGATTCCCAAAATTAAGACAAAATGATGTATATTTTATTCATTCTTTAAAACATTGTTCCAGAAAAGGCAACAGAATCTTGCTTACCAAAAGCTAACTAAAAGAAAGACTTTTATATGATAAAAAAAACATTTTCTGGATGAACTGTTTCTTATAGTTTGCATGATGTTAGTTTTGTAAGGCCTAACTTAAAAAATTCTTTGTTTGCTGTTTTCCGACCCATGCTATCCACATATGGGTAGGTAGGTAGGAAAATTTTTTTATTTTTATGTTGGAAAATTTAATCTATTACTGTAACACTTTTTAAAAAGGTTAAATTGGTTTCATATTGTCTCTTTTAAAGCGTGTTTTACAAATTTTTTGCTTACTTAAGTCTTCTTTGTTCCTCCTTGTGTATTCTATCACGGAGAATCCTACAGCAGAATTTCCTTACTACTGTATAAACCCACAGGTCATCTTGCTTTCTAGGGTTACTTTCCTTTAATACTGTTTCTTATGTTGTATGAAAAGTAAAAAAAAAAAAAAAGAAATTGGAATGATGGCAATAAAATTTTTTGGGTAGGGGCATTTCAAGTGGGTCAGGCGGTCAACGGCAAACAAAGTTAATTTTATTTTAGGCCTCAAACATGTTTCTTACAATAATTCCAGAAGTAGTATGCAGAGAAAGAAGAGTAGCATCCCTTCAGATGTAGAAACAGGATTGGTTAATCTGAGATCTACTGTTTGTAACCTTAGTGTCCTTCCTCTAGAGATTCTCCAACAACAACAGATAGATCCCAAAATACCAATGGATCAAACAGATTCTGAAGTAACCATAGCAACTTCAAATATACCAGAAGAGGAGTCTGACAAAAATGTTCCTGTAATTCAAATCAGTGATGATGGAAACCCCCATGTTTTAAATGCTGGTCCATCTGTTATTGTCCTGAATGTAGATGACCACAATAATATTCAGTCCATGAATGTGGAAGAAACAGCACCGTATTTTTCTGCTATGGAATCCCTGCTGAAGACGCCAGTCAAATCCAGACATATAACTGTCAAATCCAGAAAGCGATTGAGATCAACTATGAATAATATTAAAACTGAAAATTTTATTGATGAAGAAGAGTTGCCTGTTCATCTAGAACAGCATGTTACAATTACACCATTTAAAGATAAACCAGTCCAGTTTACACCAAAACAACGAGTAAAAGATTCCAACCGGAAATTAGTGACACCAAAGAGGAGAATGAAACAGGTAGTTACTGGTACATCAACATGTATCTTAATAAATATTATATTCTTTCTTGTTTGTCATTTGTGTGTGTGTGTGTGTGTGTGTGTGTGTGTGTGTGTGTGTGTGTGTGTGTGTGTGCGTGCATGTGTGTGTTCTTTTTCTGAATGAACCTTTCAATATTTTCTCTTGTAATTTTTGTAACTCTTCATAAAAACTCCCTCACTTTTGTTGAAAAACAGATTGATTCTTAGGTTATTGTACCCCTGTAAATAAATTTAAGTTGCTATAGAGGAATAACTCTGTAGATTTATAGGTCAGAGGTGAAAGTTATGAGGTCAGCTCAGATTTGGCACAAATATTGGTGTGCAAGTTTAAAGAGAGCAAAAAATTCTTCACATGGTATGAATAAGTGTACAAATCTGCCATTGGTTTATAATGAAACTTCATTAATGTTTTTGTGCCTGCATGTACTGGATATAGAGCTCACAATGCTTTACTAAAACCCTTAGAATTATTACACTATATGTTAACCATAATTGAAATGGTTTCAACTTTAATTGTTTTAGTCATCATATGTTGAAGGAAGTAGCACTACCACTGGATTTACTCCAATTAAACTTCCAGATAATATCATATTTGACACACCCAGCAAACTACAACAATCACCTATGTTTTCTACTTGGTCTTTTGTGGGGGTAAGTAGCATATAGCATATGTTATATTAAATTTAAAAAAAAAATTAATGAAATTTTCTACTTGGTCCTTTGGGGGGAGGGGGGTAAGTACCATATGTTACATTAAATTAAAAAAACAATTCACTGAATTATTATGCTCTATGGCTCATTGTCAAATTTGTTTACATTCATTGCAATGGTCTTAAATTTTGAAACTTCACCTATGGTTTGGGATATCTTGATATAAATAAAATATTCTTGAAAACCAGGACTTGAACCCAGGTTAGTTAAAATTCCCATATCTATTGAGATGCTGTTGGGACTGAGCTACCTGTCCACCATCATATTTGATCTGCTTCAATTCTCCTTAACTTTTTAGCTCATCTGACCAAAAATTAATGGCATGGTACAGCTTGTGTTTGTGTATTGTCAACACAAATTTTTTACTTCTTCCCAGAAACTACTAATTGTCATTGAAACTTGGTCAAAATTATATATAAGTCCATGCAATTCTTTACCATGGCTTTATAAACTAGGTCAAGGTGACTTACGGATGCAAAATTCTAAAATTAAAACCTTCTCCAAGGAAACCAATGATGGAATGAAAAATCTGATGTGACATTGGAATTTCCTAATACTAGCTTTACATTCTCCTGATTAAGCTTACCTGGACACCTGTATCACACCTGTCTTGTTGCACACTCTTTTCATTGAGTAAGGAGTACAGGGAAAACAAGTACATGTACTAAAACTGCAACTAATGTAAATTGTTGTACACATTTCATAATTTAATCAATTGATCTTCAGTAATAAGAATAAATAAGTGATTAAAAAAATCTCTTTTTAGCTCACCTGACCATAGGTCATGTGAGCTTATGGCATAGTGCAGCGTGTATATGTGCTTGCTTGTGTACGTCGTTTACACCTATTTTCAACTTCTCCAAAACTGCTGGATCGATTTCTAATACTTAATCAGAAGAATGTATGGGTCAGTGCAGTTCAGGCAACCATGGCAACCAAAACTAGGTCAAGGTGATCTAGGGGTGCAAAAACCTTAAGAAATCCATCTTTCCAAAACCTTTGATGGAAGAAAAAAATCTGATGTGATATTTGGCTTCTCTAGAGTCTTAAACCTGTAGTTTGTTCATTTTCATTTAAAAATTGAAGCATTTAGGTTAGACATTATTTTTCAGGTGAGCATACAGGGCTCGCGCTGTCGATCGCCAGTGGCGCCAATTGCCAAAAATATTTGAATCTGGCGAAACGAAATTAAAATTGGCGAATTCAAAATAAAATTGGCGAAAATAAAATGTAGTTGGCGAATGTTTATATTAACTTTTCTGTGTCAAACTTGTGTACAGCAGAGACATATAATATATGTCTCTGTGTACATTATTTCACGGCTGAACGCACCTCATTTCTGTATAGTAAGCCTATAGTAGCTGTTTGTTAACATCGTCGATCACGTGATCACTGAACCGTGTCCTTTATCTATCGGAAGTTGACAAATGAATAAACACACTAATTGGATTAAAGGAATTAGCCTTCATAATTAATTGTGGCTATTGAATATGCTAAAACTTGGTTGGTGTTTACGAAAGTTTTGGAAGCTCCCTAATAAATCTGCATTTAAACGCCGACAAATTAGCTCTTCCAGAGCTGTTTCTTATGACCAGTCAATGAATTATTTTGTTTACTTGATTCACGGGAACATGAAGCGCATTTTATTATAAATATTTTTCAATTCAAAACCCAAAACAAAAAAGTCTGATGAAGAACCCATCTCTTCGTATGTTGAAACACATAATCCTGTGAAAATTATACAAAACCGTCCGACTCCTAATCTGATGTGAAACACATCTGTTTGAATGATGATCGCTTTTTAAGTCTTAGATGTCATTTGACAACGAAACTGGTTTTATGACATGTAAATTTAGCATTTAGACAGGCAAGATAAAAAGTTTTACCTGTGGATCATGCACTAACTATCGTACTTCAAAACTTAAAACTTCAGATCATAAAAAATTGTTTGCTGACACAGACTTGCAAACTACTTTTGAACAGAAAGTTCACACTTTGTACAAGACAAAAAAAAAAAAAAATCTATAATTTGTGCTATGCGATCTGTTTATTGGTTATCAAAGGAAAAAAGTGCCTACATAAATATGTAATTCTTTACTAGAATTGCAAACACTACAAGGTTGTACAGATCTAGGAAATTTGCAATGGTTGAAATGCTACCTATATGCCTGATTTGACCTCTATTTAGAAATCATGTCCCACTTCCTTCAGTTCTAGATTGAACACTTCTGGCAGCATGCATAGATCTATCCCAACAAACATGTTCTAATGACTGTGCCAACCAATTATGTATAACGGCCAGTAAGATTAACTTTCTCATATTGGCGAAAAGGATTTTTAGACTGGCGACATGTACATTGTTGCAGAAGATGGGTCGGCGAAACCAAAAAAGATTCCAGGGCTAGCCCTGGCATATCAGGTCCGTTGGGCCTCTTGTTTAAATTAAGTTTATTGTATATATCCATATTTCAGACACCAGGTGGAAGCTCAGACAATTGTGTGGAGGAAGGAGAATTAGATTCAGAGGAAATTGATGTAGCCAGTTTATTATGTACAGAAGATATTAATCAGATGGATCTGGGTGACGAAGATAATTCTGATCACGAGGATTACAGGTGAAAGCAAAATAAATCCATTGTATATCACAAGATAGCATTTAATTTCAGGCTGATGATTTTTGTCTTCCATGCCGGAGATTAGCAGTCATAAAAAGATTTTGTGTCATTTGTTTTCAGTGTTTTTTGCTTTTTGTAAAAGTTATTTTTTATAAACTTAATTACACTTTTTAGGGGAGCTGAGTAGACTTGAGTAATGTGTTTTATGCTCTAGTCAAGATTCATTAACTTATATCAAGGTAGTTAGTTCTGGGATGGTAAAAGAAACAAGAATGTCCAGAAAAAACCACCAATCTGTGGCAAATAAATTCTTGCACTAGGATCTGATTGAGATGGATTTAAAACTAGACAGTGAAAGACATTGTGATCTGTAAGTGCATGCTTTAGTCCAGTGGGACAACTATATCCACTTTCTATAAAAGATTGAGATTGTAAATTCCTTATCGTATGAGAGTATCTGATAAAGGTTACAGGTATGACATCACAACCGAAAAAAAAAAATTACCTTCCATATAATCAAAGTAATTGAGGAGAATCCTAACTTATCAAAAAATAGAATTTATGGGTTTTTTAATTTCGTAGATCCAGTTTTATTTTTTTCAAAATATATTTTTAAAGTTTTAAAAATTTTTATGTGGATTTATAAATCATTTCAGGACACCATACAATCAAGAAAGAATGAAGGTCAAGCAAGAGAAGATAATCAGAGATCGGAAACAAAGGTATTAAAATTCATTTGTAAAAGTAACCGGTATACTTGTGTCCATTAAAGAGTTTCTGTTGAAATCCCTATTGAAAAAAAAAAAAAACATAGATAGATTTTTGGTGTTAATTGTTATTTTATATATTAGCTCACCTGGCCTGGCCACAGGCTATGGTGAGCTTTTGCCATCACTTGGTGTCAGTCGTCTGTCGTCCATCCGTAAACTTTTCACATTTTGACTATCTACTCTGAAACCAATGGACCAATTTGAAGCAAACTTTACAGGAATGATGTATGGATGGTCCTTTACTAAGTTTGCCGAAATTTCCCGGATCCACCAAAAAACATGGCTGCCAGCGCAGGACATAGTTTAACATTGGACTCTATGGGAAAAGCATGTATTGGCTATTTCCTCTGATGCTAATTAAGCAAATTGAATCAAACTTTACGGGAATGAAGTATGGATGGTCCTTTACTAAGATTGCTGAAATTTCCCAGATCCACTAAAAAACATGGCTGCCAGTGCAGGACATAGTTTAACATTGGACCCTATGGGAAAAGCATATATTGGCCATCTCCTCTGAAGGTACTTCAGCAAATTGAATCAAACTTAGCAGGAATGATGTATGGATGGTCCTTTACTAAGATTGCTGAAATTTTCCAGATCTGCCAAAAAACATGGCCACCAGCACAGGACATAGTTTAACATTGGACCCTATGGGAAAAGCATATTTTGACTATCTCCTGAGACTGAAGCTACTGAAGCAAATTGAATCAAACTTTGCAAAAATGATGTATGGATGGTCCTTTACTAAGATTGCTGAAATTTTCCGGATCTGCCAAAAAAACATGGCCACCAGCACAGGACATAGTTTAACATTGGACCCTATGGGAAAGGCATATATTGGCTATCTCCTCTGAAGCTACTGAAGCATATTGAATCAAACTTTGCAGGAATGATGTATGGGTGGTCCTTTACTAAGATAGCTGAAATTTTTTGGATATGCCAAAAAAAAAAAACATGGCCACTAGCATTGGACATAGTTTAACATTGGACCCTATGGGAAAAGCATGTATTGGCTATTTCCTCTGAAGCTACTGAAGCAAATTGAACCAAACTTTGCAGGAATGATGTATGGATGGTTGTTTACCGGGATAGCCAAAATTTTCCGCATATGCCAAAAAAAAAACATGGCCACCAGAGCATGACATAGTTTAACATTGGACCCTATGAGAAGCATATATTGGCTATCTCCTCTGAAACTACTGAAGCCAATTGAACCAAACTTCACAGGAATAATGTATGAAAGGTCCTTTCCATAGATTGCCGAAACGTGTTTTTGAATTTGCCAAAAGACTTGGACACCAGCATAGGATATTGTTTAACATTGGACCCTATGGGATAAGCATATTTTGACTATCTCCTCTAAAGCTACTGGTTTAAATTAAACCAAACTTTACAGGAATGATTTAAACATCTTCTACTAAAATTACCTGGCCCAGGTGAGCGATACAGGCTCAGCCTTCTGAGCCTCTGGTATATAGGTCTTGTGTGTTGGAGTTAATTAATGTTATTTTTGAATCTTCATTTAAGGTATTTTGCACTTATACCAAGATGGTCAGTTCTGGGATGATGCAGGAAACTGGAGTGCACAGAAAAAAAACAGAAACCTTTTACAACCAAGCTGAAAACTCTCACACTCTGATCTGCATGAGTTGGTTCCATATCTTTGTGTTGAAAATGCTTTCGCCTGAGAGGTGGTTTTCTAGACTTCTTTGCCACCCAGACCTCTGTATATGTTATGTTGTGTAAATTCTCTTAAATTTTGTATTTTTCTTTCAATTTCCTTCAAGATGATATTCAAAATGATACATACTTTCTTTGTATTTAAATACATGTATACATCTGTATATATTTTTTTATAGGAAAACAAATTTGTCACCACCAGAACATTGTGAGAAAAAGACAAATAATCCTGGATCAAACTGCAGACGCCAACTTGAAAAGTAAGGAAATGTTTAAATTTTTGTCTGCTTTATTGCTGCAAGAACTCTCACCCCATGTGACATTTACTAATGCCCTGCTATCTACCTATCTACATATCTATCCATCCATCCTTCCTGGTGGCACAAACAGGACCATCAGGTCAGCCTACTGAATGGAATTGCTCAATTCAATGAGTTCTTTTGCCATTGTCCCTTGCTTTTTCCAGGTCATTACTAGTTTTTCCTGACAATTTTTACTGACACCATATTTCCTATATTACATTATCAACATATACTATAAATAATAATATTATCTCTTTTTTGAAATTTTTTTTTTATACCCAGATATAAAACAAAATTCCCTGACATTGTGTTTCATTGGTCATTTAAAACAGTTTATTGTATAGTGATGCCTACCATAACATGACCAATTCAATCTATTCACATGACATATATTGCAGACCTTTGTATTAAAAGGGTTCTTGGGTATGGTAGTTATATATTGATAGCACTGTTCTTGGTTAAAAGCTGAAATATAGTTAATGCAGTGCAATAATATAATTCATATGGCACAGTTTTCCTCATAAATTATTGTTTATTTTGTTCCAAAATTTGGATCAGGTTTTTCTAAAACTTTTTTTTTTAATTTTAGATGTTTCTCAAAAGATGAGACTGCACTTCCTGTCATCAATGGGGTATTTGAAAGTACAGACAGTGGTTGTTTGGATTTTGATGGGTAAGATACAACTGTAAGCTGTGTGGTGGTGTGCCTGTCTTAAAGCTCTATACAGAATGCTTAACCTGTCTTAGAGCCATATACAGTAGAATACAGAACCAAGTTGTATACAGACTGTGGAACTTGTTTTAAAGCTCTGTTTTATACAAACAGTGGAACCTGTCAAAAAGCTCTGTTCAGACAGGTCACCTGTCTTAAAGCTCTAAACAGACAGTGTTAAATGTCTTGAAGCTTTAAACAGACAGTGGAACCTGTCTTAAAGCCCTATACAAACAGTGGAACCTGTCAAGCTCTCTACAGAAAGACACTGGAACATGTCTTGAAGCTTAAAACAGAACCCAAACTTGTCTTGAACAAAATAGAGGAACCAATTTAAATCCTTATACAGAAAGTGAAATCTGTCTTCTGTCTTATAGCTGTATACCAACAGTGACACCTGACCCAAAGTCCTATACAGACAGTAGAACCTGTTTTTAACATTTTACAAGTGAAACCTGTCTTAAAGCTCCACACAGACTGTGGAACCAATTTTAAAGCTCTTTACAATAGGATCTTTCATAAGGCTTTATGCAGACAGTAGAACCTGCCTTTAAACTTTATACAGATAGCAGGTTTGGTCTTAAAGCTATTTACAGACTGTGGAACCTGTCCTAAAGCACCTGCCAATCCACACCCACTTTCATGCAAGATGGTGTAAAATGTGTAATGCAGTTGTGTTGACATTTGCTTTGGTGAGTGATGAAGTAAATGTGTCATTGGATATTTAATTTTGACTGTGTTATTTAAAAAAAAATGTTTAAGTTGTTAAAATAATAGATTTCTTATCAAAAATTAAATTTAATATATTGATTCTGATATTTATCAAGATTTTAACTTGAAATGAGGATGCTGTATGCACATAAATGTACTTAACTCCCTTTACAATTAGTTCCACTCCGGTTCTTCTTGAAATTCAAATTCATTTATCAAGCATTTCATTAAAGGAAATTGAAGTATAAAAAAATTGAACGATATATGCAAATTGAGATCAAACAAAAGTAAACATTGCAGTTTATTTGAAGAAAATTTTTATACCAAATCTCATGAACCCAAAATGTTGACACACTTTAGACACTTATTTATCAACCCTTTGGTTTGAAGTTGGCAAATGTTGTCATTTACATTTATTCAAACATTCAAAAATGTGACTGAAATTAAAGTGGGAAATGTACATAGAAATATTGTGATCAGAACAGAAAACACACCATTCGATTACCTAATCACTGTAAATTATTAGTACATGTATATATGGAACCTAAAGATTTGATATTTTCAGGTACTTCTTGTTTTACCAACATGTAGCCAATGAAGAAAAGGAAATTAAATCAGTTAATGAAATGGCATCAAAGGTTTCACATATGTGGAGGAAAATGTCAGAGGAAGATAAAAACACATTTGTTGCCATGGCAGCACTTGAAAGCACCCACTCACAGTCAGACTCAAGTAACCTGAGTGAAGATCTGATTGATTTAAAAATGGACCCTTTCTTAAAAGGTATATAGGAAATAATTATGCCATTGGGTGGGATGGGGTGGGAGTTGAGGTTAGTAATGGTGTGTAAGGTCCCAGTCAAGAATATTTCACTTATATAGAGATGTCACCAGCTATAGGTGAAAGTGTGGTGTGCTGATGACATTATACAGCAGGGTTCTTTATCTTGCCATGTTTGTTTTAAGTACCCATCAGAAAGAATTGTGACTTTCATTTTGTAATGCCTAGTACTTGGCGAAAGAACAGTCACTAACCCCTTTCAAGTCTTTGGTCAGACCTAGTCAGGGTTCAAACACACAGCCTCCAACTTATGGAACAAGCACTTTACCAACTGAGATACCGCATTGATGGGATTGGGTGGGTTAGGGGTGAAAGTCTACAATGCCATAAAATTATACCTAATTTTTTTTCATCACAATAAATACAAGTATTATTTTTATTTCAAAAGAAGAATACTATACCAATTTTTTTATGAATTTAGATATTTAAAAATAACCCTGTATTTTTACCTGTTTGCATATTTGCTTATCTAGCACATGTCTATTTGATATTAAATATTCTGTAAAAGTATCATCAGAAAACTTGAATAAACAAAGATTCTGAAATTTTAAAACTCCTTCAAAACATGCTATTTAAAATTGACATATACCATGTGACCAGAAACTTTTCCTTATTAAAAATATCTTAAAAAAAAAAAAAAAAGTGGTACCAAAAAAAATTAAATAAATAAATAAATAAATAAATAAAAATTTTATCATACAGTCCATTTTAAATGGAACCTTTGAAGAAATTTCACTTTCTGATTGGAGCTGGATGAGCATGCATTATGTAATAACAATAGAGTGATAATGGTGTGAGTGAATCTAATGAGGATAGAAACTTAAAATACATGAAAGATATTTAATAAATACATGAAAGATATTTAATGACTTTGTTTTCTCTCTTTTTTTTTTTTTTTTTTTTTTTTTTTTTTTGTTTTTTTTTTTTTTTTTTGTATAGAAACAAATACAGATGATAATGCAGAACTTTCCAGTCAGGAAACCATGTCACAGGAAGTGCCAGATTTGAATTCTGAATTAACCAATCAGATGGAAGATCATGTCTTTTCGGCTAATGAAACAAAAGATGATGAATCAACAACAGGAGACCAGATATATACGTTGCCTGCTCTTGAAACTTCAGAGGTTTTGTCCTTTTCTAGCCATTTAAATTTTGACACTCAGCTGGTTCCAGGTGGAGAGGATATGGATACAGAGATTATAGAAATTGAGACCCAGGTTTTATCATTTCCCACTAAAATCGATTACAGCAATGTAGATGAATTGGAGCTGTTTGCCTTATCTTATGTAAGTCATGATAGTAAATGCATGTCAAATCAAAAACTGATAAGGGTCTGATTTACTATTGAATTTGAATTTTACTTTTTCAAACTGGCTAATGTTTCACAGATTTGAACAATCCTATTTCAGCAAAAACAACAACCCATGTAAAGAAATACTTGACTCATTTTCATGACAAAATAAAAACTGCAATTTAGCTGATAAACATTAGCAGTTACCATGCACATTACTATAGATGAACCCCATTTTGCTACAGCTCAAGTCTTTTCATTTTTCCTTGACTATAATTTTATCCAATAGACAATATATTATCCCAATACTAATATGTGTGACATCAAACAAAAACCATACCACCAGTATTTGTTTGATGAGGTTTTGAATAAATTATAACAGAAAATTGCAGAAGTTCTTTCAGTGAATGAAAACACTGAATTTATAATCATGTTTGTCTATAACTATAATTTAATAACAAATAATAATTATTTCCTCATAATACATGTATAACACCACATAGCATAAATTGTGCACACTTCAGTCTTGTTTTACAATCATTGGTGCACAGTTATTTTAAATCAAATGATTATTTACTTTGGGTTTTGCATTTACTTTGTAAGATATTTATATATTTTTAGCAGAAACAGAAACCTTAAAATTGATTTAATGTAATAAGACAAATGGGTATGGCCATATTGTCAATACTGTAGTGATATCATCTTTATTTTATCACAATTTTTCCAAGTACAAGCTCGGACATTCTAAAAAATATAAAACATTAGATGTATTTCTATTTCAAATATTTAATACATGTATAATGGCCATTGTGACAGCTACTACCTGTCAATGTTTTGCCTTTTTGCAGTTTTGTGGTTGGATAAATACATACAATGTATACAATAACTTCATCAATCGGCAATGTTAGTTTATTATTTACATGATGATCGGATTCAGTTCACTTTTTTTTCTAAAAGATTTGTTAACAAGCTAATTTTATTACCACATTTATGTGTATTTTTGCTTTATAAAATCAACAAAATTTCTTTTAAACAGTAATCTGTGATGTTAACTTTCTGTGGTACTTTCAGTAAAATTTCAGCAATGATAACATAACAGCTTAAACGACCTGTAAGTATGGTTTTTGCCATCATATTTGTAAAACTATATAAGTTTATTCTTGTCATTCAACAGAAACACAAGTCGCCAAGTCCAGATATAGTTGAAGAATTTGTTGACCAGGATTGGAACAGTCAGATTGTCCCAGATTTTGACCTCTCTTCTCTTGGAGAAAGCATTTAGAAGAAGGGACCAGGATTGGAACAGTCAGATTGTCCCAGATTTTGTTGTTGACACCTGCATAAGTTGAGAATGGAAAAGAAATTGATTGTATAAATAAAGATACAGAGTTAGATTGAGATGGAAATATGTAATTTCATGCATGCCTAAAGTTTTTGTTTCAAATTTCTCAATTACTGCTACATAATAGTATAAAAAATATATACAAATGAATTGCAGATTAAAGACCAGTATACTCTTTTTATATTCGAGCTTGGAGAATAGAATAAATAATTTTTCAAAATTGATATTAAAACTTTATATATATCAATTTAGATGTCTTATAAGTACACAACTTCCAATAATTTGAACCTAATATAAATTTTATTTTATGACATTTATAATTTACTGCTCAACTCTTCACCATGTGATGTTTGATTGAGTTAGTGTAAAAGGTTTTAAAATTGTGCATTAAGTTCAAGCAATTGAAGAGTTTTTCGAGAAAAATAGTTTATGATTTGATTTTAATAGATTTATAAGTGCTATAAGTTCTTGTTATAATTTTTATTTTAATTCCCTCATATGTACCCCTTTTATTGTACATAAATTTTAAAACAATCTGAAATTTTAGCAACTTTTTTCTTTTAAGTGTAAATATCATGCAAGAGGCAAATTTTAATGTTTTGATGTTGTTTATTTTTCCTACCTCTGGGAGGTATGTGTTAGAAATGTTATTTAAGTTTACCAGTAACTTAATAAATGTAAAATCTGAGCAATGAAAGCTTGCAAACTTATGGCTATATTTTGACATTTTGAGATCTTTGTTTTATTAGAAAAAAATTGTATTTATATTGATATTATCTCATAAGTATTGGCAGAAAAGGGTCAAATTAAAAAGTTAATCAAAATAGGATCATGGTGGGGAATCACTACAAATGAATGCAATTTTATTTAGGATTACCTTCTGAATTTAGATAATAAATGGTGTGGTTTTTGTTTTTTTTTTTTTTTTTTTTGGGGGGGGGGGGGTTCATTAATTTTGAAATAATTTTTCTGGAAAATGAAAGAGTAAAAATCTATTTTTACAAAAGATTGTTTAAATTTTTTGAATGCATTATGTCCTAATGCCTTTCTAAAATGGAAATAAAATGAAATAAAATATATTGTTTGATATACTGAATAAAATTGATTTGAGGAAATTTCAAAATCGAAAAATTTTCAAATACATGTACTTGTTACATAGAGATGAAATACTTATATAAATGAAAATACATTTTGGTTTTGAAAAAAATTCATGAGCCCCATGTTGTCTTGAAAAATTGTACAATTACCGGTTTATATCATTAGGGGTATTTACACAACAATTTTCAAGTTAAAAAATACCAAAAAAAGAGATTAAATACAACATGTATTAAACAGATTTTCTGTACATGAAATTTGTGTCTTTGCACTTCCAACAAACTACATGTATATTTTCAACAACCATGCAGGCCCGTTGTGTAGCCTACTCTGTAGACTGATAATTTTCAATATTATATTTATGTTGCCTCTCTTCTTTAAATGGGGTGTCGTTGGTTGGTATTATCAATATAAAAGTGTTCCCTTTTAAATTGGCCAATAAAGGACAAAAATGTTTAAATAATAAATATTGCACCTTGAAGATCTGGGCTGGTCTAGCCATTCGTGTAGTAAATCAATTTTTATTCTAGAAAATAAGAAACAAATACAAATGTAAATTAACTAAATCGGTAATTTTATACACTTTCCATTGTACTTAAAGTTAATTGTTTGTTTGTTAGTTTGATAGTTGTTCTGACCATTTTTAGCTCACCTGAGTGTAAAGGCCCCTTGACCTCCTGTTTTAACTGCTTTGCTGACCTGATTTATACCATCACAGTAACTTATCTAGAGTATCTGTCCATTGGAGTAGATTTGTGTTCTATCTATGGTATATGGTGGTACCTTTTAACATTTATGTGTAAAAAGTATCCATGAATTCTTTTTTCCATAATAATCAATGTCATTTTTCTGTTAATGTTCAACTTAAGTGTTTGTACAAAACACATTTCTACTGCTTACAGAAAATGCCAACACCAAATCATGTGGTGAAATGGAAAATCCTGATCAGTGCTTTTACCAACTTTTTTCTACAGCTCTCATAGAAATTGCCAATATCTTAACATGTGTTTAAAGAGAAATTCCAATTAGTCTTTGTACAGAAGTTATATATCTAATTGTTTAAAGAAAAAGCCAACACTAAATCATGTGTGGTCAGTGTCTGTAAATAACTTATTTGCGTTGCTTTATGGAAATGCCAACATTACAACATGTGCTTAATAGGTCAACCCCCTTCTGGGTTTGAATAGAACTTATTTCTACTGCTCATGGAAAACGCCAATACCACAACATGTGGTTAAATGGCAAACCCCATCATCGTTTTTAAAGCTGTATGGGAAATGGCAACACCACAACATGTGGATTAAGGGCAAACCCCATTATTGTTTTTACAGCTGTATGGAAAATGCCAACACCACAACATGTGGTTTAAGGGCAAACACATCATCGTTTTTAAAGCTGTATGGAAAATGGCAACACCACAACATGTGGTTTAAGGACAAACCCCAATATTGTGTCTACTGCTGTATGGAAAATGCCAGCACCACAACATTGTGGTTTAAGGGCAAACCCCATCATCGTTTTTAAAGCTGTATGGGAAATGGCAACACCACAACATGTGGATTAAGGGCAAACCCCATTATTGTTTTTACAGCTGTATGGAAAATGCCAACACCACAACATGTGGTTTAAGGGCAAACCCCATCATTGTTTTTAAAGTTGTATGGAAAATGGCAACACCACAACATGTGGTTTAAGGGCAAACCCAAATTTTGTTTCTACTGCTGTATGGAAAATGGCAACACCACAACATTGTGGTTTAAGGGCAAACCCCATCAGATATGGGAATTCCCTGATTTAGCTTTTCTCATTTAGTAACACCAGTAAAGAGCCAAGCAGTGTAAACATTAGAGCAGGGTGACAAGAAGATAATGGTCATTTGTTGTATGTTACATTTTTGATGTTATAATTATCACCAATCATGGATTTACGTGGATTACACATTAATTTTGTAAGGAAATTTCATGTCCTGAGTGTAAAATGTCTTGTACCTTTACAACAAATTAGGACATACATGTAGGTAAATAATAATTGAGACAGGCTATCAGCTGGTTTAGTATACTTGAAATTTTTATGGTTGCTGTATTTTGACCAATGTTCTTGATACAAAAACAGTCTGTTTACAAGAAAATCTTCATATTCCATGTTTTTTATATTAAATTTTTGATAAATATAGAAAAAATTGGTAACAACAAAATTTATGCCAAGCTGTTCCAGTCAAACATTTTAGAATTGAATTAATTTAATTAACCAGAATTTCAACATATTTGCTAATACATGTGATACAATTGGCACATACAAAAAATCAAAATTAGATATTTTGTTCAGCATATTAGTATTCAAAAAATAAAAATATGGCTCCTATACTTGTATAAATATTCAATACAAAGTTTATAATCAGGCATTCCTTACAATATCAAATTGAGTAAAAATGCCAAAGAATGTATACTTCATGCTGGGATGTGCAATCTCCCATGATCTCTGTGATTAGGCGACGTGGATGAATGTCTACTTGAATGGAGACAAGTTATACTTAGTACATGAAATTTTCATCTATGGAATTTTCAGTCAGTATTTTTTTCTTGATCTGTTAGATAATTTGTTACTTTGTTTATTATGTCGGAAGTGAAAACTTTTTCAAATAAATTTTCAATTTCTTGTTAAATAGACTTTTCTATTTTTTCGTGGAGATATGTTTCATAGACCTGATATATTGTGTAATAAAGGGCATCCTTTAGAATATGGAAGTGTATGTATGCAAGTTTATCTCTGCTAGTCCAAAAATCATTAGTGGTATGTTTAATCCATGTTCACTGCACAGGATTTTTTCTCTTTGTGGGCCTCTAATAGTTTGCTGAGAACCAGTGAACATAACTAAGTTTCACCAATGTTTATCTTAGAACTTTTAAGGTAATCATGTACAACTAGATTAGTATGTAACACACTAATACAAGGGAAATCAGAAAAACTGATACACCACAAATCTTTATCATTAAAAAAGCATCTTTTTGCAAAAAGATGAAATGTTAGCAGTACAATATTATGTAACTAACCAGCCTAAAGCTGTTCTTCATCAGTGATGAGTGTGTAAAGCTGTTCTTCATCAGTGATGAGTGTGGGTCACAGAAAATTAGGTTCACAGCAGTGTTTACTTGATAAGAATACCATGTGATTTATAATATCAGTTCTACAAAATGAAATCTTATACCCAAGATAAATGTTCTAAGAAAAGGTGTGTGTGTGTGTGTGTGTGTGTGTGTGTATGTGCCCCTGTCAATCTGTCAAAATTGTCAATAACTGCAAGGGACATGAATTGGTTTCATTTAAAGTGACCTTTTTAATACCCACTGTCTGATAAAAAATATTATGTCTCCTATTAAATATGGTTAGCAATCAAATTTGTGATTTTACTTTGCTTTTAAGTTGTAGTGGTCATAAAAACTAAATTGTCTAAAATGCCAGCATACAGACCTTTATGTGAGAAAGTCATTTCACAAGCCTAAAATTAATGGTTTTCTCTAAGCACTCCAAGACAAATATTCAACAGCGGCACCCTTGGTGGCAAAGTGGTCTAATCTGCATACGTACAGCTCACATTGGTTCTTACCAACTTCAAATCCCACTCGCCTGATCCAAATGTGAGAAAGTTTGTCTGATCCCATTGGTTTTTTCCCAGGCACTCCATTTTTCTTCATCATCCCAGAACTGACCATCTTGTTTTCAGTAAAAAATTTTGACTGGCATGTAAAACGCAATTCATAAACTAACTAGATATATACTAGTAACAGAAAAACACACATAAAACTTTGTTAAAATGCCCAAATTGTCACCAAATCAAATTCTGTTTCAATTCCTTGGTGACTCATAGGTAAAGCATTTGTTTCCAAAGCAGGAGGTTGGTTGAAACCCCAGTCAGATCATTTAAGACTACAACTTGAGATATTGCTTCCTACTCCATTATTTAGCATTAGGAGGATTGACAATCAACTAGTTCAAATGATGTCAAGATAATCCAACTTTGGGAGTTGTTTGCTTGTTTGTGGCATACTGACTCTGTAGCCTAGCATGTTAAAGTCACCTTGAGTGTGCTCAAGTACGGGGCACACTACATATATCACACATACACATCACAAATAGATAAAAAGTTGCTCATACAAGACAAGAAACCAAATAAAATTCTATTTTTCTTGGGTTGTTTTTAGTAAGATCCCTGAATGTATTACCAGGTTCTCATACATGCATATATTAACCAAGAAAAAAAGTAGTTTCTTTGTTTATTATATTTAACATATTTCAATTATTTAACACAAAAATGCTTAAATTTGGTTTTATAAAAAACATTTTTTATATAAATGCAATTGCATATATATCATACTGTTAATTACAAAAAAGTAACAAGGCACAAATTATAAACACTATTTACACCTGACATACAGGTGTATTCACCTACAATGTAATGATTGCATTATGATCTGTCAATAACGGTTTTCTAATTTATCCATTTCATTAAGCTGTTTCACCAAAAAAAAAAATCTTTTTTCAAAAGTGGCAGACTAAAAAACAGTATGTTTGAAATTAAAAAGTTTTAAAATAAGTAACAAAGTATTATTTTAAAACTGAGAGCCATATTGTCATGGGGAGTTGTCCGATAGCTAGGCATGTTAGTAGATCATACTACCTCCATTTCTTACAGTCAAACCTATCTGTAAAGATTAAGCAAAAAAAGCAAAGAAAAGTTGTTTATGTAAGTAGGCTACATGTACCTTTATATAAAGAGAGAGTAGAGTAAGTGGTGTTTAACGTCAAGTCAAGATTCTTCTACTTATATTGAGGATTACAGTTCTTGAATCATCAAGGAAACTAGTAGTGTCCAGAGAAAACCCTTGATCTTTGGCAGGCGAAATGATTAACATTATCATACTAGTATATGTCTGGGCAGGGTTCAAACCTAGGCAGTGAGATGCAGCCTGATCAATAAGTGTGATCATTAGACAACTAATCCACAGAGGCATCTACCATTCTCCGTGAAAAAAACCTATTGCAAATATTTCCCAATTTACATTTTATATACTAACTGTTTTGGACATATCATTGATATTGTTTGTTAAATATAAGCAGTGTAAACTGATAACATATCAAATCCAAAAAAAACTTAAAACAAAAAGATGTTTGATACTTAAAATACATGTAATAGGAAACCAACACCTGTAAGTTGTAAACTATGGTGTTGTTAAAAAGTGGATTGGATACTTTGTGGTATTCAGTAGAGTTCTAATAAGATAATAAGAAATATAAATAAAATAAATTAGATCTCAATACTAGCTTACAATATAATTCTAATATTTTATGGACCATTAATATTAAAAATATATTGTTAACTAGTGCTGAGATTTAATTAATTTTTTTTTATTTAAAAAAATGTTTGGTTTAAATTGGTTTCATTGTTTCTGATACATCTAGGTATCAGGATCAGACGTATTTGTCATTACAATAATGGGTATATTAATTGTATGTAGAAGTGTCATTCCAGCATCAGTTTTGTTCTCATGTGTTTTGTAATGCTGTTTTAAGCCGGCACTGGTTTTAAAATCATACAAACAAAGATCACATTTATATCTGCTTTCAGTGTTATGTTTCTGTCTGTGAAGCATATATTCTTCTTTAACCATGAATACCTCTTGGCATAATTTACATTTCCAGCCTTGTTTATGTCTCGCCTTGTGATTTTGTAGCGCCGTAAGATACAGAAAACTCCGATCACATTCATCACAATTATAACTCTTCTCTTTTGTATGTCTGTTCATATGGCGCTGTAAACTACTTGTCTGAGCAAATTCCTTACCACATTCAGAGCACCTAAACTTAACACCTTCATGCATTTGTTGATGTTTCCTGTATGAACTTCTATCTGTAAAAGTTTTATTACACACATCACATGAAAACGGACGTTCTCCCGAGTGTATCCGTAAATGTTCTTGAAGGTGTGAAAACTGACGAAAGTTCTTCCCACACTCTTTACATGGATAAGGCCTAGCTCCAGTATGTGTTCTACTATGTCGGAGTCGAGAAGTCGCATCAGCAAATGTCAAATCACAATGTTTACATTTGAATTTTCGACTTTTATTATCTTTGTGAGTTTCTTTGTGACAGTTAAGATGACCCATCTGTGTGAAACTACGCCCACATAGCTCACATGTAAATGGTCTAACATTAAGGTGAGAGTTTTCATGCTTTTTCAATAAATTTTCATCAACAAAAGTCTTATCACATTTTTTGCAGTGATATTTTTCAACAGTGTCATCATGGAAACGTTCATGCTTTTTAAGTAAATAATTATTCGGAAATGATTTACCACATTTGTCACAAATAACACATTTATCCCCATGATAAGCTTTAAGGTGTGACTTGAAATATTTTTCTTCCATAAAACCTTTATCACACTTCATACAGCTAAATGGATAGACGTCTCTAACAATATCATTATTGCTATTTTCCTTTCTTTTTCTGGAACTTCGTCTTACAACTTGAGTACCTGCAGATACCACTTTTGAGTTGACAACTGATGTTTTATTTATGATCTCTTTTAACTGGGTATCAGTTTTAAATGTTTTTTCTAATGCTACACTCTTCTCAACTGGACAGGAGATATCTTCTATCCCTTCACCATGATTTATATCTTCAGTAATGCTTTCTTGATCTTCATTTATATCTTTATTTTTCACCAATAATTCATCAATCTGATCCGATAGTTCTTTTGTGTTCAAGGGTACTTCGCTGTTATGTTTTTCTAAATGAATGGATTTATATTTTTCTATATCATCATTAGTTTCTGAAACATCTGTGCTCAAATTTTCTTGACTGTAATTAAATTCAACTGTAGGAACTGTCTGTACCTGTATATTGTTTTCTCCCTCGAAATTATTTAATTCAGAATTATTCAAAATTAGGGAATGGTCTTTGTTGGTGGCATTGGTTCCATTTATACTGTGATAAACATTATTTTCTTCTTCATCTAACTCTGAACTAATTGGTTCTAATAAATTATTTGTGACGACATCTTGTATTTCAATATTGTCTGAGTTTGTTTGTTGTTGTTGCTGCTGGTCCAGTATTTGAATGACCACTGGCTGTGACTCTGTATTAGATGCAAGTTGACCACTGAACAGTCCATCAAGTTGAGTTTGATCAATTTCATCTGATCTGCTAATTTTACTGCTGCACACATCACATTTATCAGGTATCACTGTTAAATTAATAAAAATGAATATTAAGTATACCAAAGTATATCATCACTATGTATAAAAGCTACTTTACAAATGGACATACATACAGAATTGTGCTCAAATAAAGATAAATTAGGAATGTCCCATGTACTTTGGGGGGCCTCGGTGGCCAAGTGGTCTAAAGCATGTACTTATGGATCACAGCACCTCTCACCACATGGGTTCGAATCCTACTTGGGACAGATTCTAGTATGAGAAAGTTTTTCAGTTCACTTGCCAAAGGCAAGTGGTTTTCTCTCAGCACTCCGTTTTCCTCCAACACCCCAGAACTGACCGCCTCCAAATAAGTGAAAGAATCTTGATTGAAGCATAAAACACTATTACTCCACTCTTATCCATGTATTTTTTGTAAAATCAAAAATGATAAAATTATCCTTGAACAATTTTGCTGTTGAACACAAAATTATTCAAATTTTGTTCTCTTCATTTAATTTTTATTTTCTTCTCTTCATTTAATTTTTATTTTCATTTTATAAGATTTAGATAAAATGTTCAATCTTGCATGTAGAATTTTAGGACTTCATATTAGTGTTTAATGATACATCCCTTTTACTACATTTTGAATTACATGTAGAAGACATGACAATTGGAGTAGCCAGCATAAACATTTCTGAAGGTTTAAACGAACCACAAGTTACATAAATTTAGGTAAAGCCCCCACAAATTGAATTTGATGAAAGTAAAATATCTTAAAGACAGAATAATGAAGTGTCTTCATTGGACAGACTGTTAGTTCTAAGATAAATGTAGCCGACAAATATAAATAATTTTCTCCAAAGAACATAACAGTTTTTGTTGCCCGTTGGCTTCTATTAAAACCCTAGGTTCCATTTAAAATACTGAAGTGAAATGTTCCAAACTCTTTACACTGTCTTTCACTTAATATGATTTCTTAAATAGTAAATCAGAATTCATTGTTTATATTTTTATCACCTATGTTTTCAAACTCTTATAAAGAGTATTTTAAAAGAGTTTTTCGGTGATCTTGGAAACGTTTTATTTATTTTTTTAGGCTATTTACCCTCTCTCAATATTTTCCAGTTATTAAACTGAAAGAAAGCATAAATTGCTACTTCTTGTTCTAAAGTCACTTGTAAACACAACAGATGTGTCTTACTAACTTCTTCACTGTTGACCATTATTGATAGAGACGTCATTCTGAAACATAAATTACAACACAATATAGCATCACAGCTTTGGCATACAAAAAGTTGAGAAGAAGACAGTATTGAATTTTCATGCTTGCTATGGGCATGATTTTTGATGTAAGAATTGTGAAATTGCTTATAAAAGCAATAAAGTCAATTTTTAACACAATTTGCCAAGACCTTTTTTTTGCATCCTCCCCTCATTATTTACTATCTACAATTTTTGGAGAACGATGTTCTAATATTAAATCCCAAATGCTGCATCTCACTGGGTAATTACTGTAATTTCTGTATTTATTCGAGCCTTAATTGTTGAACCAAATGTAACATTGTTCATTAGGAACATCAGTAACCATGTTCTAATATTAAATCCCAAATGCTGCATCTCACTGGGTAATTACTGTAATTTCTGTATTTATTCGAGCCTTAATTGTTGAACCAAATGTAACATTGTTCATTAAGAACATCATTAATTAGATCAGCACCGTTTTAATTTTTTCTTTGGAAAACTTAATGCAGCTTTAAGTATTAAAGTATGTTAAATCAATTTATTGCAATTAAAGGTGTTCAATCTGTTCTGAAGTAACTATGTTAATAATAATAAGTTTTAAGTCCCAGTGAAGATTATTTTTGCTGTTATTAAAGTTGCAAAAATCTAACATTTGTCATGAAAAAAATCCCAAAGATTTACAATGAAGGAAATTTTTCCTCTATAGTAACACTATCTATCTTAGAAACATGCATGTAAAATCTAATATTTTTTTCAAAGTAATTATCTTGATCCCTGGCTGTATTTCCAGCTATGTTTAGGCTTATGATAATATTCATATCTATTTTCCAAATGAAATCTAAAGAATGGTATATTAAATATGTTGTGGATAGTATTGATGCTCTTTCTTCAAAGTCAAATTGAACTGCCGTCACTTTTACTGTATTGAAAAGTTTGTCTTTTATATCAGGACATTATCAATACTATCCAAGATTAAATTTTCTGTCTATATGATGTTAGTATCGATATTCTCCAAGTATAAATTTGCCTTCTAAATATGGGATTATGGCAAGTTTTAATTTGCCTTTTATTTCAGGACAGTAGTAAGTAATATACATGATAGACATTGCTAAACTAAACATTTACTTAATTTTTTCAGTCTACAACACTGTAATTCATTATAACTACATAATGCACAATCATTACCTTGATCTATATCTAGTTTATACAAAGAATGGTACATGTACAATATCCCTCAAATCATTCCAGTAAATCCATCCAATTCATTTTTCACTCAATACACTAAAACACATAAAACAAAGATCAGATTTATTGATTCTGGTTGGAATTTTTTTAGAAGTAAAATTTCTTTTAAAAACTGCATATTCATTCCAATAAATATTGTGGGTTACCACAATGGCAATCCCCATTGTTTCAAAACCGCCAGAGTGTCCATCTTGAGAGTAGTTGGTCTTGGGTTAAATCCCCAGCTGGATTATACATGTACAAGATTTATAAACTTAAGATACTGCTTCATGCTTGTCTGTCGTTAGCTGGGACATTAAAATCACAAAGTGTCAGCTAGTATTCAAGGCAGACCTACTGGAGAATACTTCTGCATCTCATGCATACATAACCTTATTTTAGGATTAATCCTTAAAATTATTTCACTTGACCTCACTGCGAATAGTTGAGAAAAAATGCTGATACGATGTTGAACTACAGTGCAACCAACATTTCAATACAAGAGGTTAAAATCTCAAATTTGACATCACAATATCCCGGTAACTACATGAAATTGTGTAAAATGAAGCTCGTCATTGCTTTTACGGACACGGCAACTATATCAGACATATCAACAAAAAAAAAAAAAAAAAAAAAAAAAAAAAAAAAAAAAAAAAGGAAAACATAGAGGAACTTACAAACAGTACAAATAATGTATGAAGAGAAACCTCCACTTTTGCAAACTACGGAAGTTGATACAGAGGGCTAAAAGTTGAAACGGTAAAACTTACCTGGTCATTTTTTCGTTCGAGGGAAATACAGGCGTTGGAAATATTTTTAAAAAATCAACACAGCCTCAGTAAAAAGATTTCTTAGATATAATTTATGTTGAAATTATTATAACTTTTAACTTTGTTTGACTTTAGCAATAAAAATTACATACTTGCAAAATGTACGAATTTCGGAATTATCATTCCTTTAGTTGATATCCTTTTTCATTTTGTGTGTTACAACATCGGACCAACTTCCTTAGTTAACTTGGACTTTGTTGCTGTGGATAATACCGCATAAAGATTGGTTTGGATTGTTAAAAGCAAAAAAAACAAACATCGTAATTAATAAGTATTTGCTTACTTATAGGTAATGCGTTAAACCTCTATTATCGATGTACGTACTCTTAATAATATGCCACACATACTCGTGTACATTTCATGAATTGTCAAAATATCTGATATTGAAGGCCAGGGCATGCTAAATATCAACCATATGGACCAACACATTGGTCCACATAAACATAATTGGTTCTTTTTTTCTGCTAAACCTGAGGTGAAGCATGTTATCCAGGTTTTTATCTGATACGGAGATACGGAAACCATCTCTCTCTCTCTCTCTCTCTCTCTCTCTCTCTCTCTCTCTCTCTCTCTCTCTCTCTCTCTCTCTCTCTCTCTCGTTATATACCCCAAGTCAATTACTTATGTATAAAGTTTACATACTACATGCCCAAATCAATTACTTATGTATAAAGTTTACATACTACATGATATACTAGTAGCTGCTAACATAAAGATTTCAAGAAGGTGATTTAAGTCACATATTTTTAAGTCTTGAGAAATCTGATGTGATATATGTTCAAATTGCTTATGTCATGTATCTCGGATTATTCTAACACATAAAAAATGAAACCTATAAAAAGCAATACAATTAAGCTGACACAAAAACGTTTTGTAAGGCAAGAATCTCCACTGTTCTCTATTATCCCAGGCAACCAAAATGAGAAAATGTAGACTGGGCCATAAAACACTATCACTCCACTGAACTATGATGCATTTACCAAGATCTGGCTACAAATTTCATTTCTATGAACTAAAATTTCTGGTCTATAAGTAAAGTAAAATCACAACATAGTGCCATCAAAAAGAGATTAACAGTATAGTATTTATGCTGGTATTTTAATTTTTTCTCAATTTGATTTTTTTTTACAGAATATTTTGTAATCTGTTTTGCAGATTCAGACTGTAGTAATCCATCATGGCTACCCTTGAAATAACTGTTGATTCTGGTGGATGTGACAACAACAGTCTTCATGTTTTGAATTTACTAGTTACTGTTGAACAGGAGGTTGCTATCCATGGTCTCTTCCAGCTGAACAAATGGAAACTAATAAAAGAAGGTTTGTTTTTTAAATTGAGTCTTATCAAACATTGATATATAAAAAATTGTTTTATTTTAAAATAATTTTAATTATACACTTAGGCTGAAGGGATTCAGATGACTGCTCATGATAGCTGCTTATGAAATTGTTTCTTCCTTGTTGTGAGACTTTACTGTCTGGCTTGGTACCAGTATACAGTTACTGATAATCATCTGACAGTTTACATTGTTTATCTTCAATATTTTGGCCTAGTGCACTGAAGTCTATGTAGACTTATAATCATAATCACACACTTGTGTAATAGAAACACTGAGACAAACAAGTGATGTTTTCTAGATGACTCTGTCTGTTTCCAAAAGAATGTTTTTCCAACTATAAACTCTTTATTTTCATTACACATATATCGTAAATTATCTTTTAAAAATCCAGACAATATTTGGTTCAAAATTCATTTTATTAAATCTTGCATTTCATGAAAAAAATTCTTTGAGTATTCAGCAGAAAATTCTAAATGTGTGCAAATCACAAAGATATATTCACTTGTAAGGAGTAATACTTCACTGGATTTTTTTGTATTTTTTTTAATCTTATGGTCGGCATGTTATATTGGTGGCAGTTATTGGCAGTTACATGTCATTAGACTCATTCCAGAGAAACTTTCAGTATTAGTATTTCAAATACAATACTAAGACATACAAATTAAATTTATTATCATCGTTCATGGTAATTTTTCATATCAGACCATTTTTTTTTTTAGAAATGCCAGACAAATGTGAAGTCTGTAATAGCAGCATCAAGAAAAATATAGTTATTGAAGAAAATCAGTTACAAAAATTCTTTACTAACTCTGAAAGTGCCATGACTCAATTTAACTTGAATGATGTCAATAAATCTAGCACAAAGAGTGATGTGGAACAAGTCACACTGACTGATGATAAATCAAAAGGCACCCAGTCAAAATGTTCTCTTTTGTCATCATTGCTACAGGGATTGCCAAGTAATGATACAGAGTTGTTGTCAAGTGATAATGATGTGTTACAAGGTAACCATGATTTGTTGCTTGGTAACCACAAAGAATTGCCAAGTCATGCTAAGGTGTTGTCAAGTAATACAGTGGCTTTGCCAAGCAACTCTGTGCAATTAACAAGTGACCATGACTTGTTGCTTAGTAACCCCATGGTGTTGTCAAACAACTCTGAAATGTTGCCATGCAACATGGAAATTACATATGTTCTTCCTGAGCAATATGAACATGTTGAAATTTCTCTTGATTCTATGTTGAATAATCAAGAACAGGAAATTCAAGATCCAAAAACCATTCATTTGAATGATAGCTCAACAAATACTGCTAAACATGACAGACAGAAAAAAGGTGTGGGAAAATTGAATATTCTGTTAAATAGTTCTTTGGCTAAATCATATTCTGAATCTGGGTTGGAAATTGGACATGTGGTGGGCATTGCAGAAAATAAAAATCCAGCAAACCGAAATTCAAAACAAAACATTAACATAAGGGAAAACATTGAAACTGGTATAAATTCAGATAAAATTGTCTTGGATGAATCACATAAAAGTAGTGATAAAAATGAAAATTTACATGATGTTAATGACGATGACAACTTAATTGACAATGAAACTGATAGTTGTGATAAAAATAAAAATAATATTGGTAATAATAATAATCAAGATGCGAATGAATCGTCAGGAAATGGCAAAATTAATATTGGTGCTGGGAATTTAGAGACTGTAAATGGAAATATATGTAATGACGACACATTAAATGGCAAAGAATCTGACAGTGATGAAAATAGAAATACTATTAGTGATGAAAATGGCCGAAATAAAACTGATTTAGCAAAGAAAGACAAAATTAACATGCATTCTACATTGAATAGCAGCCTAGAAAAATCGACAAAATTCAAAATAAAGAAACCAGAAGCACAGATCGGAGAGGAGTATTTTCCTTATCAATGTAATGAGTGTGACCGAGGCTTTGTTAAAGAGGAACAGTTAAAACATCATTCTAGGATCCACAAAGTAAAGTCACTACATGTGTGTCATATATGTGGAAAGCTATTTATTCGTAAGCAGTCACTAAAAATTCACATGAAATGTCACGAGGAACCAAACATGTCTGAAATCTTTACATGTGATATATGTAAAAAAACATTTACCTTTTCATCCAGCCTTAAAAGGCACATGAATATTCATTTTGATTTAAAGCCATATATTTGTCAGACTTGTGGGAAACAATTTAGGCAACATGCACATTTAAAAGAACATTTGGAAATACATAACAGTGTTGTCAAACAAAAACCGTATAAGTGTGAATATTGTGATAAATGGTTTGCCCATACAAATGCTCGAGCTCGTCATCGCCTAACACACACTGGAAAGAAACCATTCAGTTGCCAGATTTGTGGTAAAAAATTCACTCAGTCGTATCACATGAAAAGTCATGAAAAACTACACAATAAGGAAAGGCTGTTTAAATGTGACCTTTGTGGTAATGGATTTACAACTCGCTCGGCTTTAAATATTCATAGCAACCATGTACATGTTGAAAAAGCAGATGGGGATCTACATAAATGTTCTGTTTGCAATAAGACATTTTCTATCAAAGGATCATTAAAAAAACACATGAATATTCATACTAAAGAAAAAATGCATGAGTGTGACACATGTGGTAGAAAATTTACACAATTTGTCTCTCTTAAACGCCATGAAAAAATTCACCTTAACCCAAAAATTTACAAGTGTTACATTTGCGGAAAGACATTTACAGACAAGATAGAGAGAAAAAAGCACAGTAGATGGCATGATAAGGAACGTGAACGAATGAAGGAATATAGATGTTTGATTTGTGATAAGGTTTATACTGTAAGAACTAGTTACTTAAAACACATGAAAAAAGAACATGGAGAAAAAGAAGATACTGATAAGGGTAACAAGAGAAACAGGGAAAAAGTAAAAACAATTGTTGGTGTTCCAAAGGTTATTATATTAGGTCTGAACACAGAAGTTTGATTTTAAGTTGTTACGAAATTATATATTTTTTGCTATGTCATTTTGTTTGTTTTGTGATTTTTAGCTCACCTGGCAAATCCAGGGTGAGCTTATGGAATGGTAAAGCGTGCGTGCGTGCGTCCATAAACTTTAATCTTCTTCTCTGAAACCAATAGGCCAATTCAAATGAAATTTGGTATGAAAGGTCCTTAGTTGCTATAGATTAAAAATTGTATCCGACCTGTCCGTCCTAAATCCAAGATGGCTGCCGTTACTATAACTAGCAAAAACTTATAAATGGCCATTATGGGTTTATTTGTGTTCCGATTTCGTTGAAATTTGAAACATAGAAAATAGATGTCGGGGATTAAACATATATAACAGGTTTCGCTGTACGATTTTTAGTTTTTGCAATAATTACGTAATATGCAGATAAGTTCTATTTTTAGCTTTAAAAATCTTCTTCTCTGAAAGAACACAGCCAATTGAAATGATATCGAGTGTGAAAGGTCCTTGTGTGGTATAGATTCAAAATTTTATCCGACATGTCTGTCGGAAATCCAAGATGGCTGCCGTTACTATAAATAGCAAAAATTGAAAAATGGCCATTATGGGTTTATTTGTGTTCCGATTTCGTTGAAATTTGAAACATAGAAAATAGATGTCGGGGGATTAAACATATATAACGGGTTTTTCTGTATGGTTTTTCGTTTGTGCAATCATTACGTAATATGCAAATAAGGTTTATTTTTAGCCGAAATCTTTGAAAATCTTCTTCTCTGAAAGTACATGGCCAATTGAAAGGATATTGAGTGTAGAAGGTTCTTGGGTGGTATAGATTCAAAATTGTATCCAACATGTCTGTCGGAAATCCAAGATGGCTGCCGTTACTATAAATAGCAAAAATCGAAAAATGGCCATTATGGGTTTATTTATGTCCGGATTTTGTTGAAATTTGAAACATAGAAAATAAATGTCGGGGGATAAAACATATATAACGGGTTTTTCCGTATGATTTTTCGTTTGTGCAATAATTACGTAATATGCAAATAAGGTTTATTTTTAGTCGAAATCTTTGACAATCTTCTTCTCTGAAAGTACATGGCCAATTGAAAGGATATTGAGTGTGGAAGGTCCTGGTTGGTAAAGATTCAAAATTGTATCCGACATGTCTGTTGGAAATCCAAGATGGCTGCCATTACTATAAATAGGAAAAATTGAAAAATGGCCATTATGTGTTTATTTATGTTCCAAATTTGTTGAAATTTGAAACATAGAAAAAAGATGTCGGGGGAATTAAACATATATAACGGGTTTTTCCGTATGATTTTTCGTTTGTGCAATAATTATGTAATATGCAAATAAGGTTTATTTTTAGTCGAAATCTTTAAAAATCTTCTTCTCTGAAAGTACATGAAAAAGGATATTTTCTGTACAATTATTCATTTTTGAAATAGTTATGTAACATGCAAATAAGGTTTATTTTAGCCTGAATCTTCTGAAAGTACATGGCCAATTGAAAGGAAATTTATGATAAATAGTGCTTGAAATAATAGAAAATAAGGATATTGCTAGTGAGTTTGTTTACATTTTACTGATTAGATATATTTAAAAAGAAAAAGCAAAGAACAAAATAAAGGTATTCCAGGTGAGCGATACAGGCCCTATTGGGCCTCTTGTTATAGAGTAAAGAGACAACTTTATTGTCATCTCATAGAGAGAAAACTGTTTTATCATCTTGTAGCATGGAGTTGATTAATGATGTTTAATGCCCCAGTCAAAAATTTTGCACTTATATTGAGGTTGTCAAAAGAAAATCAATGAATTTCACCTCGCAAACTGACAAAATTTCTCACACTAGGAACTATCCAAGTGGGATTCCAACCAAGGCAGTAAAAGGCACTTTAATCCATAAGTGCACCTTTGTACCACTTTGCCTAATTTCCAACCCTAGGAACTGTCCAAGTATGATTCCAACCAAGGCAGTAAAAGGCACTTTGATCCATAGATGCACCCTTTGTACCACTTGGCCTAATTTCTCACACTAGGAACTTGCCAAATGGGATTCCAACCCAAGGCAGTAAGAGGCACTTTGATCCATAAGTGCACCCTTTGTACCACTTGGCCTTATTTCCACACTAGGAACTATCCAAGTGGGATTCCAACCACGGCAGTAAGAGGCACTTTGATCCCTAAGTGCACCCTTTGTACCACTTGGCCTAATTTCTCACCCTAAGAACTGTCCAAGCAGGATTTCAGCCCAAGGCAGTAAGAGACACTTCGATCCATAAGTGCACCCTTTGTACCACTTGGACTAATTTCTCACCCTACGAACTGTCCAAGCAGGATTTCAACCCAAGGCAGTAAGAGACACTTTGATCCATAAGTGCACCCTTTGTACCACTTGGCCTAATTTCCACACAAGGAACTATCCAAGTGGGATTCCAACCAAGGCAGTAAGAGGCACTTTGATCCATAAGTGCAACCTTTGTACCACTTGGCTCAATTTCTCACCTTAGGAACTGCCCAAGCAGGATTCCAACCAAGGCAGTAAGAGGCACTTTGTTCCATAATGGCACCCTTTGTATAATTTGGCCTAATTTCTCACCCTAGGAACTGCCCAAGCGGGATTCCAACCAAGGCAGTAAGAGGCACTTTGATCCATAAGTGCAACCTTTGTACCACTTGGCCTAATTTCTCACACTAGGAACTGCCCAAGCAGGATTCCAACCAAGGAAGTTAGAGGCACTTCGATCCATAAGTGCACCCTTTGTATCACTTGGCCTAATTTCTCACCCTAGTAACTGCCCAAGTGGGATTCCAACCAAGGCAGAAAGAGGCACTTTGATCCATAACTACACCCTTTGTACATCTTGGCCTAATTTCTCACCCTAGTAACTACCCAAGCAGGATTCCAACCAAGGCAGTAAGAGTCACTTTGATCCATAAGTGCACCCTTTGTATCACTTGGCCTAAATTCTCACACTAGGAACTGCCTAAGCTGGATTCCAACCAAGGCAGTAAGAGGCACTTTGGTCCATAAGTGCACCCTTTGTACCACTTGGCCTAATTTCTCACCGTAGGAACTGCCCAAGCGGGATTCCAACCAAGGCAGTAAGAGGCACTTTGATCCATAAGTGCAACCTTTGTACCACTTGGCTCAATTTCTCACACTAGGAACTGCCCAAGCAGGATTCCAAGCAAGGCAGTAAGAGGCACTTTGATCCACAAGTGCACCCTTTGTATCACTTGACCTAATTTCTCACACTAGGAACTGCCCAAGCGGGATTCCAACCAAGGCAGTAAGAGGCACTTTGATCCATAAGTGCACCCTTTGTACCACTTGGCCTAATTTCTCACCCTAGTAACTGCCCAAGCAGGATTCCAACCAATGCAGAAAGAGGCACTTTGATCCATAACTACATCCTTTGTACCACTTGGCCTAATTTCTCACACTAGTAACTGCCCAAACAGGATTCCAACCAAGGCAGTAAGAGGCACTTTGATCCATAAGTGCACCCTTTGTACCACTTGGCCTAATTTCTCACCCTAGTAACTGCCCAAGCAGGATTCCAACCAAGGCAGAAAGAGGCACTTTGATCCATAACTACACCCTTTGTACATCTTGGCCTAATTTCTCACCCTAGGAACTGCCCAAGCAGGATTCCAACCAAGGCAGTAAGAGTCACTTTGATCCATAAGTGCACCCTTTGTATCACTTGGCCTAATTTCTCACTCAAGTAACTGCCCAAGCAGGATTCCAACCAAGGCAGTAAGAGGCACTTTGATCCATAAGTGCACCCTTTGTACCACTTGGCCTAATTTCTCACACTAGTAACTGCCCAAGCAGGATTCCAACCAAGGCAGTAAGAGGCACTTTGATCCATAAGTGCACCCTTTGTACCACTTGGCCTTATTTCTCACACTAGGAACTGCCCAAGCAGGATTCCAACCAAGGCAGTAAGAGGCGTTTTGATCCATAAGTGCACCCTTTGTACCACTTGGCCTAATTTCTCACACTAGGAACTGCCCAAGCAGGATTCCAACCAAGGCAGTAAGAGGCACTTTGGTCCATAAGTGCACCCTTTGTATCACTTGGCCTAATTTCTCACCTTAGTAACTGCCAAAGCAGGATTCCAACGAAGACAGTAAGAGGCACTTTGATCCGTAAGTGGACTCTTTGTATCACTTGGCCTAATTTCTCACCATAAGAACTGCCGAAGCAGGATTCCGACCAAGGAAGTAAGAGGCACTTTGATCCATAAGTGCACCCTTTGTACCACTTGGCCTAATTTCTCACCCTAGTAACTGCCCAAGCAGGATTCCAACCAAGGCAGAAAGAGGCACTTTGATCCATAACTACACCCTTTGTACATCTTGGCCTAATTTCTCACCCTAGGAACTGCCCAAGCAGGATTCCAACCAATGCAGTAAGAGTCACTTTGATCCATAAGTGCACCCTTTGTATCACTTGGCCTAATTTCTCACTCAAGTAACTGCCCAAGCAGGATTCCAACCAAGGCAGTAAGAGGCACTTTGATCCATAAGTGCAACCTTTGTACCACTTGGCTCAATTTCTCACCTTAGGAACTGCCCAAGCAGGATTCCAACCAAGGCAGTAAGAGGCACTTTGTTCCATAATGGCACCCTTTTTATAATTTGGCCTAATTTCTCACCCTAGGAACTGCCCAAGCGGGATTCCAACCAAGGCAGTAAGAGGCACTTTGATCCATTAGTGCACCCTTTGTATCACTTGGCCTAATTTCTCAACCTAGGAACTACCAAAGCGGGATTCCAACCAAGGCAGTAAGAGGCACTTCGATCCATAAGTGCACCCTTTGTATCACTTGGCCTAATTTCTCACCCTAGTAACTGCCCAAGCAGGATTCCAACCAAGGCAGAAAGAAGCACTTTGATCCATAACTACACCCTTTGTACATCTTGGCCTAATTTCTCACCCTAGTAACTACCCAAGCAGGATTCCAACCAAGGCAGTAAGAGTCACTTTGATCCATAAGTGCACCCTTTGTATCACTTGGCCTAAATTCTCACACTAGGACCTGCCTAAGCTGGATTCCAAACAAGGCAGTAAGAGGCACTTTGGTCCATAAGTGCACCCTTTGTACCACTTGGCCTAATTTCTCACCCTAGGAACTGCCCAACCAGGATTCCAACCAAGGCAGTAAGAGGCACTTTGATCCATAAGTGCAACCTTTGTACCACTTGGCTCAATTTCTCACACTAGGAACTGCCCAAGCAGGATTCCAACCAAGGCAGAAAGAGGCACTTTGGTCCATAAGTGCACCCTTTGTATCACTTGGCCTTATTTCTCAACCTAGGAACTACCAAAGCGGGATTCCAACCAAGGCAGTCAGAGGCACTTCGATCCATAAGTGCACCCTTTGTATCACTTGGCCTAATTTCTCACCCTAGTAACTGCCCAAGCAGGATTCCAACCAAGGCAGAAAGAGGCACTTTGATCCATAACTACACCCTTTGTACATCTTGGCCTAATTTCTCACCCTAGTAACTACCCAAGCAGGATTCCAACCAAGGCAGAAAGAGGCACTTTGATCCATAACTACACCCTTTGTACATCTTGGCCTAATTTCTCACCCTAGTAACTGCCCAAGCTGGATTCCAACCAAGGCAGTAAGAGTCACTTTGATCCATAAGTGCACCCTTTGTATCACTTGGCCTAAATTCTCACACTAGGAACTGCCTAAGCTGGATTCCAACCAAGGCAGTAAGAGACACTTTGATCCATAAGTGCACCCTTTGTACCACTTGGCCTAATTTCTCACCCTAGTAACTGCCCAAGCAGGATTCCAACAAGGCAGTAAGAAGCACTTTGATCCATAACTACACCCTTTGTATCACTTGGCCTAAATTCTCACACTAGGAACTGCCTAAGCAGGATTCCAACCAAGGCAGTAAGAGGCACTTTGATCCATAAGTGCAACCTTTGTACCACTTGGCTCAATTTCTCACACTAGGAACTGCCCAAGCAGGATTCCGACCAAGGCAGTAAGAGTCACTTTGATCCACAAGTGCACCCTTTGTATCACTTGGCCTAATTTCTCACACTAGGAACTGCCTAAGCTGGATTCCAACCAAGGCAGTAAGAGACACTTTGATCCATAAGTGCACCCTTTGTACCACTTGGCCTAATTTCTCACCCTAGTAACTGCCCAAGCAGGATTCCAACAAGGCAGTAAGAGACACTTTGATCCATAAGTGCACCCTTTGTACCACTTGGCCTAATTTCTCACCCTAGGAACTGCCCAAGCAGGATTCCAACCAAGGCAGTAAGAGGCACTTTGATCCATAAGTGCAACCTTTGTACCACTTGGCTCAATTTCTCACACTAGGAACTGCCCAAGCAGGATTCCGACCAAGGCAGTAAGAGGCACTTTGATCCACAAGTGCACCCTTTGTATCACTTGGCCTAATTTCTCACACTAGGAACTGCCCAAGCAGGATTCCAACCAAGGAAGTAAGAGGCACTTTGATCCATAAGTGCACCCTTTGTATCACTTGGCCTAATTTCTCACACTAGGAACTGCCCAAGCAGGATTCCAACCAAGGCAGTAAGAGGCACTTTGATCCATAAGTGCACCCTTTGTACCACTTGGCCTAATTTCTCACCCTAGTAACTGCCCAAGCAGGATTCCAACCAAGGCAGAAAGAGGCACTTTGATCCATAACTACACCCTTTGTACATCTTGGCCTAATTTCTCACCCTAGGAACTGCCCAAGCAGGATTCCAACCAAGGCAGTAAGATTCACTTTGATCCATAAGTGCACCCTTTGTATCACTTGGCCTAATTTCTCACCCAAGTAACTGCCCAAGCAGGATTCCAACCAAGGCAGTAAGAGGCACTTTGATCCATAAGTGCACCCTTTGTACCACTTGGCCTAATTTCTCACCCTAGTAACTGCCCAAGCAGGATTCCAAACAAGGCAGTAAGAGGCACTTTGGTCCATAAGTGCACCCTTTGTATCACTTGGCCTAATTTCTCACCTTAGTAACTGCCAAAGCAGGATTCCAACCAAGGCAGTAAGAGGCACTTTGATCCATAAGTGCACCCTTTGTACCACTTGGCCTAATTTCTCACACTAGGAACTGCCCAAGCAGGATTCCAACCAAGGCAGTAAGAGGCGTTTTGATCCATAAGTGCACCCTTTGTATCACTTGGCTCAATTTCTCACCTTAGGAACTGCCCAAGCAGGATTCCAACCAAGGCAGAAAGAGGCACTTTGATCCATTAGTGCACCCTTTGTTTAATTTGGCCTAATTTCTCACACTAGGAACTGCCCAAGCAGGATTCCAACCAAGGCAGTAAAAGACACTTTGATCCGTAAGTGGACTCTTTGTATCACTTGGCCTAATTTCTCACCATAAGAACTGCCGAAGCAGGATTCCGACCAAGGAAGTAATAGGCACTTTGATCCATAAGTGCACCCTTTGTACCACTTGGCCTAATTTCTCACCCTAGTAACTGCCCAAGCAGGATTCCAACCAAGGCAGAAAGAGGCACTTTGATCCATAACTACACCCTTTGTACATCTTGGCCTAATTTCTCACCCTAGTAACTGCCCAAGCAGGATTCCAACCAAGGCAGTAAGAGTCACTTTGATCCATAAGTGCACCCTTTGTATCACTTGGCCTAATTTCTCACTCAGGTAACTGCCCAAGCAGGATTCCAACCAAGGCAGTAAGAGGCACTTTGATCCATAAGTGCACCCTTTGTACCACTTGGCCTAATTTCTCACCCTAGTAACTGCCCAAGCAGGATTCCAACCAAGGCAGTAAGAGGCACTTTGATCCATAAGTGCACCCTTTGTATCACTTGGCCTAATTTCTCACACTAGGAACTGCCCAAGCTGGATTCCAACCAAGACAGTAAGAGGCACTTTGATCCATTAGTGCACCCTTTGTATCACTTGGCCTAATTTCTCACCCAAGGAACTGACCAAGCGGGATTCCAACCAAGGCAGTAAGAGGCAGTTTGATCCATAAGTGCACCCTTTGTATCACTTGCCCTAATTTATCACCCTAGTAACTGCCCAAGCAGGATTCCAACAAGGCAGTAAGAAGCACTTTGATCCATAACTACACCCTTTGTATCACTTGGCCTAATTTCTCACACTAGGAACTGCCCAAGCGGGATTCCAACCAAGGCAGTAAGAGGCACTTTGATCCATAAGTGCACCCTTTGTATCACTTGGCCTAATTTCTCACACTAGGAACTGCCCAAGCAGGATTCCAACCAAGGAAGTAAGAGGCACTTTGATCCATAAGTGCATCCTTTGTATCACTTGGCCTAATTTCGCACACTAGGAACTGCCCAAGCAGGATTCCAACCAAGGCAGTAAGAGGCACTTTGATCCATAAGTGCACCCTTTGTACCACTTGGCCTAATTTCTCACCCTATTAACTGCCCAAGGCGGATTCCAACCAAGGCAGAAAGAGGCACTTTGATCCATAACTACACCCTTTGTACATCTTGGCCTAATTTCTCACCCTAGGAACTGCCCAAGCAGGATTCCAACCAAGGCAGTAAGATTCACTTTGATCCAAAAGTGCACCCTTTGTATCACTTGGCCTAATTTCTCACTCAAGTAACTGCCCAAGCAGGATTCCAACCAAGGCAGTAAGAGGCACTTTGATCCATAAGTGCACCCTTTGTACCACTTGGCCTAATTTCTCACCCTAGTAACTGCCCAAGCAGGATTCCAACCAAGGCAGTAAGAGGCACTTTGATCCATAAGTGCACCCTTTGTATCACTTGGCCTAATTTCTCACACTAGGAACTGCCCAAGCTGGATTCCAACCAAGGCAGTAAGAGGCACTTTGATCCATTAGTGCACCCTTTGTATCACTTGGCCTAATTTCTCACACTAGGAACTGCCCAAGCAGGATTCCAACCAAGGAAGTAAGAGGCACTTTGATCCATAAGTGCACCCTTTGTATCACTTGGCCTAATTTCTCACACTAGGAACTGCCCAAGCAGGATTCCAACCAAGGCAGTAAGAGGCACTTTGATCCATTAGTGCACCCTTTGTACCACTTGGCCTAATTTCTCACACTAGGAACTGTTCAAGCAAGATTTCAACCCAAGGCAGTGAAAGGCACTTTGATCCATAAGTGCACCCTTTGTATCACTTGGCCTAATTTCTCACACTAGGAACTGCCCAAGCAGGATTCCAACAAAGGCAGTAAGAGGCACTTTGGTCCATAAGTGCACCCTTTGTATCACTTGGCCTAATTTCTCACACTAGGAACTGCCCAAGCAGGATTCCAACCAAGGCAGTAAGAGACACTTTGATCCGTAACTACACCCTTTGTACATCTTGGCCTAATTTCTCACCATAAGAACTGCCGTAGCAGGATTCCAACCAAGGCAGTAAAAGGCACTCTGATCCGTAAGTGCATCCTTTGTATCACTTGGCCTAATTTCCACACTAGGAACTGCCCAAGCAGGAATCCAACCGAGGCAGTGAAAGGCACTTTGATCCATAAGTGCACCCTTTGTACATCTTGGCCTAATTTCTCACCCTAGGAACTGCCCAAGCAGGATTCCAACCGAAGGCAGTGAAAGGCACTTTGATCCATAAGTGCACCCTTTGTACCACTTGGCCTTATTTCTCACACTAGGAACTGCCCAAGCAGGATTATAACCAAGGCAGTAAAAGGCACTTTGATCCATAAGTGCACCCTTTGTATCACTTTGCCTAATTTCTCACCCTAGGAACTGTCCAAGCATGATTCCAACCCAAGGCAGTAAGAGGCACTTTGATCCATAAGTGCACCATTTGTATCACTTGGCCACTAAGGCCCCTGTCATCTTGTAAAGTAAAATATGACACTTGTGAAAATCTTTTATATAGATCAAAATTTTAGTAAGTTTACCTTGATTGAACTACTCGCCTGCACATGAAAAAAAACCAAAAAAATTCATAGAATTTATGTCCCCCGCTTTCAAATGAAATAGACTTCAGTAATTGTAATTATATATGAGGGGTAATATGGACAGTCCTAGCATAAAATGCAAAGAGGGATATTGGAATATTGTTATATGGTTTGTTTGTCTCCCTTTCAGTGAGAGCGGGGGACAGAAATCTTGAACGGTTAACTTGAAAATGACCGGTAACTGATTTTATATTTATAGTCACAGTGACCTTAACCTTTGGCCTAGTGGCCCGAAAATCAATCCAAAGCCAGATGTTGTCATAAGCTACCTCTGTGCCAAGTTTCATTTCAAATCTTGAACGGTTAACTTTTAAATGAACATAAACTGATTTTCTATTTATAGTCACAGTGACCTTGATCTTTGGTCTTTCGACCAAAAAAATCAATCTTAAGCGAGTTTCTGTCATAAGGTCCCTCTGTGCCAAGTTTCATTAAAAAATCTTGAATGGTTAACTTTAAAATGACCGGAAACTGATTTTCTATTTATAGTCACAGCGACCTTGACTTGGTCTATCGACCCAAAAATCAATCCCAAGCGAGCTCTTGTCATAAGCTACCTCTGTGCCAAGTTTCATTAAAAATCTTGAACGGTAAACCTTAAAATGATCAGAAACCGATTTGCTATTCATAGTCACAGTGACCTTGACCTTTGGCCTAGTAACCTGAAAATCAATCCCAAGTGAGCTCTTGTCATAAGCTACCTCTGTGCCAAGTTTCATTAAAAACCTTTGATTGTAGCTGAAGTTATTGCACAGAAACCAAACGTGACGGAAGGAATGACAGACTGACAGACAAACCCATCTTAATGTCCCCCCATCTTTGTGGGGGACAAAACAAATTGAACCAAATACAGTAAAAGTGTAAAACCTTATAATGAAGCCCCTCGACCGCTTTGCTATTTCACTTATTGTAAATTCCAAAATCCATTTTTATGATGTTTTTTCTTTGTGTCTTTCAGTTAATTTCTTGTATGATTTTCTTTAAAAGCCTCTCTCGTTTCATTGCTAAACCCCTCGATAACACCATATTATATTGCTAAATTTAAGCATTGTGACAATTTGTGTCCAGCAAAAACTTACACATTGGAATCTAGTGTTGAAAGGACAATAGCTGGTACTATCTAAATATAAGTAAAATGCTATATATATAAATGTAAGTGAAATTCAATATATTTACTCGAATGCAAAAACTTTTAAAATGAAAACAAATATGATTAGAATTATTTTTTATTTTATTTAAAAATTGTTCATGTACAATGTATTTAGATAATTATAATGATGTGATTAAATGTGTAATAAAAGCCCTTTTTGGTCCCTAAAATTGAGTTGGATTAAAATTACCTAAAACATGGTAAACATTAAGCAATTTTTATCAATAAAGAATTTGTAACAAAATAAGTGTGGTAAAATTGCTGTTAAGATGGCAAATTTTACTGATTTTTATTTTCATTGCCCTTTTTTCTTGCATTTTTGACACTTATTTTGACTGTAAATGAGTAAAATTAAGAACAAACTTTGTTTTTATCAACCTAAATAAATGTTACACTTTACAATTATTTCTAAAACATCATGATATTGTCATCAGTCAAGATTTAAATTATACATTATTTTAATACATATAGTCTTGTCTTAAATTTAATCTAAATTTGAAACATAATTCAATTTTTCAATCTTTCACTTTTGTTTTTATGGTTGGAAGGGGGTAAAATAAAGAACTTTTCATATACATATATAGAATTTTTTAAAAATATATTTTTATAGAAAAAATTACATATTTTGCTCAAACATTTATACTGAAAATAAAAAAAAACAGTAAAACAAAACAAACATATCTAACAAATTTTCAGTTAATTGGTGGTTCAATTTACATTAACCATGTAACAAGAAAAAATATAATTATTGCATTTTTAACACGAATATATCTATTTGATTAAATATGTAAGTGTGATCTCAGTGACCAAGTGATCTAAAGTGCTCTTAAATTATTACAGTGTCTCTCAAAGCGTAGTTTGTCAGTTCACTTGTAGAAGTTGATGGTTTTCTCTGTTCACCCCAGTTTCCTCCACATTCCCAAAAGTGACTTCCTCAATATCAAAGACTGGGACATAAAATCTAAATATGCAAGTTCTTTCTTCTTTATTGAAATAATTTAAGTTGTTACAATATCAAATAACAATGCCAATGGACATATAAGACAAGTCTTTGGTTAATACATACATGTTAAATTAAACACAGATTATCAATGATGTACCAGGGTTAGCTCTGGCCAAATACTTTTTTATATATTCTGATGCCAAAATCTTTCTATTTGTGCCTTTAATTTAAATTGATAAAGTTCCTTGTCAGAATAATTGTCAGAAGCCATATCTTGTCGGCAACATTTTGAAAAAGTTGCAATTGGCAGCATTGGCAATGTTGCAATGTCTGGAGCTAATTATGTCTGATGTATGTGTCCTGGACAAGTTGTCATAGGATTTAGTTTTTAACAGTTGCAATGCTTCCAAGATTTTAATTGATTTGTCAATTGGTTTACACAGCCAGAGTTTGGTTTTTTGGTTCCAACATATAAATATAGAACTAGAAATTCATGCATTTTGCGAGAAGAAACATTCCAGTGATTCCACATCTTTTTGGATTTTCTAGGATTCAGGTATTCATGCATTGGTTAAAATTTATGAAAATTCTGTTTTGTATGCTTGGGATAATTAATCATATATAAAACATTAAGGTCATTATATCAAAAATGTATAGATAAAAAATCTATGTTATCAATAAAATTCATAAATATATATGATTGAAAATACACATTTCCATTAAGAGTACTTTATATATATGATTTTATTTTTTATTTTTTATTTTTTTCAATAAGGCCAACATTGTGGTCTCACACATTTCACAAATTCTATAGACATAAAATTTTAATCAATTTTCATATGTTTTCCAACAATTTCCCATTATAGCCTAATCAAAGTGCTTCTCGACCCCTCAATTAGAATTATACTTGGGTAGATTTATGTGCGAGAAAGTTAGCTAGTTCACATGCCAATGGTGTACAGTCTTTCATGACCATCAACTTTCTGGGATCTTCTTCCTTCCCAGATTTGGCATATTCAAAATAAGTGAAAAAATCTTTACTAGGGCATAAATTACTATTATTTTACTTTCGTTATTCTGGCTCTAAATTTATGTTTTATAACTTTATTTTCAACAAGGACTTTATGTGTGTTGACAGTTGTATCTTTTCTATGATTTGTTTTCTCACAACTTTTTTAACCTTTTGTCATCTGACCCCAGTTTCATTATTATTCCCTCAACTGAGTGTACACTTCACTCAAATTTGGCAATATTTTAATGTCAGTTCCCAAGATATTGCACAGTTAAAATTGAAATATCTAATTTAATATTTAAATTGTTTATTGTATGTTTGTTGAACAAAACAAAACATGGTCTCATAAAACTTAAATTATTAAAATATTAATGAGAGAAAAATGGGAATATTTGAGTTGAGTGTACACTCAGCTGAGTAAATGATTGTAACTGGGACCTAATGTTTTGTATGATTTAAGACATATAAAATTCCTTTAACCATTTGAACTGTTTGGTAATGACATTTATTATGCTTTATCTTTCATTGACATACAAAGCAAACTTAATCACACATGCTAGCATGTTATGATTACCGGTAGTCTTATTTTCACTGCAATGGAAGTTATTTCACTATAAATGCTATTTCAAGACAGTTTAAGGTTGTATTTATATTTCACAAATTTTTTTTTAAAAAAATACACATTTTGGTTTTTTTATCCTTATAGAAATTTAAAACATTACCGCTCATGATGTGCATGTATAGTAACAGGAACAACCAAAAAATGATGTCACATATTTATACATCAGCAAAAAATTGCAGGTCATGTTCAATGGCAATTATAGCTCATAAAAATACATTTAGTCTCAAACTGAGTTTCATAGATAAAAACAGCAAATGTATATATAGATGTGTTACAAGTTAAAAGTATGAAAGTCATTCAAGAGATAACAATCCAAGGGATATTTTACTAATGGTCAAGATTGTCACATAAAAAAACATTTCTATTTGTAATTTATTGCCCAAGCTTCTTTTGTCAATAACTGTTGGCGACGAAACGTGACCCTGTGTTACACTTTTTATCAACTGGAAATTAGGATCCACCAGACCATAACAAATAGTTCTGTGTTTATTATCACAAAGTTTTCTTTTCTGATTCCACCACAAATGACTTGGGCAGGAATATTCATATTTCACCTGGTCTTCACACAACATAAATTTTGTACAGTCTCCTGGTTTAGGATAATATCCATTGGCTTTGTTTAAACATGAACGATCTGAAAATTAAATTTTAAAAAATGTTATTTTTAAAACATTAATGGTTATTAGCTCACCTGAGCTGAAAGCTCAGATGAGCTATTGCTATCCATCTCCGTCCGTCGTGCGTCGTGCGTAAACTTTTTACATTTTAATCTTCTCCTCCAAAACCACCGGGCCAAATTTAATGAAACTTGGTAACCATCATGCCTGGGTGAAGCCCTTTCAGATTTGCACAAATAAAGGAGTTATGTTCCCTTGGGACCCCATAAGGGGCGAAATAGTGAAAAACTTTAAAAATGTTCTCCTCTGAATCTACAAGAGATGTACCTTAGTATTTTCATTTATAACATCCTTAGGTCATCTATTTTCAGATTTGCACAAATAGTAGCCATGGGTCTCAAAATGGGGAAATTGTAAGGCACTAAGTTGGGAAATTGCTAAAAATTTTATATGTGTCACTATATCTTGAAAACTATCAACTTTTTGTATAGGCATGTATAAATAGAATATTGTAGGTATTGCAACAACGATCATTTTGATATATGGTTCAAGGTCAAATGTTGAAAGGTCAAGGTCACAACTGCAGAAGAAGACTTAAATTGCTAATTATCTTGAAATCTATTATCTTTTTGTATAGGCATGTATATTAGACTATTGTAGGTATTGACATGACGATCATTTTGATATATGGTTCAAGGTCAAGGTCACAGCTGCAAAAGAAGACTTAAATTGCTAATTATCTTGAAACCTATTAACTTTTTGTATAGTCATGTATATTAGAATATTGTAGGTTTTGCAACAACGATCATTTTGATATATGGTTCAAGGTCATATATTGAAAGGTCAAGGTCACAGCTGCAGAAGAATACTTAAATTGCTAATTATCTTGAAAACTCTCAACTTCTTGTATAGGCTTGTATATTAGACTATTGTAGGTATTGACATGACGATCATTTTGATATATGGTTCAAGGTCATATATTGAAAGGTCAAGGTCACAGCTGCAAAGGATACTTAAAATTGCTAATTATCTTGAAACCTATTTACTTTTTGTATAGGCATGTATATTAGAATATTGTAGGTTTTGCAACAACGATCATTTTGATATATGGTTCAAGGTCATATATTGAAAGGTCAAGGTCACAGCTGCAGAAGAATACTTAAATTGCTAATTATCTTGAAAACTCTCAACTTCTTGTATAGGCTTGTATATTAGACTATTGTAGGTATTGACATGACGATCATTTTAAAATATGGTTCAAGGTCATATATTGAAAGGTCAAGGTCACAGCTGCAGAAGAATACTTAAATTGATAATTATCTTGAAAACTATCAACTTTTTGTATAGGCATGTAAATTAGACTATTGTAGGTATTGACATGACGATCATTTTGATATATGGTTCAAGGACATATATTGAAAGGTCAAGGTCACAGCTGCAAAACAAGACTTAAAATTGCTAATTATCTTGAGAACTATTACTTTTTTGTATAGGCATGTATATTAGAATATTGTAGGTATTAACGGTCATTTTGATATAGGCTTCAAGGTTATATGTTCAAAGGTCAGGGTCATATCAACATAGGAATACTAAAAATATTAATATTAATCTTGAAAGCTATTAATTTCATGCATAGGCATGTATATAAGAATATTGTAGGTATTGAAATAACAATCATATATGGTTTGAAGTCATATATGTTCAAAGGTCAAGGACATAGCTGCATAATTATACTGAAATTGATTAATGATTGCACTACAGTTACGTCATGCATATTTTATCAGCTACTTATAAATGAAAAGTGAGTGGATATATTTCTGATTCAGTTTTGTGGGAGTTCTTAACTTGAGAAAAAATTTTAAAGTTTCAGTACTTAATATATTGTCTATTGCACTTTGCAAACAATATTGGACATATCTTCAGGTGAGCGTTAAGGCCCATGGGCCTCTTGTTATTTTTTAAATTTCAGTAACAAGAACTGCCAAAATGGACTTAGAGAGATAATTCCCATATCATGTATGTTTGGAGAACTCTGTTTTTGCAAGATAAAATTATAGATTAACACAAGGTATGCCTGTGTATGATGCGTATTTACGTAACCTTAATAATTTTGATTTGTTAGTATAACCAGGATTTTTTGCACGTATTTGTCACTTGGAAATTTGGTTTGTTGGTATAACATGGTTTTTCTGTATGTATCTATTTATTACCCGTGTAATTTAGTTTGTTGGTATAACTTTGTTTTTTCTGTCTGTATGTTTGCCTTTTCTGGGTGATTTGGTTTGTTTGTATAACCAGGTTTCTTTATGTTTTGATTCCTTACCTGTGTTATTTTTATTTGTGTATGCCTTACCATGGCGACTTGGTTTGTTGATATAAACAGGTTTTTCTGTAAATATATCTTCCTTACCTGGGAAATTTGGTTTGTTGGTATAACCAGGTTTTTCTGTAGGTATATATTCCTTCCCAATGTAAGTTTGTTTGTTGCCTTAACCAGGGTTTTTTGTAGGTTTATTTCTTAGATAGGTAATTTGGTTTGTTGGTATTACCAGGGTTTTCTGTAGGTATATATTCCTTACCTGAGTGATTTAGTTTGTTGTTATAACCAGGTTTTTCTGTAGGTTCATGTATATATTCCTTACCTGGGTGATTTGGTTTGTTGGTATAACCAGGGTTTTTTGTAGGTATATATTCCTTCCCAGTTTATTTTTGTGTGTTGCCATATTCAGGTTTTTTATAAGTATATTTCTTATATAGATAATTTGGTTTGTTTTTATTACCAGAGCTTTTTGTAGATATATATTCCTAACCTGTGTGATTTAGTTTGTTGGTATAACCAGGGTTTTCTGTAGGTATATATTCCTTACCTGGGGAATTTGGTTTGTTGACATAACCAGGGTTTTTTGTAAGTATATTCCTTACATAGGTAATTTGGTTTGTTTTTATTACCAGGGTTTTCTGTAGATTTATATTTCTTACCTGTGTAATTTAGTTTGTTGGTATTACCATGTTTTTTCTGTAGGAATATACTTCTTACCTGGGTAATTAGGTTTGTTGGTATAACCAGGGTTTGCTGTAAGTATATATTTCTTACCTGGGTAATTTGGTTTGTTGGTATTACTATGTTTTTTTTGTAGGTATATATTCCTTACCTGGGTAATTAGGTTTGTTGGTATAACCAGGGTTTTCTGTAAGTATATATTTCTTACCTGGGTAATTTGGTTTGTTGGTATTACCATGTTTTTTCTGTAGGTATATATTCCTTACCTTGGTAATTAGGTTTGTTGCCGTAACCAGGGTTTTTTGTAGTTATATTCCTTACATAGGTAATTTGGTTTGTTTTTATTACCAGGGTTTTCTGTAGATATATATTCCTTACCTGTTTGATTTAGTTTGTTGTTATAACCAGGGTTTTCTGTAGAGATATATTCCTTACCTGGGTAATTTGGTTTGTTGCCGTAACCAGGGTTTTTTTGTAGGTAAAGTCCTTACATAGGTAATTTGGTTTGTTTTTATTACCAGGGTTTTCTGTAGATATATATTCCTTACCTGTAAAATTAAGTTTGTTGGTATTGTCATGTTTTTCTGTAGGTATATATTCCTTACCTGGGTAATTAGGTTTGTTGGTATAACCAGGGATTTCTGTAAGTATATATTCCTTACCTGGGTAATTTGGTTTGTTGCCGTAACCAGGGTTTTTGTAGGTATATTCCTTACATAGGTAATTTGGTTTGTTTTTATTACCAGGGTTTTCTGTAGATATATATTCCTTACCTGTGTAATTTGGTTTGTTGGTATAACCAGGTTTTTCTGTAGGTATATATTCCTTACCTGGGTAATTAGGTTTTTTGGTAAAACCAGGGTTTTCTGTAAGTATATAATTCTTACCTGGGTAATTTGGTTTGTGTGTATAACCAGGTTTTCCTGTATGCTGTTTATCTTTTGTAACACTGGCTGGTTTAGCTGTTGTTCTTGTTGCACTTCTAGGACTTTGAGTTGGCAAGCTTCTGTTTTCTGCTTCTAATAATATTTCTGCCATTTTTGTTACTAATGGATACTTCCTCTTTGAAGAGGGACAAATCTGGTTGAAATCATCTAAGTCTAAGGACCAGACCGTACATCCACCATAGCCTTCTGATATCATCCAGCGAGCCTGAAATTATAACGTAAGCACAACTGTATCTTGAATTTATACAAAGGACCATCCTATATTAAAATCGACTATTCTTAAAAAATTGATGGTCATAACAATTTGTAAAATTTTTATCAATTTCAGCAAAAAATAGTACACATTTAAACATTGGACACACTCAAAGTCAGGATACAAATCCATTAGTTCATAGCAAATTGTTTGATGTTTAATAATTACAAAATTTTCTCTTGGATTCCAACACTGATCACATGTAAGCATAATTTACCTGCTTTTAAATATACATGAAAAATAAATTGTATGCAATCAATTTTAAGAAAAATTTTAAAAATTACTTGTACATGTAAAAAGTACTTATTACCAGTAGTGACATCTTTTAGGTAAAATTACAATCAAGCCTGTCTAGAATTATTGCAGCTCTTTGATATTATATACCATCATAGCAGAGCAATGTCATAGCTTCATTTTGGACATGAGGAACGTCTTAAATTATTCAAGTCATGTTTATTATGATTTGAAGTAACAGAATCTGTAATACTTGTCATGTGATCAGTATGAATAAAATTTTAAGATTCAAGTTCAATAGGCTTAATTACAAACTGCTTCAAATCAGATCACAAAATTTATTTATTGTCGGGGAGGGGGCGGTCAGTGGCCTTGTGGTCATAAACAAGTGTTCAGTATTCCAGGTCTGACCAACTTGATATGTGAAAGATTTTAGACGAGCATAGAAACACCAACAATCCAATCAATTGATAAATATACAACAACTAATGTTCGCTAACATCAAATTGCAGGAAAAACTTAGGTTTTTTATGAGACCAACCCTGTTTTTACTCTATACAATTTCAAACTCATTACTCAATTCCGCCTACAGGTACATGTCAAAGTACTTTATGGAAAATTAAACCATGAGAGTACATACCTTAGTTTCAATACTCTGTTCATCATCATATCCGACCCATAGATCTCCATTGACGTAATAAGGTACTTTTTGATCAGGGTCTCTGTATGTGGTACCCTGGCCTGATGACTGCAGGAGACAGATCTGCACACAACATTTAATATACAATAATTTCATCTAATTATGCATATAAAGACCACCTACAAGACCTAATCAATATGAATTTCAAAGACAGGTGTTTTTTATTTAGAGGTTTATTTTGATTGAAATTTAAAACAAAGGGCCTTAAAACAATGGTCTTACCTGATAGGTGGTCTTTATTTATTTATTTATTTATTTATTAGATTATTTTTAACAATTAAAATAATGATGCCAAAATACCGGTAAAGATAAATTATCAAATGAAGTGCATAGTACATACATATTTTATCTATAAAGATAGTTTGATTTAAACGTTATATTTCAATGTCAGACTTAAATTTTAAAAATGAAATTTAATTCCATGTTAGTGTTTATTTGAGAGCTTGAATTGTTAAAACTTTTAATATAGTTTTCAGAAATTAAATGTAGACAATTTCCTCCGTTTCATCTAATATCAAGAAAAATTCTCCATTAAACCGCCAACAAAGATAAGCTTTATGAAATTGAGGCCGAACTTTCTGCCTTAGCGATAGTAAATTACTTTTTTTATTGTAAATACCTATGATAGAAATGTTATGTGCTAATTTTGAATGCATTATTTTAATAGAAATTCAAAATTGGCAAATGACAGAAATATAAAAAAGTAACTTTCCATGATAAAGACAGATAGTTCGAGCGAATCAACCATACCTCATAATATGACAAAATACTAGCTTGTTTAGTATGCTTCCCTTTACTAGGTTGTCCAGTAGCTGATGCTCCAATACCAGTAGATGAAGTTGCAAGTTTAAATGACCTTCCGAAAGTAGCCAATCCAATGTTTAATAATTGTTTTGGTGCTCCAAGGCTTACCCAATATTCAGCTACCCATTTCTAAAACAATGTAAATGGTGTTAACTTGTATATAAGATATTTTTATGACACTGCTTATAATATGAATCGAGAACGAGAGGTCGTGGGTTCGACCACCCGGTCTGGTCATACATGATACTTTAAATTTGAAAAACTGCTTCTTAAGAATAGAATATTGACGTGGTCACCCGGTGCCAGGATAATTGACTTGGGAGTCAATATGCTTGCCTTTTGGCATATCATGACACGGAGAGCTAGCACTACCAAAAATACGCGTTAGTACACGACAGACCATAATATACACTTGCACATCTCACACATATACGAATTATTTTCAATTAACCCATGCAGATTAATGACCTTACTCTCTTTGTGAATACAAGCACTCGGCAGTTTGAAGTGAAAGTCACGGGGTCCTTAAAAGCCGATGCCTCTTGTCAAGACAGGCGTTGAACGCTCCCTGTATATTGCCTTTAGGCTGCATTAAGTTATTTAACTTTAACTTGTATTTGTATCATATATTAATTTTCATTTTTTTTTTTTTTTTTATTTTATTTATTTTATTTTTTTATTTTTTTTTTTTTTTGATTTTCTAAAAATATATTTTTAAAAAAGTAGATTACTTCTTATCACGATCCGTGAGATTCTTTTCTAAAATTTTATTCGAATTAGCTGTAAATAAACGGAATCTTAATGTTTAATGATGATTCTTATTTGCTTTGAGCATGCGCACGGATAAACAGAAACTCAAATGAATCGAAGGTGAAACCAGACAAATTGTATTAATTGTCTGTCATCCAAATGCATTTGCAATGGCGTTATGTATCCCTTACAAAGTCACAGTCTGTATTTATTCGAGCGTTTATCGTTGAACCAAATGTAACATTGTTCATTAGGAACATCATTTGTTTGTACCGCTTTAATGTTTACGTCGAGAACAACAAATGGACCGAAGCCTATGGAGAACATTAACTACGATTTCATCTACGGCATGAACATGCCATGACACAAAAAGAAGAAGAAAAAGAAGAAGAAGATTAAAAAGGAAAAATAAGTGCAGCTTTAAGCGCGCTGCAAAGGTCAAAATTTCGGTCACTTTACCTATAGCCGGTGACGTCTCGATAAAAGGGAAATATTCTAGATTGGGACGTAAAACCAAAAAAATAAATCAAATCTCGTCGATATAGCTAGAAAATTATTTAAGCGACGTTAAACAACATTGAAACATAATATTAATATTAAAATGTATGACTTGTGCATGTAATATAAAGGAGGATTTTAATTGTAATGTCCTGTTAATGACCATTTATTTTTATCAACTTGAACATTGCACAAAATCAAATGCCTTCCAAAACCCACTTACAAGTTTAAATTGAATTTTTTTACACTGAATCCCCAACCAAAAACACTGGTCATAACCTAATTGTCCAAATAAAAACAAAATAACGAAATCAAGACCGCGAAATCATCTTTAAGTTTCAAATCGCAAAAAAAAGAAAAAGAAAAATATAGAAAATTCTGCTAATTCTCGAAGTGAGCCATATTATTCGTCGTTAATATTTTACACACAGTTGTTTTATTTCGGATGATTTAATGATGTTATCTAATACGTGAATGTCGCATGCAAAAATCAAACTTGATTGCCAAAATTACCGCTATTGAACTCTGTGACATACACGCATGTAAACATCAGGGTCATTTCTGTTTTTGTAAGCAGTTTAGCTGCATCAAGCAACGGAAGATAAACATGATTTTCAACTCAGGAAAGAAATCGTCATTTTGATAATGAATTATATAAGCCTTTACTATGCTTTGTTAATCATGACTTTATGTTCGCATCATTTCTGGTAAATCGGCAGTTTCCAAGAATTTACATAACACAAATCAATGACATATGATGCTTGGTTTTAATAGACATCATTCTAGACTTTGAAGGATCGAATATTCGATAGTAGAATTTGAAGGAAAGAATATTTCATTAAATGAAAAGAAATAAATAACATAACATGTAATAGGTAATATGTTCAAAGGTTGACTTGTTAGTGGCTACGTATTTTTATAAGTAGAAAGTGTTGAGAAAAAATTAATCCCCTATCATCAAAGTTAATTCCGTAAGTCAAAGTTTTGTTTTTGAAATTTTTTTTATTTGTTAATTGACTCAACAACTTGAATATTAAGCATCATTACAACATCAGATAATATTTGGATATTAATATAATGAATATGTAAAGTTTTCTATAAGTGTCATGGTCAGTTACCTTTGCCTTTTCTATGCTTATTGTTTTATCATATTTAACTAAGAATGTTTTTGTAGATTCATGCAAGTCCAACTATTTTTCACAAAAATCAAAATTCATTTGTCCTTCTCACTTCCTATAAACATATTCAAGCTATACGTAATAAATAAAACGCAATTCTTAAACTGAAACAACGCGTATCCCTCTCCGCACGGACCGTGATGGACGAATAAACTGTTTATCGTAGTGGCATAAAACACTGAAAAACAAACGGAATATAAACAAGGTGCAAAAAAACATTAGGATCACTCATTAAAAACACCGACTTTGGATTGGCGCCGGTTATGATAAATGACCACTGATTTATAACACCCCAGCTACAGATTGGTACTGGTTACGGTATCTCTATACAGCCCCACTCAGTTTAATATGACTGATGGTGTGACCGTTTAGAAAGCGCAGCTGGTTACAACTTTGATAGGGGTTATCTCTGTTTTTACTAATTTACAAAACTGTCAAAAGATGTACTTTGGTTTCTATTGGTATACTTTTGTACTTGATGGGGTTATAACCTTGCATGTCACTGAACTGGTGAATAATTCTGTATTCCAATAATGGGGGTCAGATATAACAGTATCATGTTTTTATATCTACAATTTAAACGAGTATAACTTGGAGCTTGTTGCTACTTACTTTAAACATTTCAGAATAATAATAGAGAGGATAAATTGAAACCCAAGTTCAGGCGTACTTAATTATAATATCTCGGAGATCAAGTTTCAATGTTACCATGTGCTGTTTGTTTTACTTCCAAAATTAGCAGACGATCTAGGTAAAACCGTTCGGTGTCTATTGTATCTTTCTATAGTCCCGAGTACTTTTGAAAGGATTTTTTAAAGTCTCTCGTGATCTCGTACGATCCCGTGGATGTTACTTGATTCGAGATTCAATGTGGAGGCTTTTTGAGGGAAATTTCACGTGAATTTGACACAAAATTTTCAACTCACCAGTATATGATTGTGGTATGGTGGTGATAGAAATTTCGTAGTTTTATTCGTTCTAAAACATGTACACGCGTTGTCTATAGAGAAGCTTAGGCCGCCAAAATTCTGCGCTTTCTATAACTATATACCCTAAACGTATTTATTTTAGCGTGTTTTACTTCTCTCGGTATTATAAAATCAAACTGTTTCACGTAGTTAAATTTTCGCGCAAAACAAATAAGCGAAAATTAATACATTGCGAAAATAAATATTTACAGTAGATCCCTGAAACAAACATTGAAAACAGCCTTATCTTCGTATTCCTCCAACGCTGAAAAAAACCAAGAAAACTGCAACACGTCCGAATGTCCTCTGACCCGTATGAGCCGCCAGACCTGAAGTGTGTAAGGGTCGGAGGAAATTCGGACAACGTAGCTTCAATTATAACTACCGGTATTTGATAATTTATAAATAAAATCTTACTATATTTAGTTGTCTTTCGTCGCCTGATGACCTTGGAAACAGAGGACTATGGTGTCCAGTTTCGGTCTCCCAGTGACCGTGTAGATGATACGTAATCAAGCTCATAAAATCTAGATATCTACAATGCAAAACACAAAAAAAAAAAACGTTAAAACCATTAAAACTTTTTTAATTTTGAAAACGTTTCCTAAATTATTTTCTCTATAAAAAAGTTTATTAGATGGTTGGTTTGATTTAGTTGGTTATAATTTTGTTTAACGTCGTAATAGCATTTTTCCAGCTATTCTTAGGATTAACCTCAGAACAAGCTCGTGCACGCGCCAGACGTGCGAGTGTAATTTATGGGCCAGTGTTGTACTGGCCCAGTCCAATAGGAAATCAAATTATTCAAATCTTCGTTTGGGTAATGAACTTGTTCAAGAAAATACATGCATAATTTTTAAAAAATGAAAGAAAAAAAGAAAAAAAAACTATTATTGTTTCCTGTTTTATCACAATATACAACTAAGGAAAATAGTTGGTTAATTGTTACGTTGAATCTATCACAAGACGGACTCTCATCTTTAACCACCTTTAATCCGAGCTTAAAGATGCTTACAGATGCGCGTAAAGATGCTTAAAGATGACTTAAAGGTGCATAAAAGGCACTGTCATCTTTAAGCCTGGTTTAAAGACGGCTTAATGGCACTGAAATTTTAAGCTCATTTACACCATTTGGCTTAAAGATGGTATCAAATGATCTTAAAAAATAAATCTATGAATCATTTATTGGCTTTTTAAAACAGAAATCTGAAGTTAGTTGCAGTCTATATTTAAAATAAAAAAATATAAATAAACGATAAAAATGGAGTTGAAATAAAAGGGAAACAAATAAATGAATTAATTAATTAATTAAAAAATTGGATTTGGAATAAAATCAAACACTGACATATATTTAACGAAGCACAATACAGGTAAGTAACGGAAATCACGGAAATAAAATAAATCTGGTTTGTTATACAAGTAGATGGTTTACAAGGGATTTGTTTGCTTGACTCGGCAAAATACAATTTTACTCGGAAACATCATATACATTTGAAGTCAATAAATAATTAGAAATAAATTTAAATAATAAAAACTAAATTCAATAATAGATGATTCAATTTAAAAATAAATAAATGAATAAATAAATAAAGGATGAATACTTAAATGAATGGATGTATCGATGGATAGATAAATCGACATAGAAAGAAAGACAGAAAAAAGAAAGAAAAGAATGGTTGGATGGTTCAATAAATAATTTAATTAATTAATTAATTTAAAAAAAGATGATTAAATAAACTTGATGGATGGATGATTGAATGCATGCATGAATGGATGGATAAATAAATAAATAAATAAAGGATGGATAGTGGAATGGATGGATGGATGGATAAACCAATAAAGAAAAAATAGAAAAAGAAAAAACAAGAGAATAAATAAATAATTTAATTAAATAAATCAAAGATGGATAAATTATATATTTATATATATATATATATATATATATATATATATATATATATATATATATATATATATATATATATATATATATATGCCAAAACTAAGCAATACTGTAGTCAAGAAGAAACAGATTTGTTAATTTGTTACTTAAAACATGTTTGATTTGATTTGTTTCAATGGGGTTTTACGTCTCAGTCAAGAATATTTCACTTATTTTGAGACGTCACCAGCTCTATTTGAAGTGACAGAAATTTTGTCCTTTGCAGTGCGGTCAGGGAAATGCAGGGTGGGTTATTTAATGTGCCATACCTGCCGTGACAAGAGACATCGGTTTTAAGGTCTTATTCGAAACACCACGTGACTTTAATTAACAAATATTAAATGTTTGGCAAAAGAACAGTCACTCCCAATTTTTCAAGTGACCAGGGATCGAACCTCGACCTCCCACATACGAGGCAAGTATCTATTGGCTAAGCTACTGTAGTGGTCCAGAAAAAAGTGATTTGTAGGTCAAAATATGTACTTTGTAACAGAAACGACCGAACAATACAAGAAGAAATGATAAACACATATTGAGACCTCTATTTATAAGACAAAGACATGACACAAAAATCATAAAAGTAACTAATAAAAAAACGAACAATGGAAGGCATGGAAAGATATATACATATTGGGACAATCGATTATAAAACTCCTGACTTTGGGCAGGCACTGGAGTTATTGTTCATTGGTGTTTCAATAGTATAGGTATCCGGTTTATTGGAGTGCCTCAACCATGCCCAGTGCCTCTCATTTGCTTGACCATCGGTGGTCCATTAAATACATCCATTTAAAAGTACGCCTTATTTTACCAAATAATGAAATATTAACTACAACGATATTGATGTATATATTACTTTGATAATTCCGGAACATTGTAACCGATATTAATCTGGTATTTCGTTGGTGCTACAGATGCAGTCAATAGAAGTCTTCTATTAACATCACCGGTCTCCGAGTTAAAAGCTTCCTTTAACTCCTGAAAAAAAGTTTTTTGAAACAATTTTGTTACAAAGTATTATTACTTTAATATAAATCATATAATATACTACCATATTAAAATGATATATAATAATATTATATTAATTTATATAACAATACTATATATGAAATATATATTTTTTCATACAATACCCAATGTTATTATTTGAAGATTATTCTGAAGAAATACAGTAGATGTAGCATTGAATGTTGTTTTCGACTATATAATGAGAAAAAGGGACTATTTACTTTATGAGGAAGTACTTTGGTTAACCTGGTATTGAAGATTTCCTAGTGACCGACAAAATGAATATATTCAAACAAACCGGAAGAGGTTAGCTATTTAAAAAAAAAAACTAACTTTTTAAAGTACATGTACTAATATTGAAGGATTTTTGTACAAACAATCGGGTTAAAAACTCTCAGAAGATAAGCTTTTCAGTATCATTACCATATATGGTAATTGTATTGTTCTGGCTCATCACACCTATTTTCAAAACCATTTATTCAAAATTTATATTAAACGAACTTCTTTATATAAAACGTTCATAAATTCCCGTCACTGGAGTAAATGAACTTGCAATAAAATTGCATATATATTCAGTGACTTTTATATCCATATATATATGGATGGTTTTTTATGTTACACCTTATACATGTTAAGTGAAAACTTCTGAACTTGTGTTATTGCAGTATTTGGTACAGTTGTGAAAAGTCACTGAATATTTTTATTTTTATTTTCATAGATTATATAACATTAAAGGTGAAGTATTATTGTCATTTCGTAATGGAAGCCAATTTATAATTATATATTACAAACACCTGTAAATTTTAATGTGCCATATGTGCACATTTCATAAAACAATTCCTCATCAGTGACACTATGGGACGAAAAGTTTGATAGAGAAAAACGTGAGCCATACAATTGAAAATTAATGGTTCTAAAGTTCCATAATTATATGAATCCAAATCCAGCTAAGGAATGCTTTGCATGAGGGAACAAACCTTGGTTTTAATTCAATTTAAAAAATTGAGGGAAGGAAAATGTTACTCACGGTAAGTACTTTCATGTACTAAGAACATATGATAATATCTTTTGGTTGTATTGTGTTACAGTTCGCAATACAATACATATTTTACTATGAATGTTTTCTTTTTTATGATTTGCTTACATTTACATGTATATTTTAGAGTTGGAAGTAAGACCCATTTCACAGAACTTGTAAGAAAAAAAAAATCTTAATTAAATTTAAAACATAAAAAAATCTCGATTACCATCTCATAACGGAATTGTTTTTTTAAAACTAGCAGTACTTTTATGTGTTTCGGGATGTCGGTGGCCGGGTGGTCTAACACGCATGCTTACGGATCACAATAGCTAGCTTCGAATTTCACCCGGGCAGATCCTATTGTGAGAAAGTTTGTCAGTTCGCTTCCCGAAGATCTGTGGTTTTCTTCGGATACTCGGGTTTCCTCCACCACCCAAGAACTGACCGGAACTGACCGCCTCGATATAAGTGAAAGGCTCATAATTCGTGTGTGAAACAATATAAATCAAAGCAATCAATATGTTTTGCATTTTACATGTTTTATTGTGACTTCGTAATTTCTTTGCTGGTTCTGTTGAGTTTATGTTTTTTTGGATAAGTAGCAGTTCAGTAACACTGGCATTATAATCTTGTTTTGTTTCAGCTTGTTGATGTCATGTTTTGGTTGCCTTGGTTACGTCTGGTTTAACGTAATACTGCATTATTTTTCATTTACCTTAACAAGTAAAACAAAATTTTGTTTGTCCTGTGGACGTCCTCCTCTATGTTTGTTACTAGGGTATTGCCAGTACAAGTCAAGCCCATCGAAATTATGTTCTCGAAGAAACGAGATCGTTGATGATATGAAAACTTGTCTGTTGCTCGAAGATTCCACCATTTTTGTAAATTCATAACTTGCAGCATTCCATCCACCAATAGCCAAAAGCGTCTTCAGCTCAGGATATCCATATTTTAGATCGTTGAATATTTTAAAACTGTACAATATAAAAATGATTTTAAAAACTCAAAATTTGTACCAAAAAATTGTGGATAATTGAATTATCTTGACTATAATTTATCATTATTATTATCATTATTATTTTATTATTATTATTATTATTATTATTATTATTATTATTATTATTATTATTATTATTACATGACTTAAATATTTGATATTGGTATAATAAACTTAACCTGAAAGTTTATTTAGGGTACACTGGTCGTAAATTATTGGTCTGCAAACCAAACTCATCATTCGGAATACCTTTGGTTTCTAGTGTCAAACAAATTAACGTTACGTGGCTATATATTCAATGCATCAAAATTGATTATTGTAGCTAAGAATGAAACGCCCGAGACACATTAATTACTAAATCTGGGATTCAGTTATTAAATTTAGGATTCACGCTACTGAATCTAGGATTAAGTACCCCAACTCCAATGAACGCTACTTAATTGATTTTCTCGTCAATGTGAATTAATCTCTTTTTCAGTGACTAAATTTAATTAAGTAGCAAAAACCATAGATGCAGTTCTCCGAAAAAGAATATATGTACTAAATATAGGATGAAGTAACTTCATCTAGGATTACACTACTTAATTACTTAAGTGTAGTTGTTATTATCTATAGAACACACACACACACACGCACACACACACACACAAAGTTATATATATATATATATATATATATATATATATATATATATATATATATATATATATATATATATATATATATATATATATATATATATATATATATATCTTTCTGGTCGTTATATGTAATAAGGTAATAATTACTTGTCACGTTATATATAGCATCTTTCTGATAGCTATGTAGTAACTACTATGGTTATGTTATGTGTGACAGTGCAAAATCTGCACTTCTTTTTATATTTTTTTTATTTATTTCATCTCAAAAATTTCTAATTTCTATTTCATATCTTTATTTATATTTTTCAAAAAAATATCACTTTGCAAAATATTCCAGTAATGCAAATAATATTAAGTATTCAAATCCCATTTTATTTAAAATGTTTTAGACTCAAATTGTTGAAAATTATTTCATTAATTTTTTCTTTACACTTTATAGACAAGCCCGGATTCTCAAAAAGGGGCGGAGAAATGGTCATTTAATGCTACATTAAATTGATCCTTTTAACCAACCTTCAGGATAATTAAAAAACCATTGGGTCATCTCCTGTGGTGCAAGTCAACATTAAAACTGACCAGTGTAACATCACAGAAGATTCAAACAGAAAGGACCAGTTTTAAACCTCAATAACGGTACATTTACCTGTGACAAAATCATACAACTTTAAACTTTTAAATTTATTTTTCCCAACAGAAAATCAAAGTACTGAAGCGCTGATAGGATGTTGTCTTTTGCACAATGAAAGTATAACTAATGTCCATCCATTTAATCAATGGATGGACATTAGTTATACTTTCATTTCAAAAACATCACATAACTATGGTATATATATATATATATATATATATATATATATATATATATATATATATATATATATATATATATATATATATATATATATACCATAGTTATGTGATGTTTTTGATTGAAAAATGGCTTCCAAATGTTAATAGGACAAAGAAAACATGTAAATTGAAATTGTCTTTACTTTAATGTTTTCAAGCGATACCTAAACCAAGGTTTTGAGTATACATCAAAGAGAGTGACAGAAACCTCTGAAATTAAGTCTTAACCAATACAAGGGGTATTTTCTCTTACATATAAATTTAATATAAATTTTCATCATACTTGATTCATTTCAGACTGTTGATTGAAGTCATAATAAACAGTCATATATTTACATATATACAGTCTATATTTCCAGAATTTTGCTTCTTGTTGTTGTAGGGAACAAACTAAATGGGTTTTAAAAAAAAAAAAAAAAAAAAAAAAAAATAACAAAGTAACATAGCTACAACATGTTCTATGACCATTACTTGCATGCAGAATGCTAAAAGTCTTAGTTGAACTCCTTAAAACCAATAGGCACTCATGCAAGTACACAAGTTGAGTTGCAATTTCATATTCTACATGATGTATGATTCACATACAAAATTTTAGTTCAAGATCTCAGGGTTCTCGTTGTGCAAGTAATACATGAATATAATCACTGACAAGTTTTAAACTGAAATAAATGTAAGTTTATTCTGATCCAAATTTAAAAATACATGTATACGGTGTCAACATTTAGATCTGCTTCAAAAACTTTACTATTTTCATATATAGATAGTGTTTGAATGCATGTATTATAACTCAACTCAGTCTTTCTTATAATAATAATAATAATAATAATAATAATAATAATAAATTGCATGATACTGACCATCTTATATGGCTCAATGCATATTTATTGGCAATATATATATAACAATGCCTAGACAACAGAGTACCTGATATCACCGAATTCATAGATGTGCATTATAAATACTATTATTAGCCCAAATTTAATTATTTAATATATTTTTATTAACATTCCTTCAAGGTGCAAAAATGTGCTCTCTTTACATCTGGAAAATACTTGTCGATTCCTATCATTCAGTTTGAAAAATGTGTGCCTCTAACCGTTGGGACAGGAAGCCGCATATGCTAATTACCTTTAATTTTATTTTAAATAGTCATATCTAATCACCTTGTTGCGCAACGAATAGTACAGAATTAGCGGCAGTTTGTGTAAATTTTTCAAACGGCACATGTTTAATACATATCATTGTTAGAGTCACCTTAAGGGTTTTCCAGGTCAAGTGACCAATCAGAAAAATAAGTAAATTATCAAATTCTCTTAGAAGGCCTCATCTTTGACGTCATCAAAGTACAATACAATCTTCACTTCGCGATTTTCTGGTCACTTTTGTATGGGTGACCAGAGAATAAAGAATTTAAACTTATTTAAGTTTTTAATCATCTTTTCAGGTGAGTGCCTTCTACTACTTTATGTTGTTCTCATTTATTAGACTGTTTTATTTTTCATATATTAGACATGATTTATTTTAATCTCAACTCAATTTCTATTTATGACTGCACCATTATTTTTTTCAATGATTGATTATATTTTTTAAAGATCTCTGGTACATTTGTAACTGAAACTGCATTTTCAATCACATTTGTTTAAAATATTTACCTTTGATTTAATTTCACAAATGTGATTTTTACATGTAATGTTTTATATTTTTTGTTTCAAATGTCCATTTAGTAAATGTGTGTAAAATATTTCATCAAGTACAGAATTGTCTTCAACGACCTCAGTACTTTGATTTCTGACGTGATAGTTTACACGCATGCGTTTTGCATTGTTCTGTCGTATACAAAAACATAGGCATTAGCAAAGATACACTTTGAATGTGTTGACTGTAACACAAGCTTCTGTCTAGTATGTTAGTTTTCAGGTAACATAAAGAATTTTTTTGTTTTTAAATCTTACATAAGCCGAACTTGTTAAAAAAATCTTAACGATAGCATGCAACGCTATATTAATACATATCATCTTCAAATCAGATTCTTTTATTGTTTTCACTTATTCAATACTTAATTAATGTACTGTTCAAATAAGCATTTTACAACAAAAGATCTTTATAGGAGACGTCAGCAATGTAGAAAAATATCTCTCGGAGCGAAGTATGTCAAGATAATGTAGGTGTATGATTGATTTATTAGTAAATACAAGCTTGAAGCGGGGGTGCCCGAAAATGAGTTAGGTACCTTGTGGTAAATATAGGTAGGGGGGACCCCGTATGCGAAACAAGTGCCTGTGATTAACAAGCGTGTGTAAATGTTTACATGTGACATCACAAATGTTAGTGGCCAATCAAAAAGGGGATAGAGTGAAAAGTGCTAATCTCTCTGTGTCTTGCTTTTGATTCATGGTTTTCTTATGTTAATTTATTTAAAATTATTTTAATTTATCTAAATACTCTTGTTCTTAAATTCCCATAACAAGTCTTTAGTCTTTTAAAGGCATAAATAGTTAAATTAAATTATTATTTAATATTTTCATATGATGATTGGTTTCAAAATTAATCCTACTGCTGAGATTTAAATATTTATACGTGAAAACAACAAGTACATTCATACAGATCTTTTACTCACAAAATTGCAATTTAGTTTTCCAAATTCCAGTTATATGTATCTATATTTTATTATATCACTATTTTGTTACTTTTATAATGTTAATATTATGTATTTTAGCGACATTTTGAAATATTATTGTAATTTATATGTTGGACACTCGTGTGTGGGTGACCAGAGAATAAAGAAGAATTTAAACCTATTTAAGTTTTTAGCTCACCTGAGCTGAAAGCTCAGATGAGCTATTGCTGTCCTTCTTCGTCCGTCGTGCGTCGTGCTTCGTCCGTCGTTCGTCGTCCGTCAGGCGTAAACTTTTTACATTTTAATCTTCTCGAAAACCATTAGGCCAAATATAATGAAACTTGGCTACCATCATGCCTGGGTGAAGCCCTTTCAGATTTGCACAAATGAAGGAGTTATGTCCCCTTGGGTCCCCATAAGGGGCGAAATAGTGAAAAATTTTAAAAATCTTCTCCTCTGAATCTACAAGAGATATACCATAGTTATTTGATTTATAACATCCTTAGGTCATCTATTTTCAGATTTGCACAAATGGTAGCCATGGGTCTAAAAATGGGGAAATTGTAAGGCACTGAGTGGGGAAATTGCTAAAAATTATATATTTGTCTCTATATCTTGAAATCTATCAAATTTTTGTATAGGCATGTATATTAGAATGTTGTATGTATTGCGACAACCATCATTTTGATATATACCACTAGTTTAAGGTCATGTGTTGAAAGGTCAAGGTCACAGCTGCAAAAGAAGACTTAAATTGCTAATTATCTTGAAAACTATTAACTTTTTGTATAGGCATGTATATTAGAATATTGTAGGTATTGCGACAACAATCATTTTGATAGATGGTTCAAGGTCATATGTTGAAAGGCCAAGGTCACAGCTGCAAAAAATACATAAATTGCTTATAATCTTGAAAACTACTAACTTTTTGTATAGGCATGTATATTAGAATATTGTAGGTATTGACATGATGATCGTTTTGATATATCGTTCAAGTTTATATGTTGAAAGGTCAAGGTCATATCAACATAGGAATACTAAAATTATTAATTATCTTGAAAGCTATTAATTTCATGCATAGGCATGTATATTAGAATACTGTAGGTATTGACATGACAATCATATATGGTTCAAGGTCATATATGTTCAAAGGTCAAGAACATAGCTGCATCAGTATACTGAAATTGATTAATGATTTGGAAATTTTTCATTGCACTACAGTTACTTCATGCATATAATATAAGCTACTTATAAATGAAATGTGAGTGGATATATTTCTGATTAAGTTTTGTGGGAGTTCTTAACTTAAGAAAACTTTTAAAGTTCCTGTACTTAATAAATTGTCTATTGCACTTTGCAAACAATATTGGACATATATTCAGATGAGCGTTAAGGCCCATGGGCCTCTTGTTAATAATCTTTTCAGACATTAAAAATCATCCAAAAAGCAGATTTTACATATGAAGCACCTTTCTGGTAGCTATACTGTAGTAACTATTTGTCATATTATGTAGCACCTTTCTGGTAGCTATATGCAGTAACTACTTTTCACGTTATGTGTAGCAAACACGATATATGTAGCAACTTTCTGGTAGCTATATGCAGTAACTTCTAGGTTACCCCATTTACGTACAGATTGTTAATTGGCCTCTTAACTCGGATAAGGCCTAATCATAAGATGGTCTCACTGCTGTTCCACTCCGGTTGACTACATTCCAGAAACAAGTTGTCTCCAGCGGCCCGTTTCACGAAGCATACTTAGGAAAATGTTTTTTCCTAACTATGACTTTGGAACAAATATGTTCTATGTCCGTTTTACGAAACCATCCTCAATTTAGGAATATTCCTAACTCTTTCCTAAAGTTAGGACAGGTAGAAATTTGACTTAGGAAAGAACGTATCATTGCGGCTGCTTATAACTATCTTATATATATGTGTGTGTGTTTCGACGAGAGCATGTGTTTAAAGACAGGAACAACCAACTAGATTATATAAATAAAGATATCACCCAAAGATATTGACTTTTACTTCCTGTTATTTAGCACTGTAATTTATTGAACCGTAATATTTTGAGACAGACATTGCACTCACAATCTCTACTGGTGTCACTAAATATTTGACAACCCTGAGGTTGATCGATTCTTTTAATTAATATGTCATGTGCTACTTTTGAATTTCTATGAAATAATATGTTAATTAACGTTTAAAGAATGTTAAGTCAGTACCTGGTAGAATAAACTTTAAGAATTTATTTGATCATAATTCATGAAAAATAACCAAGCGTTAAAAAATCTTTTGAATTAAATTTAATTTAAAATTTGAACATGAATCTTCTTTATTTAATATGAAGCAATTGCTCAGTAAAGATAACATTTGTCTACTGGTCAATTTTTTTTGTGTTGTACTGCTTTGTCCGAAGATAGAAATATGTATATTCCAAAACGGTACTATGTGAAACCAAATAGTTTAAAATTTTATTCTTTATTTAATGTTGCAATTTTATCTTTACAAATTAAATCAAGTAAGTTTATAACAATTATTAATGAAAGAATCGGTACTACCGGTCCTCCGGGTTAACATAATGTAGTTGTATACATGTAATTATGTTATGCTGTTACTCATGCATTATTTGTTTTATATTATACATATGTTTATATATTCTCAATTTGTATTTTTTGCAATATAAGAAATAAAGAAACTTGAAACTCTAAAAATAGTCAAATTAACTGGAAAAGTTCACTGATAAAAAAATTAAATTAAATGGCCGAAACGTTTAATCTCACCAAGCCATTTTATTTTTTTTTAATTTCTGCCACTGATCTGTTAATCTTTTAACTTTTTTAGTGATTCTTCCCATGATTTGGATTTAATACTATATGATTATTCAATAAAAAGAAACAGTTTAATTGTTCTTGATTTGTCTGCTTTTGTAATGCGTCATAAAAATAAAACATCAAAAATGATTTAACTATTACTTGTTGTTTTATTACATATCAATGAATTTAATAAATGGTAAATAAAAGAAAATGCATTTATTTTGATTTCAATACCTAAAGGTTTGAACATTTTTTTTAAATGGCGGGCACATATTAAATACTCTTTAACAAATTTAAACTTTGGCGTAAATCTACAGATTTTGTAAAATTTTGAAAATGTTCTGTTCTTTGCAACAGTCTTTTATGGTTTAATATGTATTTTGGGTAATAAAAACCTGTTAATTGTGAACATTAAATACCGATATAAACAATGATAATATTAAAGCTTTAAAATCCAGAAAGAGGTTTAGGGTTGTTTTTGCGACATAACCGAAATATTCGATAGGGTATTGCATACAGGTTTATTTAAAAATTTTGTGCAATCGTCATAAAGGGCAAATTGTTGTTGTGATGATTTTAAAATCGTCGTTTTAAATCGTCGGAAATAAATTACCACAAAAAAACATATCTGTATAAATCCATCACACGTGTAAATATTTCATTAATAATCTAGATTTTTTAAAGGTTTTAGTCTGCTTTAGTCACTATAAAAAAATAATAAAACAAATAAATAAATAAATAAATAAATAAATAATTGTAAACATGATAAGCTAATCCATTACAATTTTAATGAACCTTTCATTATAAAACGCTAACTGGTCTTCAATTAATACTAAAAAGATAAAATAAAATGAAATAAAACAAATTAGGACGAAACAAAGCAAAATGTCAATTAACTATAAATGAATTAAATTATAAATAAATAAAACAAAATATTAATTATAAATTAATAGAATAACAAAAATAAATAGATAAATAAACGCGATAATTAATAGTAAACGCTAAGAAGTGATCAATGAATACTAAAAAGATTAAATAAAATAGAGTACAATTATTCAACATCACATAAAAAGGTTTTATTGATATTAATTTTTTTCATTTTTCAAAGTCTAATGATAGATAATCAACTATAAAACAAACATAGCAGTCCTTCTCCATATCACAATCCCCAAAAAAAGGAAAAACTTTGCAAACTGGCAAAATATGTTATACACGTGAACTTCCATCAAGAAAGTGAGGTCGGGTGCTCCGGAAATATTATTATATATTTATCAAAAGACTTGAGTTCATGGCTCTCATTACCTTATTTTTTCATCCAATCAAACTACTTCATTACTTAATCCTTAATTTTCTCTACTAAATTTAACTACGGTGTCAGTCACTTGATTCCACTAAACTGTAGTTAAATTTCTAATCATCATTAGGTAGAGAAAATGTATTTGATTAAACTTCAGTTGAGTTAACTAGAGTTAAGTTGAATAACTTTTACAGTAATGTACTGAAACCTAGATTTAGTAATTAATGTGACTCAGGCGTGCCATAGATAGACCCTAAATTTGACCGAGGAAAAAAATCAGTCAGATGATGTCTGCAAGGGGGTCCAGGGACATGCTACCTCTGCTACCCTTTTTAGCTCACCTGAGCCGAAGGCTCAAGTGAGCTTTTCTGATCAAAATTTGTCTGTCGTCGTCGTCGTCGTCGTCGTTGTCGTCGTCGTTGTCGTCGTCGTCGTTGTCGTCGTCGTCGTCGTCGTCGTCGTCGTCGTCCGCGGCGTAAACTTTTACATTTTCGACTTCTTTTCTGAAACTACAAGGTGGATTTCAATGAAACTTGGTCAGATGCATATATGGGCCAGTGCAATTCAGATTTGTTCATGACGTTGTCCTAGCTCCCAAAACTAGGTCAAAGTGACCTATGGTTCCAAAAAACTTAAAAAATCTTCTTCTCCGAAAGCGAAGATGGTAGAAAAAATCTGATGTGATATTTGGCTTCTCTAGGGTCTTAAGCTTATAAATTGTTCATTTCGTGAAATTTGGTAAAAAATTAGGTTACGCGTTTTTGCGTTTAATTTTAAAAATTTCGTAAAATAGCTTCAAATTGTTATAACTTGACTATATGAATAGATATTGACATGGGATTTTCAGTTTTGACTTTTTCTTGAAATAACCTTCAAAATGGGGTCAAGGTCAAAGTTCAAGGTCATGACCTAGTTTGTAATTTGTGCAGTTTTAGGCTATTTTCTTCAAAATTTTAAGAGATATATAATATCAAAACAATGTTAAAATGTTCAGCATGACAAAATGTAAAAAGGTACAAAGTTTCATAACTGTATGATAATACATGTAGGAGTTGTTGCCCCTGAAATGTTATTTTTCTGCCAATGAAAACTAAAATTGTGCATTAGCTTGAAAACTATAAACTTTTTGTATAGACATGTATTTTAGAATATTGTAGGTATTGACATGACGAACATTTTGATATATGGCTCAAGGCCATACGTTCAAAGGTCAAGGTCATAGGTGCATAAAAAGACTGAAATTGTTAAATATCTTGGAAACTATTAACTTTTTGTATTGGCATGTATAGTAGAATATTGTAGGAATTGATATGGTAATCATTCTGATATGAGATTCAAGGTCTTACATTTAAAGGTCAAGGTCATAGATGCATAAGAAGACTCAAATTGTTAATTATCTTAAAAACCATTAACTTTTTGCATAGGCATATATATTAGAATATTGTAGGTATTGATATGATGATCATTTTGATATGTGACTCAAGGTCATATGTTCAGAGGTCAAGGTCATGGGTGCATAAAAAAACTGATATTGTTTATTATCTTGGAAACTTTTCACATTTTGTATTTTCATGTATATTACAATATTGTAGGAATTAATATGGCGATTATTCTGATTTAAGATTCAAGGTCTTACGTTTAAAGGTCAAGGTCATAGATGCATAAAAAGACTCAAATTGTTAATTGTCTTGAAAACTATTAACTTTTTTATAGGCATGTATATTAGAATATTTTATGTATTTTTGCAAATGATTTTGGATATATACTCAGGTTGGCCATATCCTCAGGTGAGCGTTAAGGCCCATGGGCCTCTTGTTTAAAGAAATGTTGCACCCAAAGACCATTTTAGGAAATAATTTCTCATAATAAAATGCTTTTTCAGTATTTTATTATCCAACTTTGATTGTTTTTTTAACGAACAATTTTGCTATGACTGACAGGATGAATATATCTTATGAAACCTATCACGAATTTATCAGTAGGTAAACTACCGATCTTTGTGTTTTTTGTGTATGCTTGTTAACAACGAACGAGTCAAGTAGACGTTTTACAGACGAAACTACTATAAACACATACAGGTATATCATTACATAATTTGATGAAACAAAACACTCATTATTTTAGTGAAAACATTTCCCTATGTTTGTTCAATTTTCATAGACGTTTCTTGTCTTTTATATTTGGTTTCCTATTTTTTTATTTCATTTTATTTATTATATTATATATTTATTATTTATTTTTGGGTCGCTTTCCAAAGACCGTTGGCTTTTTCTTGACTCTTCCTTTGTCTTCCCCATCTCTAATTACATAAATGACATGATCTTGACTAGAGCGCCAGAGTTAAACGTCGTCCAAACTTAAAAACAAATTAAATGTTTGTTCTCAAGGATCCGGTTGTTCTCTTTAGCTTAAACCAGATGGTACATGAAAATTCAAAATGTGATTGGAAATTAAATACACATTTAATAAAAGGTGGTTAATTTAGGACCTAAGGAAAATAATTCTATCTCGTTATAACGAGATCCCAAGTCCTTATAACGAGATCCTAGGTCATTTTAACAACAATCGAAGTATGGATACTTTCTCGTTACAGCGAGATCCTAAGTCGTTATTACGAGATCCTAACTCGTTATAAAAAGACCCTAACTCGTTACAACGAAATCCGAAGTCTGAGATGCTGTCTCGTTATAACGAGATCCCAAGTCGCTATAATAAGATCCTAAGTCATTTTAACGAGATTTTTTTTTATGTCCTTAAGCAGCCACCGTACCATACAAGAAATTCTTATGATTTGAATACTTACTTTTCTATGTCATTATCTAACAGTTTTAATATCCGGTTGTTTTGAAGTTTTCCATATGCATATATTAAGTGAGTACATAGACGAGGGTCTATGTCTTGAGGTACAAATCGTCCTAGTCCACTATAGTTTTGGGACCAGCTTGTATGATAGCACACACGTCTGTATTTACATGTAACTGAAAAATAAATTTAAAAAATGAAATTCCTGGAAAAGTAAACAATAAAAATGGATTAATTAAAAAACCAGACAGAGAACGTGTCTCTCAAGGTTTCTGTTTCTTTTCGATCGGTGTTTATTTTTGCTTTTTTGGCTCACCTGACAAGAGATAATGTAAGCTTATAGCATAGTGTGTGTGTGTGTGTGTGTGTGTGTGTGTGTGTGTGTGTGTGTGTGTGTGAACACCTATTTATGTCTTCTCTAAAACTGTTGGGAAGACTTCAATGACACTTGGTCTTTATTATATGAAGGGCGTCTTTATTAAATGAAGGGCAGTGCAATTCAGTTTTGTTGTTAAAAGCTATAAGGATGGACAAAATTCTAAAGGTCTACTTCCCCAAAACTGATGATTGAAAAATGTAATGTAAAACTTGGTTTCTCTGGAATTTTTAGCCTATAGCTTTTATTTTGTGAAATTAGTTTGAAACATTAGATAACGCCTTTTTGCGTAAAAATTATCAAATTTTGTAAACTTGATGACTTAAAACTGTTACAACTTGCACAAAATGAATTTTTTGACAACTTTGATACAAAAATTGTTGGCAACGTCAAGCCAATCATAATTTTACACAACCGTATGAATGTGAATCGAAACATCAGCTAAACAGCCAGGGTCTGCCTTGTTTTGACGAACTAACTCAGCCGCTGACATGTCCCACGAGCAAAAGATTTCTTATAATCTACACATTCTAGAGGAAGATGAAAGAGTCATGTGAAGAAAGGAAAAAGAAGTTATTTATTTATTCAGTGTTATATACAATGCTAAAACCCTTAGATTTGTGTCATAATATTATTACAAAAGAACGGCATGTTTCGTTAGAATTTAGTGAAGAAATTATGTTACACAGGTTTAAAATTTGGAAATAAAAGGATTACCTCGGACAGGCAATTCATCATCGTGGAGCAAGCGTTAAGTACATGTATTTCTCACTTAAATTTGAACCAATCGATTTCATGAGAGGGCTCATAGGAAAAGCCGCTTTTTATGTTTTCTAATTATATTTTCCAGGAAAATTTACCTAGGGCAGCACTTATACAAGTGTCTTAAGTTTAGCCTGATATCTTTTCTGACACCTTTCTTTGAAGTCAGAACGTGGGGATTGTTTTACTAGTTCTATTGCGACGTTCATAAATTTTACTAAAGCATGACCGTTATTTGAACATCCAAGTGAAAATTTGTCATGGTTATTGGCCATCAAAAGTATGTTTTATGTACTATTTGATAGATAAATAACGGAAAATATGGGAATATTCCGAAGTCTATTTTTAAGGTATTACACAGTTAAATTAAATATCAAATTGTTTAGTGTAGGTTTGTTAAACAAAACCACATGGTTTCATAAAAAAATGAAAATGGGGCCACGTCAATATTTTTCTTTCATATTGAGGCGGTCATTTCTGGGATGGCGAAGGGAAATCGGAGTACCTGAAAAACCCGACATTCACAAGGATATGATCGAACGAGATTTTAACCTAGGCAGTGAGATACACTGTGATCCGCTTTACACCACTCGGACAGCCCTAGATTTCTTCTAACAGTTCAGAAGATTTCCCTTTATGATGAATCATAATTATATCATTATTGTAGATCTAACTATAAGAAAACATTCACAGATAAAGAAAATAATATTTTTCAAATAAGCTTCTTTCGCATGATAACCTCTTACAGATCTAAAACCATGTACCAAACCCAACCTCTCAATATCGAAGCCGAGCACTCTGTCAACTGAACTTCTTTAGTATATATATCATTTATGTATTTATTCATATAAATATTCAGATGAAAATATTGGTAAATTGAAAGATATCATATAGATTGTATTATTTTTGTTTTGAATTTAAGTTACAAAACTTTTTCTCAGTCAATTTTCCATTTAACAATGTTGTACAATTATGTAAGTTTAGAACTTTAGACCATTAACTACCGATAGAAACAGGTAGATGGTCGGGTATCAACAGGGAATATATTAAATGTACACTATGTGATCAGGATAAAGGGTGGAAATTTCATTGTATGATAGTATGTAAAGCTTTTAACTATTATAAAAAATTATACATATAACAAAAAATATTTTATTGGTGCAAATGTAATCAAATTTAATAATTTATTTTCTAGTAATGATATGTCAACGTTTAACAGATTGTGTAATTTTCTTCGTACTTTTAATAAGTCTGTTGTCAGTCTCCAGGTTAGCTCTTCATCCACGTACGAATTGTAAATGTTCATATGTAAATATTGTATATATTCTCTATACTGTAACAACGGCTTATAAGAAATAAATTATTATCATTATTATTATCATTATTATTATTATTATTATTATTATTATTATTATTATTATTATTATTATTATATGATATATAGTAAGTATACTTACCTACGGCAATTGATATTATAACCAAGTGTATCCAAATACATTTCATCCTTCCAGATCAGTGAGTCCAACAATTTTTTTAAAATCTAGTTTTTAAATTCCAATTTAAAAAGTCATACGAGTACCTTATCCCAACTGAATCAGATGTTTTTGGAATATATTGTTTGAATTTGTCACGTAAGAAAATAATTTTAGCCTGTAAAGACTACTGTCCGTTCTAGTGAAAAATGTTTCTTTTTTATAAAGGTGATAACAAGAACTTATATTAGAAGGCCAGGTTGGTACATAACATTTCATAAACTTATAAAACCATTTCATATATAAACATATCTGAAGTGTTATTCTTTCAACTTTTTATGTAGGCCAATGAAAGAGAAGGGGATTTAACTCCGATTGGATGATTAAATATAACCGGAATTTAAAGTTCATCGCGTGACTTTTATGAAATTGAATACTTAAAAATGAACATAGAAATTGTATTATCTTTTGTTTTTATTTTTAAGCTAGTTAACAATTTTATCTTTGTTTTATTTTTTTTTATTTTAGTGAAATGAGCTATATTGTTGCTCAAGCTGAAACTGTTTATTTGATATAATATCTATAGTGACGAAAAAGGCAATTTGTGTCATCATCGCATTGAGTCTCTGTCCAAAGTCGATCTTTGGCCAAGGACCAATTTGTGTCATCATCGCATTGAGTTGCTGTCCAACGTTGGTCTGGCGCCAATGACCAATTTGTGTCATCACCGTATTGAGTCTCTGTCCAAAGTCGATCTTGAACCAGTGACCAGTCTGTATCATCTTCGTATTGAGTCTCTGTCAAAAGTCGATCTTTTGCCAAGGACCAATTTGTGTCATCATCGCATTGAGTTACTGTCCAACGTCAGTCTGGGACCAATGACCAATTTGTGTCATCACCGTATTAAGTCTCTGTCCAAAGTCGATCTGAGACCGAGGACCAATTTGTGTCATTATCGTAATTAGTGTCTTTCCTACGTTGGTCTGGCACAAAGGACCAATTTGTGTCATCATCGCATTGAGTTACTGTCCAACGTCGCTCTGGCACCAATGACCAATTTGTGCCATCATCGAATTGAGTGTCTTTCCAAAGTCGATCTGGGAACAAGGACTCATTTGTGTCATCATAATATTGAGTGTCTGTCCAAAGTCGATCTGGGACCGAGGAACATTTTATGTCACAATTTTATTCAGTGTCTGTCCAAAGTCGATCCTAGACCGAGGACCAATTTATGTCACAATCTAAAGTATTTTTGGTTATTACTCTGTATATATACTTTTATTTTTTTTTAAAGAAATGTTTTTCATTTGGAAAAAATAATTACCTTAAATGTCAAGAGTGGTTTTAAAACAAACAGTATTATCGATAAGCAGTATTTCGACAATACATATCTTTATGAGCTTTCTGTTTATTCACAGAGTGACACCTCTGATTTTTTGTATATAGCTAGTGTATTGTTACATCCATCCGTGATATACCCTAAACCGTTCCAAATTGCATGAGCATGTCAATTTGTAACGGTGGCGGAATGAAGCCATACCTAAAACATTTTTACATGAGTGCAAGAGAAACTAGGAAATCGTTTATGTTGAGCTAGTTAATACTAATACCCGATTCACATTTTGCATTTAATTTCAAGGTCGTTGGGTCGCAAGTTTTTAATATCATTGACTCTGAAATAACAACAACAACAATAATAATAATAATAAACATTAATGATAATCATCATAATAATAATAACAATAATAATAATAAGAAGAAGAAGAAGGAGAAAAAGAAAACAAGAAGAAGAGTGGCCTAAGTTCGTGTTAGTAACAACAAAAACTGTACATAATGTTTTTATAAGGTACAGTTTATGTTTAGTAAAGGTATTTTCTGTACATAATTATTTAAAAATTAAGTACAGTTTCTAGTAAGTGATATGCGTTTTTGTGTGGCTGATATCGGCCATCGTATGATTCTGACATTAAACACACGCTCTCGTCGAAACCCATATATATGTAGGTTAGATATAGGCAGCCGCCATGATACGTTCTTTCCTAAGAGATAGAATAAAACTATATATATATTTATATATATATATATATATATATATATATATATATATATATATATATATATATATATATATATATATATATATATATATATTCTTTTTTTTTTTTTTTTTTTTTTTTCTTTTGATTAGCCAATCAAATTGTATGTTATCATGTTACATCTCGATCTAATACTAATTATTTTTATTTTCTCTACTTACTCTACTTAATGATTATTAGAAATTCAACCAGAGTTAAATAGAAATAAGTTACTGAAGTGGAATCTGACACCGTAATTACAGTTAGTAGAGAAAATCCGGGATTATTTAATGCAGTAGTTTGTTTCGATAAATAATCAGCCAATGCTAGCCATGATTATTAGTTAGTGTAATATCACAAGACTTTGAAAAATCAAAAGTCAGACAGTATTACCAATAAGCAGTATTTCGACAATATACATTTTTATGCGCTCTTCGTTTATTTACAGAGTGACACCTCTGATGTTTTCTGTTTAGCTACTTCATGTTACATCCGTCCGTGATATACCCTTAACCCGTCCATGTTGCACTCGTATGTGAGTTTCATACGGTGGCTGAAAGAGATCATACAGGAAAAATATACCCGATTCACATTTAGCATTTAATTTCGGGTCACGGATTTTTATGTCATTGGCTCAATAATAATAATAATAATAAAAATAAGTATAATAATAAAAATAATAATAATTAGAGTACTAAATCCTTGATTCAGAAGCATAAATCCTTGATTTAGTAACTGAATCCTAGATTTAGTAATTAATGAGACTCGGGCGTTCCATAGTATGGCACCTCGGGCGATCCATACAACTAAACTTTAATTCAGTGCATTCTTATACTAAATAGCAATTAGAAATTTAACTACAGTTAAGTAGAAATAAGTTACTGAAGTGGAATTGGACACCGTAATTACATTAAGTAGAGAAAATCCGGGATAAGGTAATGAAGTAGTTTGATTGGATAAAAAATCAGCCAATGATAGCCACGAATTTAAACCATTTCATATATAAACAAATCTGAAGTGTTTTTCTCTCAACTTTTTATGTAGGCCAATGAAAGAGAAGGGGATTTTACTCCGATTGGATGATTAAATATAACCGGAATTTAAAGTTCATCGCGTGACTTTTATGAAATTGAATACTTAAAAATGAACATAGAAATTGTATTATCTTTTGTTTTTATTTTTAAGCTAGTAAACAATTTTATCTTTGTTTTATTTTTTTTTATTTTAGTGAAATGAGCTATATTGGTGCTCAAGCTGAAACTGTTTTTTTGATATAATATCTATAGTGACGAAAAAGGCAATTTGTGTCATCATCGCATTGAGTCTCTGTCCAAAGTCGATCTTTAGCCAAGGACCAATTTGTGTCATCATCGCATTGAGTTGCTGTCCAACGTTGGTCTGGCGCCAATGACCAATTTGTGTTATCACCGTATTGAGTCTCTGTCCAAAGTCGATCTGAGACCGAGGACCAATTTATGTCACCATCGTATCCACTGTCTTTCCAAAGTCGATCTAAGACCTAGAACAAATTTATGTCAAAATCTAGAGTATTTTTGTTTATTACTCTGTATATATACTTTTATTTTTTTTTAAAGAAATGTTTTTCATTTGGAAAAAATAATTACCTTAATTGAACAATATTTATGTCAAGAGTGGTTTTAAAACAAACAGTATTACCGATAAGCAGTATTTCGACAATACATATCTTATGAGCTTTCTGTTTATTCACAGAGTGACACCTCTGATTTTTGTATATAGCTAGTGTATTGTTACATCCATCCGTGATATACCCTAAACCGGTCCAAATTGCATGAGCATGTCAGTTTGTAACGGTGGCGGAATAAAGCCATACCTAAAACATTTTTACATGAGTGCACGTAAAACTAGGAAATCGTTTATGTTGAGCTAGTTAATACTAATACCCGATTCACATTTTGCGTTTAATTTCAAGGTCGTTGGGTAGCAGGTTTTTAATATCATTGACTCTGAAATAACAACAACAATAATAATAATAATAATAATAAACATTAATAATAATCATCATCATAATAATAACAATAATAAGAAGAAGAAGAAGAAGAAGGAGAAAAAGAAAACAAGAAGAAGAGTGGCCTAAGTATTTGACTTTAAGGTACCCCGGCATTTGTATTAAGCCACTCAGATATAATTTTTGTCTTTGTTGCAACGGTTTGAAACGAAGTTTTCAAAATCATAACAACAATGTGTATTTTATGACAATTGCACACGATTTTGTTAATAAACATGTATGCCATACCCTATCGAATGTTTCGCTTATGTCATAAAAACAATCCTAAACCTCTTATTGGATTTTAAAGCTTTAATGTCATCATTGTAATTATCGGTAATTTACTGTTCACAATAAACAGGTTTTTATTACCCAAAATACATATAAAACCATAAAAGACTGTTGCAAAGAAAGAATATCTTCACAATTTTACAACTATCTGTAGATCTAAAAAGAGAGAGAGAGAGAGAGAGAGAGAGAGAGAGAGAGAGAGAGAGAGAGATTATACGTTTCGGCCATTTAATTTTTACTACTTGTAGACTTGTAGACTATCTTTATCTACTGAACGATGACTTCATATATAATATTGAAAGATTCACATTTAAATGTTAAATTTATTGCAAAATATTCTTTATTTACGCCTGAATATTTTTAATGAATTATGATTAAATAAAATTCTAAAATCTTATTCTACCAGGTGCTGACCTAAAATCCGTGCAACGTTAATTAACATATTATTTAATAGAAATTCAAATTTAAGCAAAAGACATATTAAGGTAAAAAATTGAAAAAAAATCAAGGCGGTCAAAACATAAATGACACTAATAGACATTGTGAGCGCAATGTTTGCCTCTCAATATCAAGGTTCAATAAATTACAGTTCTAAAAAAACAGGACGTTAAAGTCTATATCTTTGGATGATGTCTTTAAATATATAATCTTGTGTGGGTTGATTCTGTCTATAAACACACGCTCTCTTCGAAACCCATATATATGTAGGATAGATATAGGCAGCCGCCATGATACGTTCTTTCCTAAGTCAAATTTCTACCTGTCCTAATTTTAGGAAGGAGTTAGGAACATTCCTAAATTGAGGTTGGTTTCGTGAAACGGACTTAAAAATATTTGTTCCTAAGTCAGAGTTAGGAAAGAACTTTTTCCTAAGTATGCTACGTGAAACCGGAGTTGAACAGCAATGAGACCATCTTTTCTTAGAGGGCTTATTGGGGAACAGGGGCACGTTAACAATCTGTTCAAAAGTGGGGATAACCTAGAGGTTACTACATATAGCTTCCAGAAAGGTGCTTCATATAACGTGACAAGTAGTTACTACTTATAGCTGTTAGAAAGTTGCGACCTATTAGTTATAATATATAGCTATCAGAAAGGTGCTACATCTAACGGGACAAGTAGTTACTACATATAGCTACCAGAAAATTGCTATATATAACGTGACAAATACGTAGTTATTATATTTAGCTACCAGAAAGTTACTACATATATCGAACTTACTACAGGTATAGTACGACGAGGTCAAGGGGTGTTATCCCATCATTCAGTTTTCCTTTTTATTTTGATTGACCGACTCTGCATAGGTGAAATAAATCATGATTTGGCGTAAAACACTAAACACCATACATAAGGTTTATTCATAAAGTCACCTCTCTCTCTCTCTCTCTCTCTCTCTCTCTCTCTCTCTCTCTCTCTCTCTCTCTCTCTGAACAGCTAGGCTGGGTTTTTAAATAAATCCCACTTTTTTATATCTTTATATAAATATTTTTAAAAATTAGTTAGTAAAAATATGAATACATGTTTCTAAAAATAATTTGCTGAAAAGTGCAAATAAATAAAGAAGTCAAAAGAGACAATGTCAACCTTACGATTATTAATTAAAAACAATTAAATTATTTGATTACATATATTAGTAATTAAGCACGTTTAAAGGTGTCTGCTTTATGATTATTTTATCTGACAGATACATGCACATGGTCCATATAGCACGGGATACAGTACACAAGTATACATTTATAATTTTATAGGTATAGGGCTGCTGAACTCAGATATTTTAAACATTATTATCCCTGGCCATTGGCTTTCTTTATCATTAAAACAATTATCAAAGAGATGTAAAAATAAAACATATATATATAATCAAATTGTATGTAACATATCGATCTAATATTAATTATTTGTATCTTGTCTTCTTAATGATTATTAGAAAGTATACCACAGTTAAGAAGAATTAAGTAACGGAAGTGGAATGAGACACCGTAATTACATTTAGTAGAGAAAATCCGGGATTATTTAATGAAGTAGTTTGTTTGGATAAATAATCAGCCAATGATAGCCATGAACTAAAATCTTTTGATTATTAGTTAGTGAAGTATCATAAGACTAAAAAATTAAAAGACAGACAGTATTACCAATAAGCAGTATTTCGACAAGATATATTTTTTGTGCGCTCTCTGTTTATTCACATAGTGACACTTCTGATGTTTTTTGTTTAGCTAGTTCATGTTACATTCGTCCGTGACATACCCTAAACCCGTGCGTAATGCACGCGTATGTGAGTTTTATACGGTGGCTAAAAGAGATCATACAGGAAAAAATATACCCGATTCACATTTAGCGTTTAATTTCGAGGTCGTTGGGTCACAGGATTTTTATGTTATTGGCTCTGAAATAATAATAATAATAATAAATAATTATAATTAGATACTGAATCCTTGATTCAGAAGCGTAATTCTTAGATTCAGTAACTGAATAATAGATTTAGTAATTAATGAGACTCGGCCGTTCCATAGTATGGCACCTCAGGTCAATGCAACTGAAGTTCAATTCAATGCATTTTCTCTACTTAATAACAATTAAAAATTTAACTACAGTTAAGTAGAAATAAGTTACTAAAGTGGAATTGGACAACGTAATTACATTAAGTAGAGAAAATCCGGGATTAAGTAATGAAGTAGTTTGATTGGATAAAAATCAGCCAGTGATAGCCATGAACTCAAATCTGTTGATTATCAACTAATGTAGTATCACAAGACTTCGAAAAATTTAAATTTAATTAATGAATTACTTAACATTTATTTTTTTTCATTTTATTTTATGTGATGCGAAACAATTTCATTCTATTTAATTTATCTTTCTAGTATTAATTGATTACTACTTGGCGTTTAATTATCGCCTTGGCATTGAAATCGATTAACTTATTTATTTATTTATTTATCTAATTATTTTTTATTAATTTAAAGTTAATTAATTAATATTTTATTTCATTTTATTTTATTATATTTTAATTTATCTTTTTAGTATTAATTAAAACACCATTTACCGTTTTATTATTAAAAGGTCCTTTGAAATTGTAATGGAGTAAATGATTATGATCATTTATTTATTTATTTATTTATTTATTTATTTATTTATTTATTTACTTATTTATTTATTTTTTTGTAACTAAAAGAGTTTGCTAACACCTTTTCAAACAGACTAGAGTATTTTTGTTTATCACTCTGAATATTTACTTTTATTTAGATTAAATCTGTGTTATTCGTTTGGAAAAAAATTACCTTAATTGAAAGTTATTTATGTCAACGGTAGTTTTGAGACCAACATTATTACCGATAACAGGTATTTTGACAATACTCATTTTTATGTGCTTTCTATGTATTCACAGAGTGAGATCTCTGATTTTTTGTGTATAGCTAGTTTATGATACATCCGTCGGTGATAGAAGTTCACATATGTAAACAAATTAGCCAATTTAACTAAATATATTTAAATATATTAAAAGGAAAAAACTTATCTGTGTCTAATAAGTATTTAGCATGAAAGACGTTTCCACATGTGATGTAGCTCTTGGTAATCTGACTCTGGAACTTTAGAACTTTAGATTATTGTGCTGGACAAGTAGTTTGGAAAAGCTACGGGCCCCGAATATGTACACAAAAAATGAACAAATTTTCCAGACTCCGTACATGTTTAGAGATTAATTTTGCAGGCCCTGTACATATACAGAAAACAGCCTTTGTTGGCTTTGTAAATGTTGACAAAAGCAAAGACTATCCTGTACATGTACAGAAAACACAGACTTTTGTTGGCCTAGTTCATGTATGAAAAAAATGAACCATTTTTTTTGCAGTAATCAGTGGATGATGGTCTCCATTGTCCAGTTCTAGGAAATCTGGCATCATTTGTGAGCCTGTGGATAGACCATGGTAGTCCTATACATATAGAATCAATAATCAATTTAATTTTGAATGAAAAAATTAAGTTTTCTTTTTAAACAAATGGTGTTTTACATCCGGTTCATGTCTTTTCCCATATGAATAAGGTATCAGATGGTTGGGAAAAAAAACCAGAATACCTTCGGGTTAAACCATCATTCTAGCACTAGAATTTGTCCTAGTGGCATTTGAACATTGGCAGTGAGTCTGTTATCCAAACCCACCGCTTTATTATATAGTGTGCTGATGTGAAAATGATAGTGATGTTTGCATGCCTACCATAATAAAGGGCAACAGGTTTTAAAATTTTTATCTAACGGAAGCAACCCCGAGAGAGCTTTTAAATTTTTCAAGCAGTTGTGTTGTTTAAACTCAATTTTTTCATGAAAAAGTTAGTAACAATGACTTCTGACCATGCCAGTACTATAACAACTGAGTACACAATAAAGTAAAACAATGATGATGGTGGGCGGGTTATTTGAAGTGGTGTTTTATGACACATATTATCAGTCCATCAAGCTGCCAATTGAAAGGGTACAAGTAAAAATGCTGGCAGATTACTTTGATATCTTGGCTATTTATGGTCTCTAATCTTTCAATCAATTGACACACATTAGAATCTACATTTAGTGAGATTTGAATTACGGCAGTGAAAAGCACTATGAATAGTAAGTCTTTAATTTCAGCCCGGTGCGACATTTATATACATTTACACAAATCTGTAGCTTTTGACTTTCAGACCAGTTGGACACCAAGATCAAATAACAGACGAGAACAAAAGAATCATATAAATGTACACAGACCTGTGGTTTTTGGTAAAACTCTATATCCTCTCCCTCTGTTTTAATCATATTTCCACTATAAAATCTCGTGATCTGTTCATAGCATGTACATGTCTGGATTCATGTACATATTTTTGTCAAAATTTAAAAACAAATATACATACATGTATAATCAATTATAATAAAAAAATATGATAAAGCTGTTATACAAACATCAAATCAAAGCAAGAAAAATCTTTATATACAACTACTAAATCTGATACTTGTTAAGCCACTCATGTAGAGTAAAAATTGTTATGGCAAGCTAAAGGAATATAAAATCCACCAACACCAGCCCTATGTCCATTAATGTTTGTTTTCACATCATTAATACTTTTGTATGACTAAAACTTCTTGTAGTTTTCTCATTTTCTAAGAAATCTAATGATGATTAAAATTTTTAAATCATGCTTCGGAATATCCTAGAATAAGACATTTGTCAGTTAGGTCAGTGTTTTTACAGGATATTCCAGTTTCCTCTATCAACCCATAACTAACAACTTTAATAATTGTGAAATAATCTTGACTGCGAAGTAAATCACTACTTTTCCTAACATATCCTCTCTTTTTGTCCGGGATCTCAATGCGGACAATTAACTCTGCCAACTGTTCTTTAGTTTTATATAGTTATGAAATTTTGGTACCTTGTTAAATTTTGTTACGCGAAACATTTAAACAATGGTTTGATTTTATATAATAGCCTAAAATTGCACGAATCACAAATTAGGTCATGACCTTAAACTGTTATCTTGACCCCATTTTAAAGGTCTTTTCAAGAAAAAGTCAACACAATAAACCCCGTGTCATTATCTATTCATATAGTCAAGGATAGTTATGAATGAATTGCAATTTGCAGATGTTCTTTCAGTGAATGAAAACACTGAATTTTATAATCATGCTAAAACCTATATAGAAATTATTCTTTCAATAATTATTAATAATCTACATCCATCATACACAAACAAAAAAATTCTTCAAATAATATATGGCAAATTATTTCTTCATAAGATAACACGACATGGCATAAATCGTGCACACATCAATCTTGTTTTACAATCATTGGTGCACAGTACGTTTAAATCTTATGATTCTGTATTTATCTTTACATTTTTGCATTTATTTGTGTTACAGATATGTTATTTATTTATTTACTTATTTATTTATTTATTTACAGTGAAACCTGTCTATAAAGGCCACTCAAGGGATGCGGCCAAAGTGGCCTTTACAGACAGGTGGCCTTTATAGACAAGTTCTCTGATCAAGGATCATCAAAAATTATTATCTGGACCGTTCTTTTTTTATTCATTTTAGTACCCAAGATAAACTGAATATAGCTAACCATGAAATTGTTTCTTTTATAACTTGAGATTAACCAAGAAAAAAGTACAGTTTTTTAAACATCGATTTATTCAACATTTTCAGGAATTTACAAATCCTTTGCACCGCACTGGCCTGGTAACATTAATATGTCTAAATGATCTTTTCTCTCTCTCTTTTTTTTTGCTAGGTATAGGGGTGTTGCATAGTGAAGTATTATTCTTATCACGCTTCCTTACACCTATACAAACATAATTAGGTCACTTCAGACCCAATATAACACTCTTGCTAATTCACACTTCAAAAGAAGTTGTTGCATAATGAATTACACGGTTTAGTGATCAGAGCAGTGATTATCTGTGTCATTTGTAACTGTCAAATTTTCTGTTTATATATCTTTATTAAAAATAACTATTAATTTTTAATATAAAAATCGTACACAAACATAAAATAAATAATAAAATATTTTTTCTGGTGCCGAATTTAATCGTAAACGGTGCCGAATTAAATTTAAATTGGTGCAAAAACATATCATTGCCGAAATATTTTTACACTGGTGCCGAGATGGCTTGATATCGCAACGTGGTACGATTTCCAAACTAACGAAATTAATTCAATAAATTAATGTTTTGAGTATATTATTGGTTATTATTTTTACACAGGTTATATGGTTGTTGATTTAGCTCAAGTGTTACAATCGATCGGGTTGTCGTCTCTGTGTAACACTACAACTAAGGCATGGTAATTTAAATGGTTACTTTTATTTGGATGATAAAACAAACTAGTATACAAATTGTTCACAAATGATATTCTGTAAAGCTCACTCTCTCCGGCTAATAGGTAATCCTTTTTAGTTACTTCCAGTGGGTAATCCCAGTCTGTATAGTCCAGAGGGTAATCCCTATCTGACTCTCTCATTCAAAACTCTCTCATTTACAACTAATGAACATGTGCTGAACTAAGTTTCTTTAATCCTTAAATTTGATATGCAGGCCAAATTAGGTCTTAACTGACCAGTCCAAATGCATGTTAATTTTGAGAGTATCATTTCTAATTACCAGCACATGATGTGTTGCATAACTTGCATATATGCAATCTCGGGATTAATTATCTACACAGCATGTACAGATATTAGAATCTGATATTGTTCTTATCTAGATTAGTAAAATCTCCAAAAATTTCTAAATCATGTTTTCTCAAATATTGTTACATACGTGTCATTCTTATTTAAAATATAAAATTGAATAATTAAAGATTTTAACAAAAACAAGAATTGCTGAATCATGTTTTTTTGTATGTAACTTTTTTCCAAAAATACTTCTGCAACACATGTCCATTTTTTTTAAAATCAAATGCTAGTAAATGTCCAAAGGCAGATAAAAAACAATATTTGAACCATACAAATACCAAAATGTGAAAAACATACACGATAATATGAGATGTGAAAAAATGACATTGACAAAATTAAAAAATATATTGAACCATTAATTTGAAAAAAAAATAGCGATACAGACACAATATGCTGCTTTCATTGAAAATACGGCATAAAATACAAACGTTGCTTCGCCAGTGGACATTAAACGTGTCATACACTTGAAGTACTTAAACCTTATAATCTAAAAAAGTGTCCTCATAAATTCAAAACATTTAAAAAATGATTATACACAAAATGGAGTACAAGTATATAATGAAGATAGATAACTTAAATATCTTCCGATTGCAAAAACAATTACGACATTTTGTTTCAAGAAAATAAAGGAAAAGGAAAAAAATATTTCCCATTACTTAGAAACCACACCTATTGACGAAAAAAACAAGAATTAACCATAATTGAAAAAAACAATACTCTGTTTAAATTTTTTATATTAACCAAAAGTAAATCTCTTATCCGATATACATGTACTATAGTTTTGTTGTAAAAATATACTAAAATTTACCCAAAAAATTCAAACTAACATTAAGCACATTTGAAAATCAAAAGTTTCGCCGAAAATAACAGTACTTTACATGGAGGTTACTTATTTTATTTTCAATTTAAAAGAAGCATATTCCTTTTGCATACAAACTTCTGAAATGTAAACTGATTGTTTAAAATCTGTACTAACACAAAAAATTTTTGATATAAAATATTTCAAAAATACAGAATAACCTAAAGTAAGCAAATATGACCGGACACCTCCAAAAAAAAAAGATATTAATACATGTACAAGATATAAATTTGAATTCAAAAGTGATTCTTAATTTTCAATAACATCATTACCAAACATTTAAATACTTACAATGTATATTAGGTCGAGTTTCATCCAAAATTAAAAAAATTAACAATTTTGTCTCTATAAAAATAAGAATATTAAATTTTAGTCCTTGTATTTGATTCGAATGTCATTTATTATTTTGCGAGGTCCTTTTTCCATAATCTGCTTGTGTAGTCTTTTAAAAGTTGATTTTTCAGATGGTTTAATTTTAGTCTTTATGAAATGTTGTTTAAACGTAAATAAAAGGTCCCGAAATGTAAAATGTCTGTAATTTTCCACGTCATATGTATACAAATCACAAATATATTTTTCAATTTTGTCAAAACTTATTTCAAGATAGTCATAATTACTGTAAGGCAAGTTGTCTTCTACGTTTCCAATTGATAATAGGATCCAGTCATTTCAGCTATTGTCATTTCTGCAAACATAATGGCAACGTTCTTTTTTTGGAGGTTCCAATAATTCTGCAGCTGAATTTTCTGGCATACAGTTGGTCATTCCGTTTAGATGATTTATTTCAGCCCAAACTGTATCCAGTTCCTCCAGTAGACTGTTAATTGTATTTTTTAACTGGCTTTCCATTTCACTTTGGTTGTCGTATAAATTTTCCATTTTTATTTTTTAATTGTTCTTGTTCTTTCTTGGCAATAACCTTTGATATTCTTTTAGAGTCCCTCAACTTTTGTGATGGAGATTTTGATTTCTTTGGGAACAATTTTTCACTAAATGTTGTGTGTTTCCGAAATTAAAACATTTCTTCATAGACATTTTTATATAAAAAGGCCGTGATCGTCTAAAAAAAAATCGAGTAGTCCGTGGTAACTGTATGGTTCGTCCTGGTAACTTGGCGCCAAATCGATGGGGTTGTCGTCTCTGTGTAACACTACAACTAAGGCATGGTAATTTAAATGGTTACTTTTATTTGGATAATAAAACAAACTAGTATAATATTGTTCACAAATGTTATTCTGTAATACTCACTCTCTCCGGCTAATAGGTAATCCTTATTAGTTACTTCCAGTGGGTAATCCCAGTCTGTACAGTCCAGAGGGTAATCCCTATCTGACTCTCTCATTCAAAACTCTCTCATTTATAACTAATGAACATGTGCTGAACTAAGTTTCTTTCATCCTTAAATTTGATATGCAGCCAAATTAGGTCTTAGCTGACCAGTTCAAAATGCATGTTAATTTTGTGAGTATCATTTCTAATTACCAGCACATGATGTGTTGCATAACTTGCATATATACAATCTCGGGATTAATTATTTACACAGCATATACAGATAAGTAGAATCTGATATTGTTCTTATCTAGATTAGTATTATCTCCAAAAATTTCTGAATTATGTTTTCCCAAATATTGTTACATACGTGTCCATCTTATTTAAAATATAAAATTGAATAATTTTAGATTTTAACAAAAACCAAATTTTTGAATCAAGTTTTCCCAAATATTGTTACAGGTGATAGAGCAATGAAGTTATAAGCTTGTGGTCAAGGGTTCGAATCCCAGCAAAGCATCTTACTTTTTTTATTTATTGTTTTATTTGTAATTTATTTATTTATTTGATTAACTATTTATTAATTATTTAATAATTTATTAAATAACTTTTTTTCTGCTTTTTTTTTATTTTATTTCGTTTGGTTTAAATTATTTTAATACATACTGACTTGGAGAATATGTGAATGTTATCTATCCAAGTGAGCTTGAAATAAAAGACACGACAGATTCTCCATGTTCTGCTTCATCTTTGGACTTTTACCTCAATTATGACACCCACGAAAGGTTACATCTGAAGCTATATGACAAACGTTATCAAGTCATTTTTTCTATTGGTAACTTTCCTTTTCTTTGAAGTAATATCCCTGCTTCTCCTGCGTATGGTGTATATATTTCACAGTTAATACGTTACGGTAGAGCTTGTTCCTACTATGGGGACTGTCGGCAACGAAGCAAATTGCTTACAATTAAATTGTGGACGCAAGAATATTGCAAGCCTAGCTAATCAAGGCCCTTAAAAAGTTTATGGCCGTCATCCCAATATTGTTGATAAGTATGTAGTCACTGTATCCAAACTTATACTGGATGTGCTTACCCTTCCGGAGCACTCGGCCTCACTTCCTTGATGGAAGTTCACATGTATAACCAATTTTGCCAGTTTTCAAAGTTTTACTTTTTTAGTTTTTGGGATTGTGATATTGACAAGGACTGGTATGTTGTTTTACTTTTGCCAATGTAATTGTTTCAGGGGAAAAATTAATATTATTTAGGCGGTGAAATGTTTAATTAATTAGCTTGAAGCTTAACTAATTTATACCGTATGAAACGGTTTACTCT